>WUAM01000089.1:6730413-6752820 GCA_024336885.1 Actenoides hombroni
TCCGTTTTTTCCCAGGAGACCAAAGCAAAAATAGAGATTTTGAAAAAAATAAAAAAAAATAAAAGTAAACTTAAAAAAAGGAAAGTAAAAAAAAAAAAGAGTAATAGCAGACAGCCGCCTCTATTTAAATAAATAAGCAATATTACATCTTCAATAGTTTCTCTTCTTCTCATATTTCTTATTCTCTCTGTAAGGTACTGTATATGGATATACTGTACATGCAAATTCCCTTTACCAAAGAAAAGACATTATCAAAAAGACCATATATATAATATTTTTATTACCCACTAATTCCTAAAAGTGACTTATTTAAGATTCTAGCCCTCCACTTAAAACCCTGCCTAGTAACTAAATACACTATTTATCCATATTATTATCGCCACAGTTACTAGAACTGAACCTGACAATCTCAAGTCCTATTTGAGAGCCCTGACTGCCAGTCCATAGAATCAATATTTCTGTTTCTCACGAGCTACTTCACTCTGTACAACGGCCAAAACACACAATGACTCTGTATAGTTATTTCAGGCCCCTAGCTGGCATGAATATATGCTTAAGCTAGGACAGGATTCACATTAAGTTTACATACAGCACTTTATAACTTTTAATGTACATGTTTCATGAACATTCTTATTTATAGATAGGCTTTAATCAGCAATAAAATCCTCCTGGTTACCCCAGATCCCCAACAACTGATCTGTATGTGGCAGAATGTCACTGCACTTGCACTGCTGTGCACTAAGTTCTCATATCTTTCAATTTGTTTCTAGCAACCAAGGATAGTCTTTTCCTTATCAGTATTTTTCAAACCAGTATCTGCAATTCCCCAATCCATTAAAATAATGAACCTCCCCCCAACCCTCCAAATAAATACTGTCCTGAAATATTTAGGATTACCATATTATTTTCAGTTTATTAAAACAGTATGCTAGAATATTATATACTATATTAAAATGTACTGTGATTTCACCATGGGAGCTATGATTTTGCCTTGGTGACAAATTCAGGGTTCTTTGTACAGCTTACAGTTGAGTTATGTATTCTTTGCTTTCTCTTTGGACATTGAAATGCTATGCTACCTTTGTGTGTGTGTGTGTGTGTGTGTGTGTGTGTGTGTGTGTGTGTGTGTGTGTGTGTTAGCTTATAAAACAGTACCATTGTAAAGATAAGCAAGGAGAAGAAATTAAGACTCTGATTAATTTCTAACCCCTCAAAAAAAAGCAAACAGTTGCTTCTTAAACATCAGAGTGTCTGCTTTTATTCATTTATTGATTTTCAGAAATTACTACAATTAAAATTGTTCTGCTGCTATCTCTTTGATTATAGACCTGAGTATGTCTGAAGAATTGCTCAGAATGAAGTGTTATTTTCTGAAAGGAAAAAAAAAGGCCTCTTTACCTCTCCCCTTGGTATTCCCAAGCTTATACTTTCCACAGCTGTGTTCTTCTTACTGAAAGCCCCATAACACTTCCTGAGGTTGTACAGAAGAAGGACATCGTTACCAGCTCTTCCACCACAGAGTCGCTGTCGCTCCATTTCTACATCAACATCTTCTGAAGGGCTGACCATGCTATGAAGTGAACACTGATCCCTAAAACAGAAGGTAAGTGATATGTGGCAAATTGGACACTGCTGCACTCTGGATAAAGGTTGCAGTCCCTTAAAGCTGGGCAATGAAATTTCTGCAGAATCCATGGGAAACAGCAACTACTTGTGGGGTTTTTGTTCAGTTTCCATTAATTCAGATACACAATGTTATCAGAAATAATTATCATCAGGTGTTCAAAGGAAACCACCATTTTCTTGCTTCAAAAATTAGTTCAGTGTCCACTGGGGCAGAATATAAATAATGACACACCTTGGTTTCTGGAGGAGATCCCAATGAAGAAAAAGCCGTAAAAGAAGAAGCAGTGTTCCCTGAAGGGCCATTTCCACAAAAATCCACCCCAGGAAATCCATCTCAAAGGGGCTCACATAGGAATCTATTCCAAAGCTGCTGGTCAGGTCAAACTTGATCTGATTGTACGAAAGTTCTATTAAACCCTGGCCTAAGCAGAATTGTGGGAATACAATGAAAACCCATTTGAGGATATTGTAGATGTTCTGAAAACTCTGTATTAAGATTCAGGGGAGGGGAAGGAAGAAGGAAAAAAAAAAATGAAAGAAAGAGAAAAAATCAGTTTTCTCCAACAGCATATGAAGCTTTCAAATCTCACTCAACATGAATTGATTTCAAAAGAGCACATTGTGAACTGTTTTGTGGAAGGGCTCATCTCTTGCTGTATTTTAGACTGCTTAGGGCCATGGGATTCTAATATTAGCTGACATCATGTTCAAAACACATATGGCCACGATCATTCTATTTCCTTAAAATTTTTATGTTTGAATGCTATTAAATCTACATCAACAAATTAAGCCCAAGTCAGCACCAAATCTCACTCCAAACTTGAGTGACATTTAATCCAGATTTTACTTCAAACATCAAATTTTTGACCTGATACATGCATAGATATTCATACACTTTCTGGATCTCCTCTCTATCAAGTTGCTGTATTACCATTATGAATAATGAAAATTACATACATGGAGTGAGAATGCATATTACTATTCATACAGTGCATTACAGATCCTAGGAATATGTGGCTTATCTCTTATGTCAATATTATTCAAACACATTTTACAATGCATATAATCTATTCAGTGGACCAGAACAGCTCCCATTATGTGCCAATTACAACTTAATGGTCTGGAAAATGTCAAGGTTTCAATTAACACTGTTCTTCCATTATTACAGTGTAATTTTTTATTTCTTTTTTTTTTCTTTTGTCATAAACACATTACAATTCAAGATGGTAACAAGCAATACAATATACACTAGGACAGAAACATCATGAATGTTTAAAACACATAAGCTTTTCTGTTGGAAAAAACCTTGTCTCTGCATACGTATAAACACACACACATATATATATACAGATATATATTTTTTACTGACCTGCACCTTGGAAATTATAGCTAACAAACGAGGCAAGAGAGTCACCAGCATGGTACACAGGCCAAACACAAAATTTAAAGAGATGTAAGTAATAAAAGCTACATCTGAACTTGAGAAGAATCTGGATACAAGATACATCCATGGTAGAGTTGCATATCTGAAAGTTTAAAGAAACACAAATAAGTTATGTTTTTGTCCCATCAAAAAACCCAAAATCAACACAAAAAGCCCCAAACAATGCATTTGAGAAAAAAGGACAAATTTGGGATGTTTTCTTTATCAAATTACCTTACAATTCCATAGGTGTATACATATTTACTGCCCTGTGATGTGCAGATATATCTATTTTTGCATGTATCGACTGCATATATTTACTTTCAGTGATCCAGAAAGCTCCCAGCCCTCATTTCCAAATGATTGCAAAACCATGTATCTGAACAAGACTCTTACACAGAAATAGAATTAAAACCAAAAATTTGAAGCTTAAATCAAGGATGCTGAGTAATCAGCTTATCTTAGAGGTTCTCATGGAATGAAAATGAACAAAAAAGGAAGGAGAGAGTGAGCAAATGAGGGGGGAGGGAGAGAAGAAAAAAAGGAAATAAAAATTAAAAAAAAATAAAAATCATTAATTCTTGATCTGGAAATAATATTTGTGCCAGTGATATACGAGAACTGAAATTTGCCAGAGATATGTTAGCCTTGTCATTACCTAAAACAGTTTATCAGTTAGCAAAGTAGTAGACATCAAAAATGAGTTCACAGTTACTTCATAGCACAATGATGGTAAGACAGCATGTCCATGGCTACATCATTTTCAATGCAAATCTTTATAGGAGGAGGGATGGCACCCTCCATTCTGGCAGGTCATGTGACATCTATCCAAAATGGAGCAGTCATATTTTTTATAAAAAGTAAGATATGTCTAGCCAGACTAAACAAATGTCCAGACGATTTGATGAGCATGTATGTCATATAAAGGAAATTTATTTTCCGTTCAACATAGTGCAAGACATATCAAACAGTATATAGACTGCAAGAGCTTAGGTAACAGCATACACCATTGTAAGATGGCAAGTATACATATAGCTGTATATAAAAATACTGCTTATATAGTATTAATATATGTATAATTGTTTTAATAGTGAGCTAAAAGCAAGAGCAACCAGCCAAAAATCTGTGAATTTATTTCTTCATTGCATTAAACAGTAGTTTAGGTTATGATCCATAAAAGTATCTGAAATTCAGTACTGTGTACGCTACTGATGAATTCTTTTTCACCTAAAAATGCAAAAAACCTTTACCTTCAGAAACAAAGTTTGACCTGATGTGAGGTAATAGTGATGTTATCCTCAGTTTACAGGAAGATAAAGTGAAAGGACAATGTTTGGGTTTCAGATGAAGATTGTAATTATTCAAGATCACACTATATTTTTCAGTATCTTGTTGCCAGTCTTAATCACATAATATTTTCTTCCTATCATGCACATACCAAAATCACTGTTCTAAGTCTTGCTCTGAATTACAGTATCATCCATACAAGTCCATGCTTGGCAACCATTCAGGAGAGAGACATGATTTAGAATGTTGTTACTCTGCTGTAAATTAAAGCAAAATTTGATTTGTTTGCTTATAGCTGCTAAGAAATGAGTAAGAATTTCAGAACACTTAAGTTGTATGATGTTCAAAGGCAGCCTTTAAAGTAGCTGCCAGTCATGTCTACATTTCTATCCTAACTCTTTCTTTTCCTTCAACTTCAGCTGTAATTTGTTAAGTACCAAAGATAGAAAAATTTGAACAAAAGTGCTTAAGCAGTTGCACTATAAAGCACTTCTGCTATCATTTAAAAGAGGGAAAAAATTAAGTTTAGTTAAGAGACCATTACATTTTTAAAGGAAATTAGTTTTAAAGCAGCACACTAGAAAATTGTTGATTATTCTTTCAAGAACACCCCTTTCTGGAACATAGCCTAACTTTTTGACAGAATCACAGAATGGTAGGGGTTGGAAGGGACCTCTACAGATCATTGAGTCCAACCTCCCCACCAGAGCAGGGTCACCCAGGGCAGGCCACACAGCGACAGATCCAGGAGGGTACTGAAAGTCTCTAGAGAAGGAGACTCCACAACCTCTCTGGACAGCCTGTTCCAGGCTCTGTCACCCTCACAGTAAAGAATTTTTACCTCATGTTCAGGTGGAACTTCCTGCATTCCAGTTTGTGCTCATTGCCTCTCATCCTATCACTGGGCACCACTGAAAAGAGACTGACACCATCTTCTTGACACCCACCCTTCAGATATTTATAAACATTGAAAAGATCCCCTCACAACCATCTCCCTGCCAAACAGCCCCAGGTCTCTCAGCCTTTCCTCATAAGAGAGATGCTCCAGTCCCTAAATCATCCCTGTAGCCCTTTGTTGGACTCCCTAGTATTTCCCTATCTCTCTTTTTTCATATAGCTTGGGTATTTTAATCTTTATTCCAGGTCAGAAATGCTACACAAGTGTACCCTGAAGAGAAAAATAAAAATTTTAAAGGAAAAAAAATGCATTATGGAATGCAGATAAATGAGAAATACATGCACAGTACTGTGAAAGGATAAAGCGACTGCAATAGGTTTTATCAAATTTACTGTGTAGTTAGCCTGAGTGAAAAATATAATAGGAAGAGTGACAACTCTGAAATTTATGAGAGTGTCCTTGGGACATGTTAAACTTACTGACTGACAGTTATTGTATCTTTAATACATATTAATTCATATTGGATACATAGTTCTAGTTAAAAATCACTGCATCAGCCAAAGCTGAACAGGACAAAAGATGAGGTGATTAAGTTACATCTGCAGTCAATAAAAATATATTTTTAGACAGCAGTTCAGCTTTCCAGTCAATTATTGTTTCTTCTGAAACAGCAAAACTTTAACTCAATATTTTGGTTAAAACAATGGCAGCATAACTCCTAGCACCTGGGATTTAGTAGTACACTGTGGGCAGGACCAAAGCCTATAGCACACCACAGAAAACATGTCATGACTTCAGCAGACACAGAAGCATGTACTCTGTGGTTCATTTGCTGCTTGACTGAGATCTCTACAGATACCTATTCTTATGCTAGAGGGTCACAGCAACTGGCTTACAAGAGGCATTCAACAGTTGTAAAGGTAATAAAAAAAATAATTTAAAAGAAAAGCAACAGGGGTGAAATTTAGTCATGTAAAGTCTTTGTACTAAGACTGATAGGAATTTCTGCCTTTAACACAAAGGATTTAATTGATAGTAGTGCAGAAGGAAGGAGGAGGAAGATGAGAATGATACAAAAAGGGCAAAGTATGAACTTTGGATGTTTTATTCAGTTATTTACAAGATCCTGGCATCATGACCTCTAGAATATTACATACTGGCCACTCAGGCCCAGGAAATATGAGCTAAAACTGGAGCTATAGGGAAAAATGATAAACAGAATTATTCAGGGAATGGGAAGGTCTTTTTACAAGAGGGGACTTGGCTTGTTTGAGCTTGCAAAAGATATTTGATGAGGGAATATCATACTTGATGAAGTGTGACTCCAAATAAACTGAGGCTGGAATTTCAAAAGATAAATCCAGCTTTAGAGATACAGAAACAGTTTTTAATTTAAAAAAAAAAAAGAGAGAGAGAGAAAAGAAAAAGAAAAAAGAAAAAAAAAAAAAAAGGATTGCTGGAGGCATGAGATCTTAAAAACAGTTTCAAGAAAAAAATACAGAAAGCTTTTTATTTAAGTGTTTATCTGATATTCTTCCTGGAACAGCACATGTCCTCACCTTGCAGAATGTCCTTTCTACCTTCCTTTCCTGTGATTCTCCCATGGAGCTGTTTTATTTCATTAGGTAAACATCTGTCTTGTTAGCTACTACACCACTTGGAAGCCCCCAAGTCTATTGATCCACCCAAGGGTATTGAAGAAGCTGGCAGAAGTGCTCACTAAGCCACTTTTCATCATTTATCATCAGTTCTGGCTAACCAGGGAAGCCTCAGTTGACTAGAAATTAGCAAAATGTGATGCCCATCTACAAGAAGGGCCGGAAGGGGGATCTGGAGAACTACAGACCTCGGTGCCAGGGAAGGTTAAGAAGCAGATCATCTTGAGTGTCATCATGTGGCACATACAGGACAACCAGATGATCAGGCCCAGTCAGCATGGGTTTATGAAAGGCAGGTCCCATTTGACTAACCTGATCTCCTTCTATGACAAGGTGACCCGCCTAGTGGATGAGGGAAAAGCTGTGGATGTTGTCTACTTAAACTTTAGTAAAGCTTTTGACACTGTTTCCCACAGCATTCTCCTGGAGAAATTGGCTGCTCCTGGCTTGGATGAGTGTATGCTTTGCTGGATAAAAAATTGGCTGGATGGCTGAGCCCAAAGAGTGGTGGTGAATGGAGTTAAATCCAGTTGGTGGCCAGTCATAAGTGGTGGTCCCCGGAGTTCAGTATTGGGGCCAGTTATCTTTAATATCTTTATGAAGGATGTACATGAGAACTCATAATTCTATGATTCTGTGTGCATTCCCCCTATCAAGAGAGCAACAATTAGTTGCTTGACATAAGGAAGAAATGTCTTCTCAGAATGCTTATCTGAAATTATTCATCTTCTGCATTTCTCACATCACCTGGGGCTGCACATAGGAAGAGTTAAAGGAATAGAATAGACAGACCATTAGTTTGGTTGAGCACAGGGCTCAACAGCCCTGTTTCTGTGGAGAAATCAGTTCTCTGTTTAACTTTTTATTCATATTTTTCACATGAAACTAAGCAAGAGAGTGACATGGGAGGACTTTCCTCTGTCAGAGTAGTATTAGGAGACAGATCTCCAACCAGAGCAGTATTTCCCATTGAACAGATTTCTCATAGGAAATATATATTCCTGGAGCTATGTAAAATTACAGAATTACAGAAAATGGGTAGAGTCATAATAAAAGACAGCCATTTCTCACCTTCTTGATGATATTCTACACAACTAAGGACTGAAATTCTGACCTATGTTATAAATCTCTCCTTTTCTGAAGGGTAACAAAATCAATTTCTAGCAGCAAATGATTGCTATACAAGCTAAGTATTTTGGGGACATTTCCAGACTTTTTTGTTGTTTTTTTTTTTTTTTTTAATATACGTGAGCTAATATCCATCCACCTTCCATGTGGAATGTTCAAACTCATGTTCCAGCCTGTTTTCTCACTATCTTTTGCTGAATCATAATCATTTCTAAAGAGAGAAAATCATGCATCCAGCAGCAGGTGCCCGCAAGTCTAAAGATTTCTGGTTTTTTCTTACAAGCTATAATTCTATAGTATCATTTCCAATCACATACCCAAAGAGTATCAGCAGGAGAGCAGTGGCTGCCAAGTTGTTTCGGAAAGTGAAGGCCGATAACTGGAAGGCACTAGTAACACCAACACACAAGGTGACTGGAACCATGTAAAACAGCTAGGAACAGAAGAAAAAAAGGCACTTAGCAAGTAAGCATCTCTTACTGGTCTCATTTAATCAACACAGAAGGGCTCCACAAATTAACTTTTCCATATTTGCAATGTAATTACACTATAAATTATGAAGAAGGCAGAAGAGCTCTGAGATTTTGTAGTCCATACTTGCTGTGAAACTGCCCCTCTTACACATACAGACATGAAACAGCCTGACAAAATAAAATTCAACTATAGAATATTCCTCTTAATTCAATTTCTATTGATCTTTCCAATATATCTATTTAACAAGCTAACTCTTCCAGATAATGAGTCCATATGGGACTATTGCTCCAAACCATCAAATTATACTGTGAATACAGTCTTGGGTTCAGAACCAGCAGTTTCATTGATTGGTGCTTCAGTCACAGGAGAATAGAATCTCAGAAAATCATTTAGGTTGGAAAATACCTTTAAGATCATCAAGTCCAACCAATAGTAAAGATACAATTTTAAAAGAGACTTTAATGAAAGACCATGTGGAATGATGAAGTAAATGACAACTTATATTGGAAACTTATAGTATTTACAGTCTTTATGCAACACAGAAAGCAGCTTCTGTTTAGTCTCTTGACATATCATAAAATACCAGGATGATCTGGTCCAACCTTTTAAGGTTTTGTTTTGGTTTTTTTTTAATGATAGTAAACAAATACTTAAGGAGGGAAGGATGTGATTGGTACAGGCGATTCATATCAAGAAAGACAGGTTCTGATTGAAATTAGCAATGGCAAGATGTGAAAGTCTGTGCTCAGTTCCATTCTCAGTGTTTGCCAGCTTTGTGCATTGAAGTGGAGCTCATTCTGGCAGTGACTACTTCCATTTCTGCTTGTAGAATATTTAACCTTATGCTAATATAACTGAGATTCTGAGATATAACTGCAATAGAGGCAGAAAATCAAGGTAAATATTCAGCATAGAAAAACTTAATGTAGAAACCTTACTGTAAAAATTGGACTTTCATACTGAAGCACAATGAAAACATGTTTCAAAATAAACCAGAGGGTATCACTCCTTTGACAGTGGGAAGACAGACATTTTTAAAAGGGAAAGGCAACTGAGTGAAAAGTAGAGACATGTAATGTTCTCATCTTCTTCACAGTGCACCTTATGCAGTGCCGTATACAAATATCATACCACACCACTCCACAGATTTAGGTTTCAGTTATACTGGAGCTGTTTAAAAAACATGGTTGAGAAGTCACAAAGCATCCGAGTCCCATGTTGTTTCAACAGGCCTGGGACTCTTTTCTAGAAATAAATAAATAACATCAAACATCAAATTCTAGCAGAAATCTTACCTGAAAGCATGGTATGTTATGAAAGTTCAGCATACGTTAAGAAATTAACCTTAATATTGCTCCCTTGTTAACACAAGCTTAATCTGAACAAAACATCTCTATTTATCATGAAAGTTTCTTAGCACTTTCACAATATCCATTTATTGAACATAGTATAGATAATCCTTCATAAGTATAAATACAGGAAAACCAGCCTGATTTTCGTGACAACTATTTCAGAAATGAAATACTTCTGCAGGTCTAGTGAAGATTAGGCTACCAATAATATAGGACACAGGCTGTAATGCTTAAAATATGTAGAGGAATTTCAAATCTGACAGTTCATATATTTATGTGTCCCTAAATAATCTGCAGCACAATTAACATTTATAGCAGCATCCGTTCCCAGATCATGATTGATTGTGCAGTACTGTGCTGAATTTGTGGGATCGTTTTGAAAGGAAGAGATTGTGAGAAAATAACGAGGAGTTGACTTTGCTGCACAAGGAGAAACTGAATGATGAAGGACCGAGTTTTTAACCAAGCCCCCTTATCTGACACAGCAGAAAAAGGAATACAATGATTGACTGGCCAAGTAAATAACAGTTGGAGAACTGTGCTCTTACTTCAAACTTGCTCAAGTGTGAAAATCCTGATTTCAAGCATGGATGGGTGAAGCTCTAATGTTTTAGATTTAGAACAGTCTAAATGAGAACAGAGTGTTCAAAAAAAGTCCGTTAGTTCATTTGTGTTGCCTATGCTAGATCCCAGCCCTTCCTTCCATGACCCAGAGTGTTAAGTAAGGTGCACTAAGTTTATATCCTTCCCCTGCGGCCTGGAATCTCTTTACTTTTGAATAATCCAGGTCACTTCAATTGCTCATTTTTGCCCCTGAAACCAATCTCTCAATCCAAAACTGCTTCATGAGAAGTGAATTATCAACAAACAGCACCCTTGTTCTTTAAATCCAGTAATTCTATCCCTTTCCCAGAAGTAGATGGCCTAATCTCAAATTCCTGACAAACACTCATCACAAGTGAATTATGAAAAAGCCTTTCAGTAAGAGATATATATGCATGCCTCATATATGTCTATACACACACAAACACATGCACACAGATATATATATATATGCATATATAATGGAGCAGTATTTTAGTTTTTAAATGGTCGCCTTTGAAAAAGATATTTAAAGGTCCTTTGTGGGATTCATGCTTGAATGTAATCCAAATGAACTCCACTACACAGCCACTGAAAAATCACAGGGGAATAACAGTGACTTAAGAAAGTTAATTCTATTTCACCACCTCTGCTTATTGAGCTGAACAGAAATCAAATTCTCAGGTTTGAAGAAAGTAAGCAAAAATTCCTATTTCATTTAACTATGTTGGCTTAAATCTGATCTCTCAAACTCAGGTCTTGGTGGCATTCCTGTTTTTGAATAAATTCCTACATTTGAATAAAAGCATAAGATTTACAGAAAAGAACAACTTTTGTGGTATTTTCAAAAGAAGAGAAGATTTTCACATATGTAAACTAACTTCATGCAGACAATACTATTTGTAATGCTAACAATGGTAACATTTAATTCGGGTGAGAAGAATAAATGTTCAGGACAGGGATTTCACCCATTTCTGATCTAGGTCATTCTGTGTATGTGAATTCATAACTAATATTTTCTACTGTCTAACTTGCCAGAAATAAAAGGCACCAGATGTGAGTATCTCTTATATCCCCCAGCAACAGACAACATAATTATGCTTTTGTCCTGGTTTTGGCTACGATAGAGTTGATTTTCTTCCTAGCAGGTACCTAAAGCTAGCATGTGCTTTACCTTACAATTCAACTTTGGAAAATGAAGAACATAGTACCTGTCAGTATTAAAGTAGGAATGGTGTCCTAGTACTTGTTAACACAATAGCCAAGAGCTGTTGCTCTGCACGATTCAAATTTTACCATCATGTCTTATGACCATAACTCTTTTTGTTCATTTATGACAAACTACTTAAAAATATACACCTGAACACATGCTGTGCTCCGTGATACATACCATATCACAGCAGAAGTTAGCAAGCCAGTAAGTTCTGTAACCCATGCCTGTGATGTGCTGCAAGCGTTTTGTGCCAGATGCTCTGTCTTTCACTATGGCACTTCCAATGGATGCGGTAAGGATGGAGAAACCCAGCATGATACACAGTGCTACCCCACACTGACGAACGTTCTCCATTCTGCAGTACAAAGCAAAATGGCATGATGAAAACACAATGGAGAAAAAAAAACTTCACTAAACCCAAACATTTTCAAGGACAACTTCTCACTGAAACAACACAAGACATTAGGACCTCAATTCTGTTTGCAAACACCATGTCTGTACTCTGTGAACACCTAATTAAAGAACAGGAGCTAAATGATATGGTAAGTTACAAAACTACATGTGAGTTACAGAACACAGTGTGTGTTTAAAGTCTGAATAATAAAGTGAAGATTTAGCAAATGTTTCTCCCACTACAGAACATTAAAATTTTAAAACTTCACAATCATTCGAAGCAGTTAACTTGTTTGAAAATGTCATGACTTGTTCACAAACACTCCATAAAGGGCAGTGTAAATTCCGTATTTTTCTCTACAAAATAATGCAACCATATTTGTTTATGTCAAGCCTATTGTTTATATCACCAGCCTAGAGAAAATACTTCACTCAGTGGAACTGAATTGCATCTATCAATTCATACCATTTATTGCATGCAACATACATGCTGATTAAATTAATAGTTTCAATTATCTGCTCATTGCAGCTGTTAAATATTTTAGGAGTCTGCTCACATTTTATCCTCATCCAGAAAGGCTCCTCCATATGGCTGGCTATAGAGTGTGATCCCTGTGAAAAGAAAAATAAACTATGAAATAAGTAAATGCTACATCAAGACTTCAAGTTCTAGAGTACACTCTTGACCCCTTATTACACAAGATGAATGAAAAGGCAACAAAAGGAAGTCAACCACTGAGCTACCAAACAAAACACTGTATCCTTCCAAAGTCTGAATCCACCAAAATATAATGAACAAACAAGGAATATAGCTGGTTTTCCCCATTTTGAACTGCAGAGTTGTGTTCAACAATGTTATATACTGCTGCAGGGTCTACATCACAGAATAGACCGAATACAAAACCTAAAGTAAAATTTGTTCAGATACCTAATCTTTTGGAGTAAGGTGAGCTGTTACTGCATTTTACATACTTGCTATTTTATTATTGCTAAAAACATTTTTAGATTGCTGATCAGTGGTGATGGTGATGTAATTGCCATTGGGGGGGGGTGAGCTCAATACTGGTTTTCTATATATGTGTGTATATATAGCATTTTTATTATTCGGAGTCTCGCCCTCAGGAGCGCCTGCCCGGTGGCACCGCGCTCGGCCCGGGTAGGGCGAGACCCGCGGCTGGCACCGCGTTCCCTCCCGGGGGCCCGGCCCGGGCCGCCGAGGCCTAGAGCGGGGCGCAGCGCCCGACCCGGAAGCGGCGGCGGCGGCCGGGCCGCGGCCTAGCGCGGGGCTGCTTACCCTGCATGCTGCTGGCGGCGCCGTGCGCCTGCGGGCCGCCCGGGCCGGGCCCGCTCCCACCGCCGGAGCCGCTGCTGGGGCTGGGAGTCGCCATTGTGTGCGCGGAGAGGTAGCAGCGCGGCGGCTGCAATGCAGCAGGGACCCTCCCAGGCAGGACACCTAGAGCCCCGCCGCCGTATAGCAGCCGCCCCGTCCGCCCCCGGGCTGGGGCCGCCGCTTAACCCCTCCCAGGCTGGGCGCCCGCGGCCCCGGCGCCTTGCGGCAGCCGCTGCGGCTGAGCGGGAGCGGCCGCTGCCTCCCGCGGGGAGGGGGGAGCCCCCGTCGCAACCCGGGGACGCGCTCGGCCGTGCTCTCCGACGGACCCCTGCCGCGGGAGCTGCCTGTCTCCCGTGTCTCCGTGCCTAGCCCCGTTCCGGCAGTCCCGCTCCGGTCCTTCTTCCTCAAGCAGGAGGGGCATCGCCTGCTCCCTTCGCCCCCAGACCCTCCAGGGCCACGGCTTCCCTCGGGAGCCCTGCTCCGTGCTGCTGCATCCCACGGGTTTTGCCCCGGCCGGCCCCTCGACTGAGGGTGCCCGACCATCTGCTCTCCTCTGGTTCCCATCTTTGTGCTTGGGGAGGCCCCTTAAGGGCCAGCAGTTGGTCCAAGAAGTTTTATCAGATTCCTCATCTTCACCCATGACTTTTCCTCCCACACAAGCAGCTACTTGCAAACTTCTCAAGCCTTCCCCAAGACCTCTTCTCTGGCCGCCACATGGCATAACTTCCTCCCGTGTTTTCCACGATGCCCAGGGCATCATGGTTTCTGTCGGCACCAGTATCCTTCACAGTTTCTTTCCTCCTTTAGCCACTGCTGTTCATTCCAGCACATAGTTTCAGATCCTACCTCTTAACTCCAGCGAATTTATAGCCTTAGTCAGAGGGACAGTACATGCCAGAGCAGTGAAACAGGTCCCCCAGACGCATGGGCTCCCTCTTCAGCTCACTGCATGACTTGGGCAAGTCCTTTCACCTACCAGAGTCCTTGTTTCCTCACTTGTGTAAGAGAAATAATACTAAATCTCCTTTGTGGTTTGAGATCTGCTGACGAAAGAGCTGGATGGTGAAGTGCTACACAGCAGCATGTGGACTCTTTCCCTGCACTTCCATTGCCCAAGCTTCTCCATGCTTCCCATGAAGATGGTGATGGAGCAAACACCTCAAGTCTTGAACACACATTGGATGTGCCTCCACAAGCTGCCAATCATTACCCTTTGTGCAAGCAATGGGGGAAAGAGGTCAGAGGTCAGGGCAAGAGCTGCCTCCCCTTGTGGCCTTTTTCTTTTTTCTTTTTCCTTTCTCCTCCGTCTCACCTCATAGTTAGTTGTCTCACCTCATAGTTAGTTATCTCACCTCATAGTTAGTTATCTCACCTCATAGTTAGTTATCTCACCTCATAGTTAGTTACCTCATATTAAGGCCAAGATTTTTCTTTTCTCTTGTTCTTTGAGCTTAGGAAAGCCTATCCTAGAATCTTCTCTTTTCTGTGCTCAGATGCACATGGGGACAGAGAGATGGGCTGAGACCCAAGAAGGAGTCCCTGGGCACAGAGGGAGCCCAGCCTTCTGCCTAAACCCCACTCTCCAGTGAACATCTCATGCTCTGCAAAGCTCACCTTTGTCAGGAGGTGGGAGAAGGGGGCAGAGCTGGTCCTGACCACCTCTCTCTTTCTGTTCTATCCTCCCAAATCCCTCTGGTCTAGCAAAGCCATCTTTCTCCCTGTCAGGGATACAGCTTTCCTTTGCCTTGGGGAACATCATCACCTCCTCACTCACTTAAGCCAACATATTTTCTGGGTTTGAATTTAGGCCGCTACCCTGCACTGTCCCACCCCGGTCTCTGCTCTCTCTAGGTATGTTGCTGACTCTTTCAAAGCTGTGTACAACCCAGGATATGGCCAGGCACAGCAGCAACACAGCTATAGCATAGCTTTGGCTAAAAATAGCTCCCAAGGGAAGGAGTGAAGAGGGAAGCCACTTCCACGAGGCTTCTTCCAGCCTTTTTTCAAAGTGCTCCAAAGCCACCTGGTGCTTAATAAACTCCTTTGTTCTTATCAGCAAACTGGCCTTAAATGATGCGACTTAAACTCATGGAGAGGTGTGTGCAGTCCAGGTCCTGACACAAAAGACACTCTCCTCCCTAGTTCCTCACTTTCCTTTTCCATGTAAATCTGGGAGGATCGACAATACCCGTCCTGACAGATGTTTGTGAAACCTGTTCTTAAAGACATCCAGTGACGGAGATCGTGTTATCCCTCAGCAAACTGTACCTGCACATGTCTATCCTGACATTATATGGAAGCCTAACTTAAGCTTTTTTGTTTGAGCTGAAATCCTTTATATCCTGTGATGTTTTTTATGGGTATGGCCTCCTTTGAAATGACCTCTTGGGCACGTGGTGACTGAAATGTTTCCCTCCCTGGAAAGCTCTGGCTTTCTCATCTACAGACTACACCAAGTCAATTCTTTCAGCCTTTCTTCATGTTTTCTGTGTCTCTTAGCATCCTTACAGACCTCCTTTGACTTTTTTACTATTGATCTGCACTTTTTGAAGTAGTGTCCCTAGCTGGACATATTGCTTCAGCTTGTCTTGGAGGCTGCACTCCTGGGTCCTACGCTCCAGGGAGGTGCTTGCCTTTTCCATTGCTGGTGTTCAGCTTACTCTCCGTTATCCACCTTGTACTCTTTTTTTGACAAACCTCATCCACCCTCACTTGTATTTGTGTTGCTTACTGTTCATAAAGGTAATGCTCGAAGTTGTACCTGTTGAGTTTTGTCCTATAGGTTTCAGCCCCTTTCTCACATTTGTCAGTCCCTTGCTGAACTCTGTTGTCTCTGCTATCCTCCACAGCCTGGAGTCATGTGCAGGTTTAATAAGGCACTCCTGGTTGTCAGTCATCCAGGCTGTTAACTGAAGTAATCACAAAGATCTGGCCTTATAATGGACCCCTGCAAAAATCCCCTTAATATGTCTTTCTATTCTGATGACCATTGTTAATTAGCACTTGAGGTACAATTATCTCACCAGTTTTGCACTCACCATGTGGTCATATCTTCTGAAGAGAGGGTCAGGACAGCCAGTGTGAAAAACCTTCCTAAAGTCAACATATATGACATCTGCTACTTCATACTTTATGCCTAAAAAATTGTGCCATACCAGGAATCAGACTGGTTTGTCAGCATTTCTCCCCAAGGAGCTGTGGCTGTTGTCATCCCCTTCTCATACTCTAGGTGCATACAAGAGCCTGGTTTAACGAGTTCTTCCAGAACTTTTCTGAGAATGAAGAAGGACTATAAATTAGGATTAAAGAAAGCAGCTGACAAAGCATAAACAAGATCAGTTTGTGTGAGTTCTATAAAACTAATAAAGCAGGAATAATGTAGGATTATAATAAGGACAAGAAGGAGGTCCATCCATCAAATATTGAGACACATATCCCCTGAAGTCAGTAAATCAGTGACCGTGGGGATTCTCCCCTTTTCAGGAAGGTGGACTTCAACCTTCCTTGCTTGTGGCACCTGACCCAGCAGTTAAGGCAACTAAAACCAAAGGCCTTTTGGCAGTATCTGAATAACCATGCGTTTATCTCCAGATCTCCCTATCTGAACTGCAATCAGGGTCCTGGTGCCAGGAACACGCCAAAGCCCCCGAGGCCTTCACTCATCCACTCTTAACCACTTTTGGTCTAATCAAAACCAACCTATGATCATTCATGGCGGTGTCATCAGTGTCCAAAAGAATGAGTGCTATTGTGGAGTGGGTCATTGGGAGGGGTGACTGTGGCAGTGTCTCAGTAACATCTCTGGTACAGGCTCTTGGGAATCAGCGGTTTGGATACCGCAGCTCAGCTGCTGGATCCATCCCTGCAGCACTCTCATTTGAAAGGCTCTGGCCTTTACAGGTGGAGCTGGCAAACTGAAGATAAACTTGGGCTTCTATGGGCTAAGTAGTTGACTCCAGAGAGTCGTAAGGAGGGAAAATGTTTTATCTAATATTGAGGAACTAATTTTCAAGTAGATCAAATTATACTGAAGGGTACTAAATGTTCTTGGCCTCCCTCTTACGGGAGAAAGCAGTATTGCTAGAGACTCTTCAGGCAAGGTCTCCTCTGCCCACGGAGAGCATGTGGTTATGGGAAGTGCTCGTAATAGTTGGTAAAGCTTTAAGCGAGCAGCCCCCACCTTTTCTTTGCAGTAAGCTCACCAAACACTAAAAATCCTTTATACTTCTAAAACACACTACAGTCCAGTTGCTTTTGAGTTAGAGCAGCAAAGAACACGACAGATTCACATGCCACAGTTGGTAAACAGGTCCCCTCCTTCTCACACTACCATCAGACAGACAGTCAGGCCTCCCGCCTGCTCTTGTGTCCCTGACCTTTGCTCCTTTATAGGGTTGCCAAACGCTCCATACTGTGCCTCCCAAGTGCTCAGGGGAAGCTCCTTTTTGCGAGCCCAGCAGCCTCTTCCCTCAGCAGAAATCATGTCCCACCCCGCACAGGGCCCTGGACATACCTGTCCAGCTGTTCCTCTGTCTCTCTCCCAGTCTCCACCAGTTTCTCTCAGATGTTCTCCAGAAGCCACAGTCTCCTCTCCAGACCTGCAGCCCAGTGTGTGATGCGGAAAACAGCAGCCAAGCTGCAGCACAGAAACCAGGTGGGCTGTGTAGGTTTGCACAATAGTTTGTGACTAGACAAATGAAAGAGTTACAGAGCTCATCACAGCTGAATTTTCTTTTTGCAAAACCAGCTAATGTGTCTGGAAAAAATGCACAGTAATTCATAGTTTTGATTCCCACATGAAGAGCTGGTGTGACTGAAAAGCTTCTCTGCTTTTAGTTTCCTATCGTATAAATTACTCTAATAAAAGACACACTGTCTCTCACATTCCTCTCTTTTATTAACAGAACAGCACTCCTACTTTTTGATCCTTGACATTTCTAGCCCAAAATACCTTGCCTCCTTAGAAAATACACTTATAAATTATGTAATAACTGGCTGGTCAGATGAGGGGAGAGCAGTCGATGTCATCTACCTTGATTTCAGCAAGGCTTTTGACACATGCCCTGTAACATCCTCATTAGGAAACTCATGAAGTGTGGGTTAGATGAATGAACAGTGAGGTAGATTGAGAGTTGAGTGACAGAGCTGAGAAGGTTGTAATCAATGGTGCAGGGTTGAGCTGGAGGCCTGTGGCCAGCGATGTTCCCCAGGGGTCAGTACTGGGTCCAATCTTATCTAACAGAGCGATCATGACCTAAGCAAGGGGACAGAGTGAACCCTCAGCAAGTTTGCTGATGATCCAAAACTGGGAGGTGTGACCGACACAGCAGAGGGCTGTGCTGCCATCCAGCGTGACCTGGACAGGCTGGAGTGTTGGGCAGAGTGGAACTTAATGAGGTTCAACAAGGGCAAATGTAGGGTCCTGCCCCTGGGGAGGAACAAGCCCATGTATCAGTATAGGTTAGGGGTAGACCTGCTGGAAAGCAGCCCCGAGGAAAAGGATCTTGGAGTCCTGGTAGATAATAAATTAACCATAGGCCAGCAATGTGACCTTGTGGCCAAGAAGACCAATAGTCTCAGGTGCATTGTGTGTGGCCAGTAGGTCAAGGGAGGTCATCCTCCCACTCTATTCAGCCCTGGTGAGGTCACATCTGGAACACTATGTCCAGTTATGAGCTCCCCAGTTCAAGAGAGACGGGGAACTACTGGAGAGAGTCAAGCGGAGGGCAATGAAGATGACTGGGGGACTGGAGCATCCCTCCTACAAGGAAAGGTTGAGAGAGCTGGGACTATTTAGCCTGGAGAGGAGAAGACTGCAGGAAGACCTTATCAATGTCTATAAATATCTAAGGGGTGGGTGCAAGGAGGATGGAGCCAGACTCTTTTTGGTGGTGCCCAGTAACAGCAAAAGGGGCAAGTGGCACAAGCCGGAACACAGGAGGTTCCATCTAAATATGAGGAAAAACTTATTTACCATGAGGGTGATGAGGCACTGGAACAGACTGCCCAGGGAGGTTGGGGAGTCTCCTTTGGAGATATTCCGAACCCACTTGAATGCAATCCTGTAATGTGCTCTGGGCAAACCTGCTTGGGTGGAGGGTTAGACTAGATGATCTCTAGAGGTCCCTTCCAACAACTCTGTGATTCTGTGATTCAAAAGCCTATCCTGGACCTGGAAACAAAGTGTGAAAGTGATTAATTACTAGAGCACTGCTCCTTCTGAGGTGAGGCAAAGGGACTGAAGATCTGGGGACAGAGGTTACACCACAAAGACAAACATCATTGAGTCTTCTGCAGTGAGATCTGGCCTCCTTAAAAAAAACCCAAAACAAACAAGCAGGAGTATGGTGCAGCTCATGGTGCCTCAGCGAGGAAGAGCAGCTCCATGGAGACCTACTATGAAATTGTAGGGACATTTGGACTGTTGCTTCTGCTAACAGTAAAAGTAACAGCAGTAATTTAATTCCTTATAACCTGCTCAAGGAAAGACTTAGTTAAATATAACAGGAAAAGATGAGTATTGATCCTCTCTACAAATGTGCATACATTCACATGTCCTCTGCAAAACCATTCAGCAAGACCTAATTCTGTTAGGAGCTGGGGGGACTGTATTATGTTGTTACTGAAATCAGTGGGAGAAATGATATGGTGGATACATCATTTATCTAGGGCTCAGTTTCAATTCATCTCTAATTATCGCTTTTGGTCATAAATGATCAGTGAATGATGAGGTAATACTGTTCTTCTATGTAATATCTTTTTTGTTCTCCAGAAAACACAAAAAGTCTGAAACAAAACTAATGATCACCAAATTTCCAAGCCCTTGCACAGATGTGACAGCCAGTGCCACATCTGTTCACGGCCTTTGGGAGACAGAAGACACTTGTGACAAGCTCACTGAGGATCCTTGGAACTGATGCTCCTCCTGATGTAACAGGAGGCCTTTCTGGAGATGGTTCCTTCTCTCCTGCCATGCCAGCTCTCAGTCAGCTTATTTATTTGTATAGTAGAGTAAAAAAACCCCTTTCAGATACCTACCGCCAAAGTTAACTATAACAGACACAAATCTCTCACATGTAGGTTGTATGTAGAGGTGGGCTCACAGTGTCCTTTGCAATTAAGCAGCATGGTTCTTGACTGCGAGGACAGACTGGACAGAAACTCAGTGGAAGCTGTTCGTAGTTTTGATGCAGACTGCAGGATTTGCAGTAGCTCCTTATTTTGCCTTGCCTGTGCTGAAAAATTAATATCTAGTCTGCATAGCCCTGCCTGACCTCAGAGGTATCCCTCAAAACAACAGTCACAGTTGGTCCCTGTCCGGCAGTGTCACCACTAGCGGTTTGATCGGCAGCTACAGATCCAGCCAGGGCTGTTCCCAGCCCCTCCACAGCAAATCTCGGAGCTCAGCCATGCCCCAGAACCTCTCAGCCCACTGTGATGACTGACAATGCAGCTCTTCAGACATGTCAACCTTGACCAGTCTGCACCAGGGCTCTGCATTCCAGCCCTCCCCTGCTACCCTGACAGCACCTTCCTGCCCTCCCTTGCCACTGGCACACACATACTGAACTGGGACAAGCGTATCGATAGGGAGCACCAAGGGCCAGCTGCTTCCTAAGGAACAGGTGCTGGGAGGGACACCATGACTAAGTGGGCATGGGTAATGCCCATCCCACTGCCCTGTGTGGAGCAAGCGGAGCAGACCCAGGGACTGCAGACAGATCCAACCAAGATCAGCCCAGGTTACCAGACAAATTCATGGAGACAGGGCAAGCCTGAAGTAAAGCTGGGAAGTAAACCCATGGGTCAGGGTCATGACCAGGCCCAGTGGGGTAACTAGCATCAGACAGCCCAGTGATGACCAGTGAGATCCATGGTGATAAGTCAAGCTAGTAAGTCAGCCCAGGGGTCAAGGACTGGATCAACAGGCTCCATGGGTCAACACAGGCAAGGCTGTGGCTGAGTCGGAGGTGGGTGCTCCTGCAACAGCTCAGGCAGGGACTGCAGGGCCCCTTGAGAGGGGTTTATACTTTTGTGTAACTACTTGCCAGTTTTACTATACAAATTTGTTCGTGTGAATTCACTGAGACGAAGATCTAATTCTCTTTCAGGCACACAAGTTATCACAGAATGATGGAAATCGTTGCCAGGAAGGCACGGCTGGAGGTCCCAAAGTCCAACGGCCCAATTGAAGCAAGATTGTCACAACACCAGACCAGGTGAGCCATGGCTTTGTCCCTGGAAATCTCCATGGATGGAAATCACACGGACTGTCTGGGTCACCTGTTGTACCCTCCTGATGAGGACGTTTCCTTAATGTCCCTCCAAGCCAACATTCGGGGACACTGCCCCTTGCTATATTATTTGATGCCAGCAAGAAAAATCCAGCTCTGTCCTCTGCACAGCCACCCCACAGGCAGTACATGTTATTACTGGATTTTGCTTCCTCTCTGCCCACTTCTTCTCCAAGGCCACATTCTCTGGACTCCTGACCACCCTGGCTGCTGGCTGCAGGATCCAACTCCAGGTCTTCCACATCCTTCCTCACTGGGGACCCTGGACAGGACCGAAAGGTGCTGGTACACCAGCACCCCTGCAGTGTGCTGGTCACATTTCTCTTCACGGAGCCCAGGACGTACTTGGACTTATTGCCACGGGAGCTCGCTGAGGGGTGACCTGTTTCTGTGCAGACCGGCTCCGTTCCGCGGTGCCGCCGATGGAAGGCGGGAAACCCCTTGTGTCCCTGTCACCTCCGGAACGCGCCTGTTGTTACTCTGCATTTCGGCCCGATTTTGAAAACAAACATTTCTCAATCCTCTCCAAAACACCAGTGAACAACCCCCCGCCGCCCACCCCGGCCCCCGTCACTGCCCCGTCTGCCGGCAGCGGCCGCCGAGCCCCGCGAGACTCCGCCCTTGTCCTGTGGCCCTGCCCCGGGGCCCTGGGGGAGGCGGTCCCGGCCATGGCGGGAGGGCTGTGGCGGCTCTGCAACCTCCTCATGGCCGCCTTCTTCTGGCTGGCGGCCGCCGTGCAGGTGAGGGCG
>WUAM01000089.1:6766689-6777858 GCA_024336885.1 Actenoides hombroni
TGTTGTCTCGTGTATAAATATGGCCTGTTGCACTTAATAAAGCGACTTCTGATTACAACCATATTGGCTGTGCTGTCCCTGCACGCTACATCAGTCACTCCAGTCTAGCTCAGAGATGTACTCCATTATGAGAAAGCAACTGCAGCGGCTAATATTTACACTATACACACATTTTCATTTACAGTCTCTTTCATCCAGTTTTCTTTTTGCTCAGAATTGCACATTTGTAGAAGTTACATTCTAGACCTCAAATCGCAGACTCAAAACTGCATTATGTGTGAAACACCTGGAACAAAGATGTGATGAAGACAACATGAATCACCATGAAAATCATACTAAGCTCCCTGCAGTAACATTTGCTGCCACAGATTCCAATGTCATAACTGTTCAGCTGCTCCTGAGTTACAGTGCTAAAGATAAAGGCACAAGTGTCAGTTCTCTGTTGAACTTTGATTCACATACTGGAAAACCAAGACAAAAGTGGTTCCCTTGCCACATAAGCCTCAGGTTATCTCAAAGCTGTAACTGCACAGCAATGCGCACTGTACCACACAACATTATCTCAGAGCTCTTTCCCAGCACTGTCCCCCTCTCCCACTGCTGCTTCATTTTTGGTTCCCCATTGCTACAGATAATCTTCAAGCCAGCAAAGATTTTCAAGTTTTGTAACTTCTTTTCCAGAGTGCTTGTTCTGAGGTGCGAGCTATATGCTTTCAACTATGGCATTTAAATATTTCACTCTGATCTAGTAAATGTTTTATTAAATCTGCTGCTCAGTTTCTGTCAACATTTACAGTTTTCTAAGTCATTTGGTCGGCACAGAAGCAGAGATTGACCATAGACTCAATTCTGCCAAAAATACCATCGACACACTAACCTTGAAATGTTATAGAAAATTAAACACAGGTTGCTTGAAATTATTTACTCATTTTAAAAGTTCCCAAAGCTTTAAACATATCTAGTGGTGATTGCTGTCAGAGGGTAACCAGACAGTTGCAAATGCTCAGTCTGCAGCTGCATTCACAGTGTGGTACTTAGAGACTCCCATCTCATTAACAGATGTTTAAGTGAGATGTTGATATACAGGTGGGTCACAGATGGGCATACATCCTTGGTGAAGCAGGGAGTTGACATGATAATGTACAAGAGAGAGTGAAGAAAGTGAACAAAATCAAGGCAAGGCAAAGTAGCCTGTATTTTAAAGGTAAATACACCGCAAGGAAATGTGGGGTCAAGACAACCAAGGCAATTATTTCTTGTTGCTCTAATCAAGCCACACCAACTTATCTCCCTAATGCTTAGTGTTCAAAGCCCCTCATGATTACCTATACTTACTCTTTGTTCATTCAATCTTATCTTACCTCATTAATCCTCACCTCCTCCACACTGTCAGCTGCCAGCATGATCTGTCCATTTATCAAACTCACACAAACATCTTTCCTACCTCTCTTTTATCAGTTAGAGCAGAGCTTAGTTTGTGTGTGTTATGACCACTCTGGATTTCAACTGCCTTGTGGTTGACTTCAGGTTCCTTCCCTTTTCCCCTCCCTCCACAGTACCCAGTGTAACGTATCTGCTCATTTCCAAACTTGTTTGTGCACTTTAATTTCTACCAAGCAGGCAGCCTTTGTGCACCTATCGAGCACAAGAATAGATGGCCAGGCTGTACTGCAATATACATCATATGCTTGAATGTGTAAGACCATAGTCCTTTCCTCTTCCTGATTTCTCTGGAATTTATCATCACACCTCTTCATGATGCCAGCTAGCAATTATTCTGAAGAGCAAACAGAAATAGTCAACAGATTATAATCAAAAATTCAACTGTTTAAAAAAATGAGTCAGAACTGTTATCCTCATATTTGAGCATAAATATCAGCTGCTCAAACTCACATACTACTTTCCATCACCCCTACTGTCCCTCCTCCTAATCCCCTAGACAAAACAGCAGCATTACTGGTATACCAGAACCACAGAAAACAGTATTTTATTAGCTTTTAGTAGCCACATAACCATGCCCTTTGGAGCTTCTTTTGTCAGCACCAGACTGCTTTAGAACACTAAATGTGAGAAATACTCAGAAAATTATGCTTAAAAATTATTGCTGCTGGACAGCTGATTTTTCCATGCTTCATCTCACTGCTTTTGTATCATACACATATATGGGGAGAGGGATGTTTGGGTTTTGCAAACACATGACAAGCAACATACTGTTCTCCTCAGAGCTTGTTACAAACCTATTCACTCTACAAAGGCAATGTTTCCCTCCTCCGGGACAATAGGGGAAGCTGCGCTGTCCTGACTGACTGACTTTGAGTTATTATATCACAGAAACAGCAATTGCAGGTGTTAACTATGGCATGAGAACCACAAGATGAAGACCTCAAAAGAGCACCATACCCGGTTTCCACCTTAAAGTCAAACATTAAGTTTTTTAATAAACTTAAGGAATGTAAGGCACTTTAAGAGAAACATTTTAAATTTAATGTTTGTTTGCTGTTCTAAGGGGAAAGCTATTACTGTTTGTACTTAAAACCTTAGCTTGAAAACTGGAAATAGGCTAGCAGTTGCCTATAAGTAAAATTATTATTTGGTCTTATGCTTGACAAGTACCAGAGAAGACTTAAAACCAAACAAAATCTTGGGGGGGGGGAGGATTTTTAAAGAGATGCTCAAGAGTTCAAAGTCTTATTACTCATTCATTTTTAAAAGCCAGAATTACTTGCTGGTGAAAAAAACCAATACCTTTGAAAGGCTGTTCGGTACTTTATGCTGGTTTAAAGTATATAACTAGTTACAACCAAGACCTTGTTTAACTAAGTTATTGCAGTTCTGGTTTCACAAAGGTACCTACAAACTTCAATACAAGTTGCTTTGTTCCACTATTAGCAAACCAAGACATAAATACAATTAGACACTACTTAACAACGGTGAAAGCTCTCCCTACCAGCTAACCCTAAAAAAAAAAACACCCTACCAAATCTTTGAAAAAGTGGCCTTTTAAGTAGTTGTCCAATAACCTCAATGCAAAGAAAGTTACAATACTGAGGAAATCGTTAAAATATTAGAAGTCTGCTTAAACCGTCTTTTTCCTTTTTAAATATAACAAGTAGCACAGTTAAATTTTATATTTTCCTTGGATGGCTGTGTCACTGAAAGCCACATCTGCAACCCATTAGATGTTAGGAGCTCAAGGGGAACTCAGGCTAGATAAGCAACGAATATCTTGAACTTTTTTCCCCCCACATAAAATATATATTCCCACATCATCCAAGGTAAACAAAGAAGAAAAAAAACCACCTTGATAAGCGTAAAACTAGAGCGGTTACACGCCTTGTTTTTCAAAGGACTTTTCTCCCAACAGCTAATACGATTCCACAGACAAAAGTTGCTTCCAGGAGCTGTTACAAGGATTTCATCTGCTGACTCTGGGCGAGGTTAGGACAAAAAAGCGGCGGCCAGGCTGGACTCCTGAGTTCCAAGCACCGTGTTGGGCCGTGATGGAGATCACCCCTTACCAAGGCGATCAGCACTGAAAGCCACCTCCCAGACACCTACGTTTTCCTGAAACCCCTCGGCCAGTGCGGAGGATGCCTGGCGCGGGCAGAACCGTCTCCCAGGCCCTGGTGGAACCAGGCCCCCGAGGCGCTGCTGAGCCGCCCGCTCGCGCAACCGCTAACCCCGGGAGAAGGGAGAACAAGGCCGATGCCCGCCTCCCCCCGTTGCGCCCCGCCGCCTCTCGACCGCGCGCAGCGGGGCTAACGGCAACAGTTCCACCGCCCCCCGCAGCTGGGGCGAGGCGGCGCGGCCTGGCCCGGCCCGGCCCGAGCGTGCAGCGGGCAAGCCCCGGCCGCGCCAGCCCCACTCACCCGAACAACGCAGGCCCTCTCCTGGCCCCCCTCCCGGGGAACCGCAACTGGAACATGGGCGGCCGGGAGGAGCCCAGTCTCAGCCGCGCCACTGCTCCCCCACTACTCTAGAGAATGTCACCAAAGACCACAGGGCTCCGCTGCGCAGCGTCACTTCCTCCCGCCAGGGCAGACAAGCACCGCGCAGAGCGACAGCCGCCCGCCAGCGCCACCCCGAGACTCAGAGCGGCGCCAGGACCGACACTGGCAGGCTCTTCTCCCGCCCCGAGGGGAGTGGATGGGCTGTCACCCACACCCTGACACGCGCACCCCTTAGACCCTCCGAGTGTGCACGCACCACTCCCCACCTACACCCGCGAGAGAACTCCCAGTAGGGCATCGCCTGAGGGGATGTGATGCCTGCTATAACACAATAGTTAGTGAATAGCTAAAGTCTTGGAATATAGTAACTGTCACAAGCCATGTACAAAGGGAACTAAGATTACTGAAGAGTGTGGGCTAGAGACAACAATTACTCAAGCAGGGCCTTGAAAATAAGAAAGCAGCAAAAGTATGGGCTGATGTGCACAACATCCCTGTAAGATAGCAGCTGATGCTCAAGTTGATGCTCAAGGCCTGTGACAACAATTGGTAAGAAAATCATTCTGTTATGCCTTATATGGCTATTTTAATGAGCTAAGTTCCTACTCGTTATCTTTTAGCAGGAACATCCCAGAGCCACTAGGCCTTGAAGACATTAATCAATTGTACACTGCCAACTTGTCAGAAGAGCTAAAGCTGAACTACTTTATTATAATACTAAAATTTATGCCCATAGGTCAAAAAGACTGCAGCCCAGGGTGGATCGGGCCCTTAAAGTATGCGCAGTAGTGGAAGTACAGAGTCACAGTAGTATAATTGTATGTAAATCACCAACCAATCACTATAAGTGGGGTGGGTACAATGAATTACTAATTCTGCTAATTTTGTGTATAAATATAGCATGGAGAATCCTGTATGGCATGCACACTAGGTGGAACTATCCCCTGTGCATCTGGCGCCACAATAAAGTATGCCTGCTTTCTAAAACTCCAAAACAAGTCTTAGAGAGTTTTTCTTCTCTGCATTGGTATGGTATCAGATGCACTCAGCCTCAGACAGAACGCAACATGTTGAGGTGCCTGTGCTCATGAAGGCGGGATGGAGATGTGAGAGGCTGAGACCAAAGGAGGGGCATGTCAGCAGGAAGCCACCCCTGGAGTTATTCACACCAGCAAGCACCATGGGTTGCCCACCACAGAGGTGATCGCTGAGGCAGAACATGAGCCAGCAGTGTGCCCAGGTGGCCAAGAAGGCCAACGGCATCCTAGCCTGCATCAGGAATAGTGTGGGCAGCAGGACTAGAGAAGTGATTGTTCCACTGTACTTGGCACTGGTGAGGCTGCACCTTGAGTACTGGGTTCAGTTTTAGGCACTGCAGTATAAGAAAGACATCGAGGTACTGAAGTGGGTCCAGAGAAGGGCAATGAACCTGGTGAAGGGTCTTGAGAATAAGTCTTATGAGGAGCAACTGAGGGAACTGGGGCTATTTATTCTGAAGAAAAGGCGGCTGAGGGGAGACATTATCACTCTCTGATACAACTCCCTGAAAGGAGGTTGTAGAGAGGTGGGTATTGGTCTCTTCTCACAAGTCACAACTGATAGGACAAGAGGAAATAGCCTCAAGTTGCACCAGGGGAAGTTTAGGTTGGACATTATGAAAAACTTCTATACTGAAAGGGTTATCAAAAACTGGAGACAGGCTGCCCAGGGAAGTGGTTGAATCACCATCCCTGGATGTATTTAAAAGCCATCTAGATAGGGTGCTTAAGGATATGGTGTAGTAGTGGCCCTGGTAGAGTTAGATAATGGTTGGACTTGATGATCTTAAAGGTCTTTTCCAACTATAGCAATTCTGTATGTGATTTTGTGTGTGTGAAGTTCTTGACCTTACTTGCACTGAAGAAATACTTTTTCTTCTTTCTGAACAAGTCAGAAGTCATCTGAATATTTCCCTTGGGGGTGGCCGGGGGAGGGAATTGCCCTGCCTGTCTCGCTGCTGCTTCTGTAATAGAGAGTCCATTCCTCTCTCTTGAAATTACTGATGTAGAAGACCTGGTGAGAATGTGACTGAGAAATGGAGCAGCTGATCCAGGAGGATACTTTGTTTTCCTCTTTCAAGTCTATTTGTGCTTCTCTTGAATACTTGCACGTGCTTAAGACACTCTGTGGAGAATAGATGAGTTTTAATACTGTAGTTTAAATCTTTAAGGGACTGAAAAGACTCATAATACACCTTTTTCAGCCACATCTGTCTTCCAAAAGGAATGGGAAAGACAGTATTTCAAAGCTAAAAATGCAGCAGGTCAATCGTAGAGCTAAGGGAGAGAGAGTGTATTTATCTAAACCCCATTTTACACAACTGAGAAGGGGTTTGGAGTTGATGCGTGCAGCAGCCTGTGCTGAGAACAGGGCTTGGCCTGGGAACCTGTCTCTGTGGGTGGTGTGGGTGTCTCTGCCAGCAGCAGTCACTGAAACACCAGAATTGAAAGTCTTGCTGTGTGGGGTTTCTTCCTGTCATGGCTCCTGGGGCTGAGACCTCCCTTTGTGTTTGGGGTCTCTCATTGCCCCTCCCTTTTTCACAGGGGAGCACATGTGCAAAGTGTGGCAGTTTCCCCGAGTCCTTCCACCCACCACTGTGCTGGTGGTTTTGCTGCACAGGCTGGAAGCACAGAAGAGGCCTGTGCTCGCTCTACAGCAGGAGGTGGTTTAAAAGGAGTGGGTTTAACTGATGTAAAGGAGACAAGAATGTGAAAATGTCCTGAGGGGGACTAGGTTTGCTTGGCACAGCAATCTTCAGTACCTTCCAGTCAGTCGTTAAATGGCAGCAGGGAAGAAATAGTGAAGAATTCACTCCTGTTCCTGGAGAATTGATGGGTAATGGTGAATTGCCCTGTTGAACACGTACTGTTCACCTCTCGGGGCAAACTGGCTCTGTAACAAGGTCAGTCGTGCCACAAGCCACTCCCTTTTCCCATCGTGTGGCTCCACAGTATTTCTCATGCATTTTTACATACATCAGATGCTGGGTCTCGGGGTAAAACTGGTCTTTCATGAGTGACACCTTCAGGTCTGTATTTCTTTGTTTGACCACTCACAAGGTCACAGAATCACAGAACTGCTATGGTTGGAAAAGACTGTTAAAATCATCAAGTCCAACCATTATCCTTGGTTGTGGCTGTGGAGTCACTTGGGCCAAGTTTTTGCCCCATCTCTTATCCCTGGCTGTACCTCACAGCATCCTGTCTGCACTTTCCAAGGTCTCTGCTGTCAGATCAGGTTTGTATTTCTTTATGTTGCACCAAATACCTTACCCTGCACAGAGTACAATCTGTGTAAAACTGGGGTTGAATGAAGCAATGATAAGTAAAAACAAAATAGATTACTCAAGCAAGTGCTGTGGCTCCTGGCAGGGGGAGCAGCTGATGTCCCAGTTCCTTCTGCCTCTCAGGCTGACTCTGTCCAGTTCCCTTCCATTAGCCTGTCCCAGGAGGGAAGCTTTCTTTGGAAGTGAGGAGTTTGTTTTGTGGTTTGTTTGGTTTTTTAAATAAAAATCTATTGTTTAGGCAACTGTTCAGCTTTCACTGCCGTGCCTCGGTGACAGCAGGGAGCTGTGTTCCCGAGGTCCAGGGGCTGTGCTGAACGCTGGCCAGGAGGAGGCAGACCTGTTCTGGAGGTGGGGGTGCACTGGGGGAGAGGGAATATGCTGGGAGGGCTGGGAGAGACGGTGTCAGGGGATGGGCAGTGTTTCTTCAGTATGAAAAACAGAGCAAACCCCTCTGTGCTCATCACACCCAAATGTCCTGTACCCAGAGAGCAGTGCCTGGTCCACATGAGAGGGAGCTCATCTCTGGCAGGAGGGTTGGTGGCAGGGAGGTTGGTTGGTGGCAGGGAGGTTGGTGGCAGGGAGGTTGGTGTCAGGGAGGTTGGTGGCAGGTTGGCTCCTTGCCAGGGGCAGTGCTGAGGGCTGGATGGGCCCAGGGGTGCCTGGCTTCCGGAAGGGGTCTCCCCTAGGGAAACTTGACTGGACCAGAGGTTTCACATGGGAACCAAATCTGTTGGGAGTCTGGCACTGTGAGGGTGAACCTCGGTTACCGGTGGTGAGTGGGGACCCCTGGGTGGCACACGGAGAGGTGGATGTATAAGCCTGGCAGAGGCCAGTCTCAGAGCGTTGCTGCGTGTGCCCACACCACACTCGGCACCAAACTTCTCGACCCATAAGATACTGGCAGAAAATAGCATCTCTTCAGAGCAGCTGGCATCAGTACTGCTGGGGACGGTGACAAGATGTCTGAGGAATGAGGGGTGGCTCCATTTGTCTACCCAAGGAAGGCAGTGCATTCCTCATGTGCTGCACATGTTACCCGTGGAGGAGCTAAACTAATAAGTGATACTTAAGTGCCACAAGTGAAGCTGGCCCATTTCAGGAATGTTCTCACCACCAGCCCAGAAGAAACCTCAGGAGGTCTGTAGTCCAACCGCCTGCTCAAAGCAGGGACCGCTATAGGATCAGACTAGGCTGTTCAAGGTTTTAAACAGCTAGGGCTTGAAATCTTCCAAGCATAGAGGCTGCATAACCTACCTAGATGGGAAAAAAAATGTTTCCCACTGGAGCAAAGTCCTTTTCTTTATATCCAGTCTGAACTTCTCATTTCAATGAGCATTTTAACTCCTGTTCTTTCACCGTGCACCAGGATGAAGAACCCAATTCCATCTTCTTGATAACGTCCTCATAGGTAGTGAAAGGCTGCTGTTAGGCCCTCCTGAAACCTTTTCTCTTCCCAGGATGAACAAACCCTGTTCCCTCAGCCCCTTCTCATGTTGTATACAGTGGCCGGCTGCAGACCCCTGACCATCTTGACCTCAGATTCTTTTTCCCCAAACTGCTCCCTGACCAGTCAGCTCTCTGCATGTGTTTTTGCAAGGACGTTGTCCTTACCAGGCACGGGACTTTGCATTAGTCCTTGTTGAACTTGATAAAGTTCTTGTCAGCCCATCCTCCCAGCCTGCCTGGGTCCCTCTGGATGGCAGCTCTGACCTAAAGGGTATCAGCTGCTACCCCCACTGTGGTGCCATTTGCAAACTTTGTAAGCAAGTGTGTTACTGCCTCTGCCAGGTCCTTGATAAAGGTGTTAAACAGGAAAACTCCCAGGACTGACCCCTGCGTGTGACCCATTGACAACTATCCTCTCAGTCTTACTGCCCAGACAGGTTCTTTACCTATCTATTTACCCACCTGTCCAGACCATAATCTTCTAGCTTGAACACAAGAATGTTGTGGCAGGTTTTGGGAGCTGAGGTTGAGCAGCATCCTATGCTCTTCCCACATCTGTGAGTCTGGTCATTTTATCCTAAAGGTAGAGGTGATTTACCTCATAGTAAATCCACACTGACTGTTCCCCATCACTTTCTCTTTTATGTGCCCAGAAATGTGCTCCAAACACATTTCTGTGGGTTATTTTCCCCTCATTGAAACATTTTCTTCTGTGCTTAAAAAATAAACCTGCCAGGAAAGCAAACCCAAGATAAGGCTGAGTCTCTTGAGAGGATGTGGGAGCCAGGCATCAGTCCACAGTCAGCAAGGCAAAATCCAAATCAGGTTTTATTTTTCCATACTCTGTCACATGCGTACAGCTAGTGTGAAAATACTCTGTGTGCCTGCCATGATATCCAGAAGGGCTCAGTTCAAATCCAGGTTTGATCTTAAGTAGAATTGACCTGGATCAAATGGCCTGTGACGCAGGAATTTATCTGCTCCCCAGCTCTGAACCCATGTGCATGGCAGCTGACGAGCTCACTGGTGCCCAGGGCAGGCAAGTGCAGCAGAGAGGACTGAGCAGAGAGGCTCCCTGGCCTGATCCAGTCAGTGTCTGGTCCTCAGGGTTCATTTTGAAGAAGCTTGTTTTTACCAGGAGCTGCTGGTCAGCTCTGCTCTCCACCTGTATTGAGCTTGAGCTGTGCCCTAGCCTGGGGCCGTGTGCTTTTGGGGTATGTATCCTGCTTTAGCCCATGCTGTGTGCTGGGGCAGTGGGGACTCCCTGGGTCATGCGTGTTCACGCAGTGCTTTGGCTGCCACCCCATAGTGTATCTGGATGTTGGTAGAGTCTGTAATCACTTATGACTGTCCCCACCCAGAGCAGCCTGCTGTGCCCTGGAAGGACTGTCCAGGACAGTTCCAGGGCAGGTATTACCCACAGTGCTGGATTCACCTGCTGCCTGCAAACATACTCTCCATCTGATGAAATAACTCGCATGAAGGAGAAAAAACACATGTTTCTGCTGTCTAGAAACAAGGTACAGCGTCCTGGTAGGCTCCAGATCCACTTAACATTCAGCAAATGCTTCCTGAGGGTGCCAGGTGGGGCCATGTGCTTCCAGGGGTTGATGAGTCTCTGAACTAGGAGCTTGCTGGCCTGGGGCCTTTGAGGTGCTCCTGGGTTCCCAGCTGAACAGTCACCAGGCTTGTTCCACCCAGCACAGATTTGTACCAGCACCTTCTTTGAGACAAAGACAACCCCAGGAGCACTCCCAGGCCGCTCCAAAGCACGAACAAGCCGGCTTGACTCACTTGTGAGCTGCACTGACTATGAGAGAGGGCAGAGAAGAGGGCTGCAGAGCTCAGGACAGCTTCTCGGTGCTTGTTGCAGTGGCTCCTTGACTGGAAGCTGCCTTTGTGTATTAGGACCTTGCTCCTGGGTATTTGGGCTGTAGGGAGGGAGCAGGGAGGTTGCTGCAGGCACAGGCTGGAGCAGAGTGTACAAAGGGCACCAGAAACTGCTAGCACAAAGCCAGGGGAAGGGACATACTCGGGGGCAACAGTGGGGTCCATGGAAGACCAAGGGCACCCCTGAGCTGACACCTGGCCGTGTGGCTGTCACTCTGCTCATGTCTCCCTCGTGGTGGTTGCCACACAGCCTGCGTTCCTCCCGGCTCTTCCCTGCCCCCCACCCCCTGAGCTGAGCTGTGTTGTGCTGCTCACACGGGGGTTCAGCTGATGGGGACTCAGGCTCCTTAGTGCTCATAGAAATGCCACAGCCATCCCTGCTTGGTAGCATTTTGGCAACGACAGGTCAGCCAGCACCACAGAACACTGCAGGCCATGGTCCAGCGAGGCTCTTGTCATGGCAGACTGTCCTGGTTTGAGCGAGAACAGAACTAATTCTGTTCAGTGATTTTACTTTTCAGCTCAGTTCTTCTAACTAACTGCACTTTCTGAAGTTAG
>WUAM01000089.1:6813140-6863711 GCA_024336885.1 Actenoides hombroni
GCTATTCTCTTATACCAGCTGTACCCTGTCCTTTGCCAACTCCTCGTCAGCAAGTTTCTGCATGGGAATGTGACCTTCAGAGCAAAGCCACTCTTCTACAGTCAGTGATTGCCCATCTCCTCGGGTGATTGGCTAAAGTCCTACAACACCAATTTCAAAATATTTTTCCAATGTGCCATATATAGAACATAACAAAACACCAGGTGTTGGTCCAGCTTACAAAAAACATCCCACTGTTTTTCACAACATGCATGAGAAAGGCAGGAATCTCACTGAATATTGTGAGACCTAAGAAAATCCCTCTGCTAGCAGCTTTTCAGCATCAATAGTTGTGGACCAGGATCTGCCCTACCCCATGGGAGTCTTGGGTTCACATGGAATTAGGACTTGAGTGTGTGGTTTCCTGTGGCCTGGACAAAATTAAACTGTGACTCACATGAGCCGTGCATGTCTGTGCAACGTCTGGGTGAAGGCAGGTGTTGCACCAGATGACCATGATGCTGCCTGTGCCCATGGGAGCTGGCCATGCTCCTCTGTGAAGGCTATACCTGAAACCATCCACCCAGTCCCATTCCTGCTGAGCCTTTCTGTCTGAGCCTACTCCTCCAACACAGCTCCACGCAGAGCAGGAGGAACTGTCTAGACCAAGAGCTTCCGTACCTGCTGTCCTACTCCATGACTTTGTGCAGGTCAGCAGCTCCCCATGAGAGATCAGCAGAAGACAGGCTTCCCATCACCAGGACATCCTCTGAGCCTGAGGAGCAATTTCTGGGCAGAGATGCAGCAAGACAGGCCCTGGGGACCACTGCAATTTCCTGGCAGCATCTTCCTGAGGTCCAAGGGACACTGTACAAAGCTTCCAAGTGCACCGTGCCCCAAGCCTTCCTGCCTCCCAGAATGGTGAAAGGTGCCCATGTGCCCTGACGTCACCTTCACTTGACCAGAACAATGCTTTTGTCCCTGGGTAGTTTGTGAGACCATCCTGCGAGGGCAAGACCATACAGAGGCTCAGGTTGGTATGCAGCAGATATTTAATGATTTAAAAGCAGGAAATGAGGTAAACAAGTGGAGGTTCTGATGCAGGGACCACCACCTCCTCCAAGGGCCTGTACCCCGAGACCGGGGTGGACTTTGAAAAGATGCACCACTGCCATCACCACAAAGGGAGGGAGGTAGCAGATCCCTCCAGGGCTGACTTCAGACAAACCCATGTCTCTGGGGAGCAGAAGACAACAGACAAAAGAGAGGGAAACAGGAATGAGAAGCAGGCAAGTTCTACATGGGCCATGCTGTCAGAGAGCACAGGCACGCCTCTCGCTGTCTTCCTTTGCAGGTGGAGCTCTGGATGCTCAGTCCCTCTGAAAGCAATGACCCAATGCTCTGTTCTCAGACCAGCATGATCTTCTAGCTTGCTGGGGGACCTTCTGCCTTGGTTGTCACCAGTGGATTTAGCAGGGGGGGCACCTCCTGCCACAGTAGCGGTTGGTGATGCAGGAGAGGTCAAAGCCCCCAGAGTTGATGGGCACTCCATCACAGCTGAGGATGCTGCCAACAGCAGCGGAGGTGGAGGAGCCCACAACGGTGTTCTGTGGGTAGGAGCTGAGGATGGGGCCGGGCAGGGTCACCACCACAGGGGAGGGCTCAATGACGACAGTGGAGCTCTGGCACTGCCTGACACAGGGTACATTGCAGCTGTTGGCCAGCGGGGTTGGGCCACAGGGCCCGCAGGGCCGGCATGGGGTGCAGCAGGACATGTCTGGAGGCTGGAGGAGCACCTGGGAGAGGGGACAGAGAGCATCACAGCTACGGGTGAGGAGCAGCCTGTCAATCCACCATGAAAGAGCTGAGGCACATGCTGGCTGGGGTGCTGGAAAATGTGCAGGGAGACCCCACATACTTGTTGGCCTTTCTCCATGGGAAGCAACTAAGCAAAGAGAGCCAGGCCCAGGAAAGCTCCTTCCTAGCCAAGAGCCCAAAGTCCCTTCAGCCCAGCCTCACACCCTCTCCCTGAAAGATCTTTACCCACTTCCCCTCCCAGGACAGGCAGCCCCCAGCCCCACAATAACACATATGATCCGACATGTCCACTGAGACATGGCTTCATCCTGTATGAGTAGGAGAAGGAGAAGGGACTTTGGACTCACCTGGTTGCAAGGAGAAGAAGGAGAGTGAAGTGGATGAGAGACAGAGGACTTGCATTGGCTTTTATACCAGTCCTGTCCTGCCTCAGGCCCAGGGGTTGCCCTTGCAGCATTAATCATTTTCTGACAAGCTCTTCTGAAATGCAGGACATCCCAGCTAATGACACAGGCTGTGTTTCAATCTCCTGGTGCCTTTTCATTGCCTTGATTATGCCATGCTCATTCCCAATGGATGTTTGAGTGTTGGAATGAGAACTCCGAAAAGATCTGGGGCAGGAACAGATCCTTGTGGGAGGAATACTCCCACCAGTTTCTGCAAGGGTCCTGTACAGACTGGGGACACTGGCCTGGGGCACTCCTGCATGTTTGTTTCCTGCTCCATCGACAAGAAATGCCTATCTCCAAGCAGCTATGCAATCCTTGAGCAGTCACCCAAGTACTCCTTGATGTGAGGATGTGCCTTGTCCTTTGACCCCTCTCCCTCCCAGCCCTTGCAGATGGTTTTCTCTAGTCTTTCTCTTCCCAGGCAGGTGATCTGCACTGCTGAGTTTCAACATTTCTCCTTCTAACACCAGCCATGGGAGGTTTTCCCCAGGCCGCTTGGCTTCCTCCACTCTCTAGAACTTGTATGGGGATTCCCAGCCAAGCCATGGTTTGACCCTTGAGGTGCTCTGGGATTCTCCAGCCCTGCCAGGGTTCTGCCTGTTCTTCCACTTCTCTGTCCATCAGTACCACAGAGCTGCAGTTTTCTCAGGACAGAAAGGGCTGGACTTGAGCAGAGCAGTGACAGCTCCCAGGTGTGGAGGTGCTCCATCAGCAGGCACAGAGACGCAGGCCCCACTTCCTGGGTTCTTTCTCTCCTGACCCTGACAAGACCACACTCTGCTACTGCAGATTTCAGAGACCAAAAAAGGGCTGGTTTACTCCCGTTTGGAAACTCTGGGCAATGCAATAAACCATGGGCTGGATTTCCTCAGCACAGCCTGTCCCTGCAGCTAAGGTTGCCTCTCCCTTCTTCAGTGTTAAGGAGCTCAAAAAAACATCAGCTTTGTGTCCACAGAGAAATGCCGGGAAATCCTGCCCACCATGTTCAGGGAATGCTTGAGTGGATCTGCTTCCAGGGCTGTGTTGGTGGCACCTGTCTCTGTGGAGACAAGAGCTTAAGCTACAGAGTGCAAGTCTGGCAGGAGAGATGGAGAGGGTGAACTTGGCCAAGCAGGTAGCAGAAGGAGTCAGTCAAGGTGGGGAATGCTGCAAGTTGGTGACTTGTGGCCATTGGAAAAAGGCTCCTGTTCCACCTGCAGCCTTGAACTTCAGAAGAGGTGCTGTCCGTTGGAATGAGTGAGGACAGAGAGCTGTAGTGCGGAATTCCTCAGAGGGACCTGTGCTCAAGTAACTTTTCCTCCATGAAGGAGAAAAGGCATGTGACATCATTAGCAGACTCCCTCTCTTATGAGTCTTAAACAGCAGTCTGATGATCTGACCTGATGTCTTGGGAGGTTTCTCGTTTACCAGAGGGCAGATGCAGAATGTTGCAGAGGGACTGCTCAGCTTGTCCTGCCTTTGGAGTATTACCCTTTGCTGCTCTTTGATGTGGGCACCAGTGATAATGCCCAAAGTGTTTCTAGAGTGACTACAGAACTCTGGATGCAATAAGGGTCTGAAGACCCAAATTGGAAAGGCTGGGTTAGAAATGAGCTCCTCAAGTGGATCAACACCTGGATGTGTACTTTTTCTTGCAGGCAGGACTTTGGTTTTGATTTCTTTGCCCATGGTCCCTGATCGTTTCCCGTGTCACTACCAGTGTCTCCAGGCACAGGCGAATGGCCATCTTCATCAGTGCTGGTGCTGATGCAAGCCTTCTCATGTTTCCTTGGACTTGTTTGTCAGTGGTGGGTCTCTCTGGGCACCTCACGCTACAGTCAGTGGGAGCACTTGGTGAGCAAAGTTCATCCCACCCTGAAGAGTGCAGGCAGGAGAGCTGTGTTGATACTGGCTAGCTGCTGGCTAGAGACAGGATAGTCTGGTCAAAATTGCTGCCAATTGCTCTGAATTTTCTATGTCAGCCCCTGAACTTTGTGGGGATGATAAGCTGGGTGTTAGGATCTGAAAAGGCATGGAGAAGTCATGGAGGACTTGCTCTGTTGGGTGATCATTGCTGAAATCCATGGCTGATGGATCATATGGTACAGACAGCTGTTCCCTGTGAGATGTTCATGACAGTCTTTCTCCCATTGCCAGAGTGCTACCTTCCCCTCCTCCCTACAAAATACAACTGGTCTGATGAACAGTGGCTTCAGCCTGGTGGCCTTCTATCAGATAAGACAGACAGACTTGCATGGGCAAAAAGCCCTGGGAAGAAGGATGTGGAGCTGAACATCCTTAGAGGTGCTGGATGGACTGACCAAGGTAGGGATTTGGATTGGTGTCAGCACGCATTAGAAAAGCAGCAGGGCTGCACATGAATGTGACCTCTAAGAAGATGTTGTCATGTCTCTGGCTGTGCACTGGGTGGCCAGAGAAGTTCTCCAGGAAGCCTTTTGCTGGACTGGGCATGGCTGTGAGGGTTGTGTCCCTGACTACATCCTGTGTCTCCTTCTGCCTGAGCACTGCAGCTCCAGTCCTGGTGTTCTGGTTTGATTTAGAACAGAACTAATTCTGTTCAGTGATTTTACTTTTCAGCCAAGAGTCTTCTATGTAATAGCAATTTCTGAAGGTAACAGCAATTTCCGAAGGTAACAGCAGATTTTTACAGTCTCTGCTTCCGGAAGAGGTAACACTCCATGTTTAGAGTTACTACCAAGGAATGATGTGTAGACTAAGTCACTTTTAGTTCTTGTGCACCACATTGGAGGTGAAGAAATAAGAGGTGGTACCTGCAGGGAGGAGCAGCCAGGAAAGGTGACCCTAAACTGACCATCAAGGGGTTTCAGCCCATGTACATCATATTCAGTATGAAGCTGAGGGATCTCTAAGGTCAAGCCTCTTCTTCAGTGGCCAGCCTTTGAGGAAGATTCTGTCCAGTTTGCCTTCAATCCCAATCCATATGTTCCTGAACCTAGATCTCTTCTGCCACTGAGTCCTCTCTGGTACATTCCTGGTGCCTGCTACACAGCATCAGTAGTGACAGTGATGTAATTGCCATCAGGGGTGTTGGGTTCAATACTGTTTTGTTGGGTTCAATACTGTTTTTGTACATACTTGTATATATCCCATTTTATTGCTATCACTTTTATTGAAGCTGTTTTAGTTTTCTTTTCCATTCCATAAGTTTCTCTTTCCCTTATTCCCTTTCTCTTTCCCTTTGGAAAGGGAGAGGGGTTAATAGAGAGTGTCTGTCCCTTGTCTAGTGGCTGACCCAGCCCTAAATCTTGACAGTGGTAAAATCCCAGGCTGCACTGACACAGAGGAACACCAAGAGACAATGTTAAGTGAGGAACACAAAGGATGCCATCAGTTATCTAATCCCAGGACCATCACAGGAGAGTGGTCAGCCCATTAAATCCCATCGCCAGGAGCACTGAGGAGCACAGAGGCACAGTGGCAGGTGGGGAGCCAAAAATAATGTACTGAGAAGAACAGACACTCTAGGCCTCAGTGCAATTGTCTAGATGTGAGACCCATCAAAATGAGTTTGACCTGCTGGCCAAACTTCTCTTCTCTTCTCTTCTCTTCTCTTCTCTTCTCTTCTCTTCTCTTCTCTTCTCTTCTCTTCCCTTCTTTTTCCTTCTCTTCTTTTCCTTTTCTTTCTTCTTTTTTTTCTCTTCTTTTTTTTCTTCTAAAGAAAAGACAGAGTCCCACCTATGCAGAACTTATCTCTTCCTTTTGTTAAAGCATATCTGCAAGGAGCCAAAGTGGGGCGGCACAGAGACATTAAAAGCAATCAACACATCTTCCATCCAGACAGGGCTTTTCCGACCTTATCACCACACAAGGTTTGAGGCACAAGGTAGCCAGGCTCTTACAACCACCCTCCATTGCAAGTGCCAGACTTCAGCACTCCCTGCAGCCAGCGGTCTGAAAGCCTACATGTTTGTGTGGAGTCCACAGCTTTTCTAACAGCCTTCAGCCAGGCAGCAACCATGGCTGGATCTCTACAAGAAACTGACACCTTATGACTCAAGGGTCAGTTGAGATGAGCACCCTTGACCTCTGACCACTTAGAGGGATTGAATTTACCTTGTACACTGGCAGAGGCTCAGCACCCTGCCCTACAAGCTGCAGCCAGCTGGGGCACCTAAGAGCATTGATTATTCATCTTGTGCTCTATGCAACTAATTGCTGCCCTCCTTGAGGCCTGATCAACAGTGGGTGGTGCTGGTTCCACCCAGGCTATCTCAGCATCCTGCCCAGCAACTGGCAGCCCCCAGTACAGGCAAAGCATTTTGCCCAGCTTCAAAAAGCCCCAAAAAGCGATTTTCGTCAGCCCTTTTGTTTCTTGTCCATCTAAACCATCCAAAGCAAATAAGCGACAAGAGGCAGATATTGAAACCAAGCCCATGGAAAAAGGTCAGAAGTGGAGAAGTCTTTTTGAAGGTGAAGAACAACTTGTGGATTTGAGATTGAATGTTGATGGGAGCTGAGAGCCCATTATAGGAAGGTGATTGCAGAATGATTAATATTTGAACACCTGTCCATACTTCAAGATACATTTGAAAGCAAGTTGAAAACAAGCTGTGATCCTAAGCACCTAAGAGCCGTCAGGTCTTGTTCCACAGAACCACTAAAGGAGTGGATGAAGAACTGGGGGCAATTTCTCCATTTCCAGTGGCTGTTCCATCTGGACAGATGGAAATTAGCCAATATTATTCTGGGTGAAGTGGAATCCCTGTGATGTAGTTTCCCACTTGCTGAGGTGCACAAGGTATTCAAGTCAAGATGGGAGTCACTAGTAATATTCAAGGCTCTGGATGCATTCAGGAATTTCAGACGGGCAGACAACTTGACATTTACAGCCATGATCACAGAAGAAGAAATTTTCAAAAATATCAAAGAGATAAGAACTTGGTGCTGGGACTGGACGTGCTCAGCCTGCAATATCTAATTAGACCCATATCGTGTGCAGCTAATGGAATTGTTCAATCTATGGTTGGTCTCTTGCACTATACCTGACATGATAAGAGGTTGTGGGACTGTGTTAATATCAAAATCATCTCTGCTTGAATGTCAGAATGATGTCAACAACTGTTACCATCAGTTCAACCATCTTGAGACTGTACTGAAGGATTTTAACAGCAAGATTAACAAAGGCATATCTTATTAAGCCCTTATTAAAAGGGGTTCATTAGATCATCAGGATGCGTGGAAAATCTAAAATTGTTACAACTATTAATTCAGAGTGCAAAAAGACAACATTGACCCCTGGGGGCACTCTCTGTGGATCTAGCTGAAGCCTTCAACACTGTAAACCATTTTCACATCATTGCAGTCCTAAACCAAAAGGGTGTGAATGATCATATTACTGCCCTAATTAAAAATGTGGATCTTAATAGCACTACTTATATTGATATGAAGGATGAGTGATCCAAGCCTATTGGTATTTGGACTGGGGTGAAGCAGGGTGATCCCATGTTACTAATTCTATTTAACTTGTGTGTAGACCCTCTGCTGTGTGGAGAGGAGGAGGTGAGAAAAGTTTTGGTTTGAAAAAGATAACAACTATGGCTTTCACAGACAACTTGGTAAGTTAAGACCGTTAAGTAACTCGCAGATTAGAATGAAAGAGAATATCAAGGTCTTGGAGGTGTTTTGCAAGTTAACTGGCCTCAAAATGCAGGGCGGGGAAATATTATGGCTTTTCTATATAGCTGACTAAAGACTCATGATCAACGATTGTCCTTCATGGATGATCAATGGTACTCTTATAAATACGCTCGAACCTGGGAGTTCCAAGAAATATTGGTGACTTTGTGTGGACCCATGAATTGGTATACCAAAACCGGATTTATTACCTAAGGTGGAAAACTGGCTACATCAGATTAGGAGGGCTTCACTGAAACCATTTAAAAAGATTCATAGCTTCATCCTGAAGCTCTCCCACAACTGAGTGACTTAGCAGACCACTTGGCTGTGAAAGCTGCATACCTCAAGTCACCTGATGTGATGATTTGAACTGTCATTAAAGAATGGTTACATCTACCACCTAGAACTTGTGACACCACCCTACATTCCAGCAGCCAGGATGGCAGGATTAATTCCCGATATCCAGGCCCAGTGACTGCACAGGATTTTGCAGTTGTCAGATGAGATAATAAGAACAATCATGTGGGATGAGAGGGTTGATAAGGAGTATGTGAACTTATGGGTTGCTGCAGGAGGAGACAAAAACAAGATTCCATCAATATGGGACCTAAAAACCATGATGGTAATATCCAAGGAACCTGTCAGGGAGGAACCAGCATCAGAATAGGAAGTATCCACTCCAAGAACCATCAACCTGAAAGGTAAGTAACAACTGGTTAGAAAACTGTAAAGGCATTACCCAGAGAAAGCTCCTGACTCCATTGCAGTTAAGAGTTCATGGCTATCCAACAAGAGGGGCAGGGGGCAGACAAGAAACTCAAAAGATGTTGACATTGCTAGGCAGAAAATGAGACCTCTGCATATATAATTCACTACTGTCCTGTGCTCCAGGATGTGAGAATTAGAAGACATAATAAATTATGTGAACTGTTGGTAACAGAGGTTAAAAAAGACTGGATAGTATTCCAGGAACCATTAATTAGAGATAACCAAAATGTTATATATTATAGAGGGGGCTCAGGTGATTGTGGTAACTGTCATATATGAGGGTAAACCATCATCATTGGCCAAAGCAGTAGAAGAAAAGTACAAGAATTAAAAAATGCCAATGAAATTAAATTAGGGTTTTAAATTAAAATAGGGGTTTCCCCATAGGTGCACATGGAAAATGGTACTTGGGCAGTTATGAGCTATTATTGGAGCTCTCGCAGCCTCGTCAAGGTCAAGTTGTGTGTCATATGTCAAATCAGGCACTTTTTACATCTGTAGATACTGTTTACATGTTTGTGAGACAGGTGCCAACTATGACAAATGTATAATAAGTTTGGCACTTAATTTGTAATTATGCATGGGAATAGGAAGGACAACAATGGGACTCATAATGCCAATACTGTGTAGCAGTTGTGATTTTTTTAGGTGGACGGGCTGTCTTTATTTAACTCTGAAAGGAACGTGCTTCTGTTCAATAAATACTGGAAGCCCCAGATCTGGACACGGCATTCCAGGTGAGGTCTCATGAGAGTGGAGAGGGAGAACTGTCCCCCATCTCCACCTTCTGGCCACACTGCTTTTTATGAAGTCCAGGATATAACTGGCTTTTGGGGTGGCAAGTCCACATTGTCATGTGATGTTGAGCTTCTCATCAACCAATACCCACAAGTCCTCCACCAGGCCACTCTCAATCCACTCATAATAAAAGTTAATTATTTTTACACAAAATACTTTCTTTTACACAAAATACTTTCTTGTAACAGCTTTTTTTTTTGTGTGGCATAATACTTGCACTCCCAACATTACTTTCTGTCTTACGGTTGACTCTTCAGTGTTTCTTAAGAATGGTGGTGCAGCAAGGAGGGAGCTTACTGTGAGTTATCAGCACCCTCAAGTCTTTGCCAAAAGTAGAGTATAAAAGGGATTTCTTCAGTTCCCAGGTGAAGTTTAAAAGATGCAGAGCAGCTTCCACTGCCTCAGTTATCGTGAAAGGTAATTATTATGCAGTGAATCCCAAGGCTTGTCAGACCTTTACCATATATGGTATTCACAAAGCTTATCCTATAATGAGTTTGGTAGTAGTTGTTTGCCTACTACATAGTTATTAAAACAATCTAATTAAAACAATCTAAACCCACTACAGGCCTAGACAAGACCTAAGGAGATGCACTGTCAGGTCAATACAAACATTCTTTCCTTTTGCTATTAATGGAAAAAAAACCACATTTACATTAGTGGAGAATTTAAGGAATTGAACCATCTTAGTGTAGACACAGAATGGTCAGATATTCAGGAGTGAAAGAAAAACTGATGACAAAGACAGTATCAGAAAACAGTCAGGATGGTCTGTGTCATGGAGTGTGAGTGCAGAAAGTAAAATGAAGTCAACGAAATCTCAAGTGTACTAGGGAATCTTAGGAAGCCTTCTAACACTTCATGGGAAGGAAGAGCTGGGCTGGCATCACTGCTGAGTATTAGATGGATTTATTAAGCATTTTGTGGCTAAAACCTTATCAGCTGCAAAAAATCTCGTTCTCGTAACTCTTCCTGATACCAATTGTAGAGAGGCCTGGGATTGCTGCTTTCTCATCCTCACTACTGACAGCAGGACAACGTCAAAATTACTCGTGTGTTGGCCAGTTTGCATATGGGAGACAGATAAAGATTCATTTTGATAATTCCATTTTAGCCATACAGACAATTGCTGTTTTCTGGCAGTTTCCAGCAGAGTGAGCAAAGCTCACTGGAAGCTCACTTTGGTCTTTGGAAGCAAAGCCAGTGTTATGACAGTGGTTTATACACACACTGCCTGAGACAACACTGTCAACCCACAGGTCTTGCCAGAAAACCTGGAAATCATCTCCAGTGGCAGGCTCTCCTTTGAAAGCATTATAGGTGAATATAGCCAAAGTTTTTGGAGACCACCAACCTCAGGCCCGACTAGAGCCTGACCAGGCATACTTCCCCTGCATGGCTTTCTTCTCGACAGTGCAGCTCCAAGGAAACCACAGTCATAGCTAGAACTCAGGGTTTTCTAGAATTTGCCTGTTAAAAAAGAACTCATTCAGGCATTGTGCATCCAGAGAGCAAGATATGGAGAGTATAGATTGTAAACTGATGAGAGCAGTTGAGAAGCTTCCTTATCCTTCCCAAAGCATATGTTCACTCTTGACTAGCATTCTCATTTTCCACCCCCAAAAAGAGCTGGATGCCCTCCCATGCCCCTAATAGAATTGTACTCTGCTGTCAGTAAATAAAACTGTAAGAAAAGAGAAAGTAACCATGCTGTTACCCTCAAGTGCTATCTTAACCTCAGTATTTTTATACAGAGCAGAGACTTTGCACCATGGACAGGATTTGTGTGCAGATGGTCCACTCCGATAGATTTCTTTTTCATGAACAGAGCCACGTCTCTTTTGAATTCATGTAAAACTGTACTTCACAGTGACAAGGAGTACAATAGGTTAACTACATGCCTTGTGAAGGACCATGCCAAGAAGTGAGTGAGTGTTTTGTTTAATTAGTGTTCCTGTGGAAGCCACTCTCTGCTTCTGATCATCTTTATTGCCTTTGGAATCACGTTCTTTGCAAACCCACCTATGGGGGCTAACCCCCCACCCATGGGTGCTAAACCCCCACCTGTGGGTGCTGAACCCCCACCCGTGGGTGCTAAACCCCCACCCGTGGGTGCTGAACCCCCACCCACAGAGGTAACCTGCCCCCAACCGTCACCTGTGGGTGCTGCACCCCCAGAGCACCCAAGGGTGTCCAGACAGCCCAGTAGCACTCATGGGTCCCCAGTAGCACCCATGGGTTCCCAGTAGCACCCATAGAGCTTCTTCCCCTCCTCCCCAGCCTTGCTCCCGGGGTTTATCCCCGACTGAAACCCCCATTGTCCCGCAGTCCCCTGGGCATTGCCCGGAGCTTTTCCAGTCCTTTCTCGGGCATACCAAGCTGCCCAGCTGCCCTTACAGACCCCCCTGTACCGGGTTTTCTTCCTGCCAGTCTGAAGGCAGAGGTTTCCTGCCAGCAGAGCCTGGCTCTGCTGACGGGTGCTCCGGCAGCACTGGTGCCGATGTCGGGAGCCAGGGCCAGCCCCGCTGGGGCACCCAGCGTCACTTTATCTACCGCCTGGAAATGTTTTGCTCGTTTTGTGGCAAACGAGGCTTTTTGCAGCTTGGCTTTGCCAACGAGCTGTCCTTGTCCCGCAGGCCCACGCCCGAGGAAGCTCTCAAGTGGGGGGACTCCCTGGAGAAGCTGCTGCTGCACAAATGTAAGTGTTTGCCCGTCTCTTCTGCCTCTCTTTGCTGCTGGGGGAATAGCCAGACATGTGCATGGGTAAAACTGGGATTTCCTCTGTAAACGCCTGCTGGTGTTTGGGGGTAGACAAAGAAAAGAGGCTGCTCCTTGCCCACACCCCTTCTGCTCCTGCCTGGCCCAGGGGACTGGGGGGAGCCATGGCATGGGGCTGCACCCCCCTGTCTGTGCCTGACTTGGAGCTCTGCAGTGGGTCTGTGAAGCAGGAGCTGCTTTAGACTGTTCTCATGTACCATAGCTGGGGCACCCTGCATCATGGGCACATCCTACACCTGGCCCTTGTAGGGATGGCCAGAATGTCCTCTCCCCGTTACAGCCCCCACTCCAAGCCCAGCCTCCCCCTTGGCTCTCTGTGCCCACAGCCGGGCTGAGGACTGCAGATTCAGCACATGGATGGCTTGTGTGGTCGTGCTCAGCCTGGCAGGGCCATCACCTGCTGCTTTGCACAAGGGCTCACGAGGGGAGGTCGTTCAGGTTGCACAGTTGCTGGGCTGAGAGTCTTGTGGGGCTGTTCCCCCCATGGAACCAGGAGTAGAGACGTGTCTCTGTCCCCACAGACGGGCTCGCTGCCTTCAGGGCCTTCCTGCGCACCGAGTTCAGCGAGGAGAACCTGGAGTTCTGGCTGGCCTGTGAAGAGTTCAAGAAGATCAAATCCCAGTCCAAGATGGTCTCCAAGGCCAAGAAGATCTTTGCTGAGTACATTGCCATCCAGTCCTGCAAGGAGGTGAGGGCTGGCTCCCGCGCTGGTGCGTGGCTCCGGGGCACAACAGCTGCCTGGGGAGCTGCTCACCAGCGCTGGTCTCTCTGCCTGCAGGTCAACCTGGACTCCTACACGAGGGAGCACACCAAGGAGAACCTGCAGAACATCACCCGCAGCTGCTTCGACCTCGCGCAGAAGAGGATTTATGGGCTCATGGAGAAGGACTCGTACCCCCGCTTCCTCCGCTCTGACTTGTACTTGGACATAATCAACCAGAAGAAAGCCAGCTCCCCACTGTAGACCCAAAGACTCTCTCGGGGCAGGCTGGGAGCTGCGTGTTTACATGAACTCGGGCGGTGGAGGCCTTCCCGGGGGATGGCGGGAGCCTTCCCGCTGCCGTTGGTGCCCTCAAGCCATATTCCTGCAGCGGACGGGCGTGGGGCAGCTGAAGGCACCGAGCGCGAGGCCGAGGGGACCAACAAGCCAAGCAGTCTGGTACTGCTCCATCTCCCCATCTCCCCATCGCTGGTACGACGCCTTCGGGGTGACTCCGGCATGGATTTTAGCCAGGAGGGAAGCTCCCACAAGACTACTGTGAAGCACACGCCCGAGCTGCGGGCGTTGCTGGAAGGCGACGAGTGATCCCGACTCGGCGAGGAGGACGAGGACTTTTGTGCGGGGCTCCGGCGAGGGGACGGCGGCACCGACGCGAGCATCTTCCCTGGAGAAAAGACCTTCCGAACCGGACCAGCCCCACGATGCTACTGTGCTTCCCCGTGCCGGAGATGCCTCCCGGCTCCCCAAAGCAGCAATCTCGCGGGAGCCCGGCGCTTCCTTCGCTTTGCGGCGGGTCCCCCCGGGGAGCGACGACAGCCGGGTCCTTCCCCCTGCACCGGAGGCGTGGAAGCCACCACTGCCTCCTGCTCCCACCCCTGGTTTATTTATTGACCTCCTGTAGCTGGACGCGTTGCTGTGTAATAGGAAATCTCCGTGCCCTTTCCCGTTCTGAAATTCCAAGTGCAATATTTGTGTGTGTCGCGGCGGAGTTCTCCGGCGGAGCGGATGCCTTTCTTTTTTTGTTGTTGTTGTTGTTTTGGTTTGGTTTTTTTGTTTTTTGTTTGCCGAGTGCGTGCGATGTTTTCTAAGTTAGCAGGTTTTATCTGACAAAAGCACGTTCCCTAGCAGCGGGCCGCTGGGGCAGCCTGGGTGTGTGTATATCACACCCTGACGACAGAGGGCTGGGTGACCGGGGGAATCAGACGCTCTCCCTTCTCTGGGTAACGCTGCGTGGGGGTTGTCGAGAGGCTGGCCGAGCTGGAGGGACTGCCTGCCTCCAGGCGCCCGGTTTACAGTGCGAAGCATCTCTGCAGCTAGCAAAAATACATTGTCATGGTCGTAGGTAAATAAAAGGAGAATATTATTTCTTGTAGCTGCCTTTTCTTCCTGGTGCGTTTCTCAGCGCTGCTGGAGCTGGGTGTCCCCCCTGCTTCACCGAGGGGCGTGAAATCCCCTTACTGCGTGGCTAAAGATGGGAAAAATCTGGTTCCGTGAATTTCTGAGCTGGTTTTTTATGATGGAGCAGCTGCCAGATGCTCCTGTGGCCAGGTCTGGGTGTAGCCCTGCAGGAACACAAGAAGGTTTTGCCGTAAACGAGCCGGTTCCCAGGGACAGCAGTTGCTGTTTAAACACAGCAGGGCATGAACCTCTGAACATGGAAATGCCCAGGAACACAAGTGACCTAGTGTAGCTCCAGGTCCCTCTGGGGACACACCAAAAGAAGCAACAACACGCCCAGGAGTGCTATTTCAGGTCCTGGCTTGGCAGGGCTGCTCCTCCCCCAGCACAGGCAACGCTTCCACCGCTCTGGTGTGTGAGGAAAATGTTTTGTAAAGGTTGTTTGTGCTGCGTTTGGTGGATGAAATGTCTTGGGCCAGTCACTTCCTTGTGGTTGGCCTTGGATAGCTCAGAGATGTGCTTGTGGTGTCACAGGGCCATGCTGGGCCGTGGGGTGGGCTGTACGGAGGTGCTGCTGGTGATGCCCAGGGGTGGAAGTGGTGTGGCTACCCCAGCAACCCCACTCGGGCACGGATACGGTCTCTTCTGGGGAACTGTCTGTGTTTCCCTCTTGAAACAATCAGCAGGTGATGGCCAGATGGGGAAACTGAGGCAGAGCTGAGCTTGGCTGGAGGTGGCAGGGTTGGTGGGCTGCCTGCATCGCTCTGCTGGGGATGCTTTCAGCAGCCCAGGGTTGAGGTCCATGGGCTGGTGTCCCAGCTGTGAGCCAATCACTGACCTTGGGGCTGCTGGGACCCAGTGGGTTAGTGCAGCCTCCTTGCGAGCGCTGTCATGGTCACCCCAGCTGGGTCCTCCGAGCCAGACCCTCGCCTTTCTCCTGGCACTACTGAGAGCCTTCACCTCCTCTTCTTCTCAGCTGGGAGGGTTTCATTTCATATCTGACCTCGACACAGATTTTCTTGCCCTCTCTGCCCATCACCCACATACTCTTCACCTCTCCTACTCAGGCCCAAGCCGTGGGTGTTAGGACGCTGCTATTGCAGGGTCACTTCATTGCCCCTCACTTCTCTGTGTCCCTGGGCCCCTGGGGGCAGCAGGCGGGGGGACTTGGGGGGGTTGTGGGGACCGGCCAGCTCAGTACCTGCTGTTGCCTTCTCTCTGTCCAATATGCCAGGTCCAGTGAGTCCTCTTGGGGCTGTTGGTGGTGCCCAGGAGCATCCAACCCACAGAACTACACCTGGTTTGGAGCCCATAACCTGCCTTGCTGGTGTGGACTCTGAGCCCATCCCACAGGGCAGGCAGCAAGGGCTGGGGCTGCTGTGGGACACACGAGGCAGGGATCTGGGGCTCAACTTTGACTCAACTACCCTGACCTGCCTGCAGATGGTCCCTGCAGGGGACAGAGGCACCGGGGCTTGCAAAAGGCAGAGAAATGGGGACCTGGGCTCACTTCCTGGAGAAAATGGAAATATCCCCACATGAGAGACAGAAACTGGTTATTGCTGTAACAGAATTTATTGCCCTAACAGAATTTATTGCCAGGTTAGTGTGAGTCACTCTGCAAACAGCATCCCTGTGGGCTTGGGATGCACTTGTTTTCTAGGAGAGAAGTCAGGGCTGGGGTGAGAGGTGGGAATGGCTGGTGCTTGTCCCATGTTTTCCCAGGATGGCCAGTACCCTCTGCAGCAGGATAGGTCCCATCATGGACCCTGCGGTGACACCAAAGCCACAGCTTTGTCCCCTCCATGCTGCAGGAGCGGAGCTGCGCCATCTTCTCCAAGACTTCGTGCCTCAGAGTGAAGGGTACAAGAAACTTGGAGCATCTGGATGGGGGCTGAATGGGGGGACGTCACCTCACAGAGGGGTTTTGTTCTGGGTGGAGATTGATCAGGATGGAGATACAGCCCCACTGCCCTGAGCAGCTCCCTTGGGTGGGTGGCTGGGGGGCAGGGAGCTGCTGTTACGGGGGCACTGAGCTCACAACACAGGAAGAAGGGGGACAGAAATGTCCTAAAATAAGATGGCCAGGACAAAACCCAATTGGGCTGCAAGGGATGCGAAGAGAAGAAATTATGGAGTTGTCGATGCCGATGCAACGAGCCTGAGCAATGAGAACAGGAATTAGATGTTCCTAATTCCTAACCTGAGGCACAACCTCAGACCAACTGGAGGGATGTCCCCATGGCAGCAACACTGAAATCACAGCGGGTTACCTGGGTGGTGATGGTCCCCAGGCCTTTAGCAGAGAAAAAGCTGTTACCTGCGGCCAAGCCACTGCCACCAAAGTCATGAAGGTGGTGGGTGGTGGGGGGTGGTGACAGTGAGAGTTGTCACCTGTCTCAGGGTCATCCTGAAGCTCAGGGGGAGTGTGCAGGCAGCTGCCCGGGGACATCGCTGCTGCCGTTCTGCACAGCGGCCAAAGGCAAGTTCCCAGTGTGGAAACTGGTGGTGCCTTCCAAAATGGGGAGGATGCTGTAGCAGCTTTATCTCAGCAGATAGCGAGGATTTATCTCGGGGCTAGAAATTAGTGGCTGCTCTGTTGCAAGCAGTCATAACTCAGCTGTGTTTGTCATGCGCAAACAGGGTAAAGTCCACCGAGGCGTGGGTGAGCTCGGGTCGTTCCTGGGATGGAGCTCACCAAGCTGGGGCAAAGCACCCCAAGGAAAGGATTCAAATGGGAAAAATGGGAATAATCACCAGAATGTACTGGGTGCTTTCTTAGGTTCAAAAACTGCTGTGATCCCACAGGTGAAAAAGGTTAAGACCGCTGGGAAAAACATCCAAGGGTCCTGGGTTTAACATCGTGGTTTCCTCACTGCCTCAGTGAGTGGGGAGGCTGGTCAATCATTCTGACCTGTCCCGGGTGATGGGCCTTGACCCTTCAGGTGTCCCTCAACTCAGAACTTCATCAGCTTCCTAACACAGCAGCCAGAGGTGGGTACTGGGGTCACCTGTGATTTACAAAAACAGATGAAGTTCTGAAAATAGCAGCTATGTGAAAATACATTTCAAGTTGCTGGGCACCTCTGTGATGAAGACTTCCTGGGAGAAGCTAACGAGCAATGTGGGCATCCCACGCCGGGGTTGTGCCCATGAGGGCAGCCTTGGCCAGCACTGGTCCTCAGCAGCACGCAGATGAGCATCTGCAGTGTCCAGGGATGTGCAACTTTGCAGCAAGCAGCACTCAGTTTGCACGGGGGCCTTATTTCAGATCTGGCCAGGAGTCATGATCTTAAAGCCTCTCTTATTTCTGCAAAAATAAAAAGTTTGCCTTTTTTCCAGGTGTGCACCATGCCCTGAGACACTCCAGCAATGCGCAGCCTTTAATGGGCTTTTCCAAGGCACCCATCCCGGCGTATAAACTTATCCAAATAAACATAACTTTCTACTGAGCAAAATAATTCCTTGGACCCCTGATTAGACAAATATTCTCAGAATAGAAACAAGGCTACTTTATAGCCACAGACTAAACATAGCTCACTAGCTAGATACTGAAACTGCAGACACCAGAATTCCCCTGCCCTGGTGGGACAGCTCACTGGCTGTGTGAGCCACTTAACCCCGCTCAGAAAAATCACTGGGGCTTATCAGGAGCACGCTGAACTCTGAGCGGGGTAGCTGAGATGCCCCGAAGCTGGCCAGAGACCTGCTGCGGGAACACCCAGTCTTTGGTGGTCTGCACAGCAGGGATGGAAATGGGGGTTGGTCTGGGTTTGTTTGGGGACTTTGGCTTCCACTGGCTTTGATAACAGTCTGAGGGTGCTGAGATGTATTTGAGGGCTCTTGTCCTTCCCGAGGGTGACCCTGGGGCTGGGCCGTGTGGGGTGTCTCTGCAGTGTGCTGGGGGTACCCAGCTTGGCGCTGCCCTGGGCTGGGTGTCATCCTGCCAGGGGAGCTACAAACTGTGATGCCCTTCAGATGCATCCTTGAGTTGAGGCTGTGAGGAAAAGTGCCACCAACCTCTGTGGCTGGCATTATCAATGTCACCCCTAAACCATCCAAGGGAGCAAAGAAGGAGAAAATAAAATGCTTCTGAAGTAAAGATAAAAATAGCCAGACTCACATGCTGTCAAGGAAATAAAATAAGCTCAGCTGGGCTGCAGCCATGACAGGAAATCCAGCAGTGGTAAGAGTCCCCTGGGTGCTGCTAAGTTGTTTGGGAAGCATTGTTATGACCCTCTCATTGCTCATTTTCTGATTCTTCTCTGCATTAGGTCATTTGTACTCAGCTCATCCAGCTCACACGTTCCCCTGTGCTGGGGAAGGAAGGGAAATGATGCCGACTCTCAGCCAGCTTTGAGGCGCTGGGTAAGGCTGGAGAAAAGGATGGTGAAAGATACTTTGTTGCTGAGCAGACAGTGACACGGGGAGGATGAGGAGGACCTTCTCCCCAGAGTGACCCCATGCCAGCATCCCCCACCTCTCTTTGTGTACCACTGAGCTGTGCATGGGGCACAGGCAGAGAGGGTGGCGATGATCTGGATTCTCACCTTGGAAAGGTCTGGGACCCCCTCTCTTCCCTGCCTTCATCCCTTGGCAGAGGGCGAGGTGGAGGAGTGGGAGAAGAGCCAGGAAGCAGGATCAGGTGGGGAACTGGGACGAGGTGTTTGCATAGGAGCCATTTGCAAGTCATTTCTTGTCCCTTCCTGAACTAATGGGGGCAGTTATTTCAGCAGGACGCACATGTTCTCATGGAAAGTTCCACCCAGCCCATGCGTCAGTCCATCGGAGTCGCAGCCCTATTCTCCATAGTGTGGTCACTGTGGTTCTAGACAAAGACAATTGGGTGAAACCTGCTGCTCCTGGAACCAAGGACAGCAGCGACCAGGTCACAGAGCACCAAACAAACCTCTTGGCCCAGCGCCAATCAACAGCTCGGCAGCAAATGGGCTCACGTGTCGGAAGCCAATGCACAAAGCCAAACAAACTCTGCCCTTTGATGTGGCTCCTGTGCCTGACACTACCTGTTTGGAAGAGTGCATCTGATTTTGTACCCTGTTCCCTCCAACCAGCTCAAGATGGAGGTGGAGAAATCAGAAGGAGTGCTGTGAAAGTGTCCTGGGTTCGGTTGGGGTTAATTATCACAAACAGCTGCTTCAGGGAGAAGGGGCTGCAGCTGGGAGGGGCCAGAGCTGGGATAAACAAGAGAGCCAGCCAAGGGGATAGTCAATGCTGTACCTAGTCATGCCCCTATAGAAGGGGAGGGCTGACCTAGGGTGGGGGTTGGGTGTCTGTCTGTTTTCAGCTTGCTTCTGTGGGTAGCTTGAATGAGGCTGGAGCAGGGAAAGTTGGTATCTTGGGCACAGGTAGAGCCTTCCAAGCTTCTATCACTCGCTTTGTCTGTCATTTCATTAGTGCTGTTGCTTTCTTCTCTCTTTCTGTTGTTTTATTAAACTGTCCTTAACTCAACCCTCTGGGGTCTTACCTTTTTTATTCCTTCTGCTTCTCCTTCCCATCCCATGGGTGGGGGTGGGAGGAAGCAGTATTTGAGTGGCTGTGTGGTGTTCGGCTACCAGCAGAGGTTAAGTCAGAGCATGAGGCTACTTAGGTGGTCCTGGACCTCAGGCACAGGGCAGTTGTGGAGGGATGGAGGGGGATGGGTTCTAACAGCACCCTACAACTTCAGGAAGGACAGATACGAAGGTGATGGAGCCAAATTCTTCTTGGTGGCACTAGGTGACAAACTAAGAGGCAACGGCCACACTGTGTGGCAACTTTGGCTGCTGGCAATATTCCTGGTCTGGGAGAGGGTTGGACCAGAGAATCCTGGGAATGGACTCCTGGCATGCTGAGGATTCTGCCCCTTGTTTTGCTGGGGGATGTGGGAAATGTCTTCCAGGACATGGGCGTGGAGCCCACAGGAGATGTGGGACAGAGGTGCAGCAGGCCAAAGTCCTCCCAGAGCAGTGGAGATGAATCCTGTGTTTTTTTCTATAAGAAAAACATTAATTTTTGTGGCTTGGGAACGGGCCTATTGTGTTAATGTCTGAACTGAGGGAAGAGCTCCTTCCTCTTGCTCTCTGACCAGCTCAGAAGCTGCTTGGTTCTAGGTAAAAGATGAGAGCTGAGTGCCAAAAACTGGTCTGGGTTGGGCCGTGGGATGATGACGTGGAGCTCAGGATGATGTCTCTGCTCTCTCCAGCTGTCTCCTGACTGGGCAAACTCATCTCCCTGAATACGTCTGTACAATGTTGATCTCCAGGTGATTGTGTTTTCCAGAACTCATTTTTAAAAATCTCTTTGACCCCACATACCACCCAGTGCCTGAGGAGCACCCTGGTATCTGTGCAGGGACCAGCCGTGGGACGGGGATGCTGGATGGCTCTTGCAGCTATTGCCCACCATACTGCACTTAACTTGCCATTTGGATGCAAGCTCTGGACTTAATTAACTAGATGATCTTCTAGGGAGCCAAAGCGTTGCTACGGGTGGGAAGTCAGAGAAGTGACTACAGCCAATCTTTGCTCTCTAAAATAAACAGGGGGGAAGGAAGTAGGAGGGGAGATCTCACAAATCACACTTTAACATCGTGTCAACTTTTATGGCTAAGCCATAAAATAGTAGCTCCTGAAGTACTGGCACAGCATTAATTAGATGAGAATTATGGACACGCTCATTACTGCAGCTTCATTACAGCCCAGGAATTGACTCTGGTAACGAGCATAGCGGGTTCTGCTGTGACCATCTGCTGCCAGGTGCCCACGTGTCAGGAGAGTTATTTCCCAGGAGCACTCAGCACTGCTCTGCGCGTACTCTGGCTGAGGGTCCAGCTGGGATGTTCACAGCAAACTCAGTGATGTTCTGGGTCTATGTGGGTGGTTTTGGGATGCACAGCCCTTCAGACCCAGTGTGGGGGCTTTGAGTGTGATTGCAGACTGAGCTCATGGGAGGTAATCCTTCTTTCTGTCCTTTCTCTCCTTCGCAGCTTTAGGGCCACCACTTGAAGATCCAGAGGGTCTCAGCTTCAGCCTGCTAGTCCATTGCTCTAAAGCCTTCCAGGGCACTGGCCCCTCTGCAGAGAAGCATCTTACTGGGATGAAAGCTTGCTGGGAAATGTAGCAGCCTTTGCTTGCTCCTTATTCAGAGACACTCCTTTTGTCCAGAGCATGCAGGTCTCCATCTCAGCTGGTGAACCAGAGACCTCTGATCTGCAAAGAGCCACAGACCCCATGAGAGAGTTATTTACTCTCTCCCTTGCAGGCACCTCTGTAAGAAGAGGATACTTGAGAGGTGTCTTGGTGTGGTAAGAAGAGGTGTCTTGGCGTGTTGCTTTGTCCCCCCGCACCTGGACCAGAGCTTTGAGTTCTCCTGGATCTGGAGAGGTAAAGTCTCCTGTGGAAGGTGGGAAGATACTTTTCTGGTTGTGTTACTGGCCACACAGGTTTCTGGAGGTGATCTTGTTGCCTGTCAGCCAGTCAGCACTGCGGGGGGTCTCAGACACTGGGGGTATTTTCCAGGCTCTAGCTTTAAAGACCATTTGTGATTGGCCTCTTTTCCAGGTCCATCCTCTTGCTCTGTTTGTCTCCTCTGTTTTGGTGGATGGCTGAAGCTCCTGCTTGCTGGCTAAAGACAGACTTGGGAAATTCAGTTGCTTTTTTACCCTCAGGGTCCTGTGTCCCCCACATGCTTTCATTTCATGGGGGGGGGAGGATTTTTTGAAACCACTGAATATGGGTCCTGCTGCTTGTCTTGAAATCCTCTCTGCTCTGTGCTGTGTGTCTCTGGTTAAGGTTCCTGGATGGGCATCCTCACACCTGAAATTGGGCTTCACCTGCCTGTGCAAGTAGTTTTCAGGACTTCAAGGACAGGGATTCAAGCCTGGAGTGCAGCAAGCAAGTGTGGGGTGGTGACCACAGACAGAGGGAAAGAGGCAGAGATGTGGCTTGCTCTTAGCCACAGAGGTGAGAATGAGAAGGAAATACTGTCACAGATCTGCTTGGAGGTGTTTGGTTGAGCTGATGATCACACTACTGCCTCCAGGCTGGGCCCTGAGGCTGTTCTTTCCCCCTGAGGGTTCAGGAGCAGCTCCTTCCGTGGCTGTCATAGCAGCACAAAGAGAAACAGGAGGGCTCAGGTGTGGAGGAGCGTGGAAAATGTTCATTGGGTCACCTTTTCCTACCGGTGTGGCTTGGCCAGTCCTGGTGCTTCGTGCTCAGGCACCCAGGAGATGGAAGCAGGAGTGCTGGTGGATGCACACATTGTCATGACCAGGTGGAAAGCGGGTGAGGAAAATGTGCCAGTGGTGCAGACCTCTCTAGGGCCTTGGTCTCCTTGCCCAGCTCCAATTGTCATCTTTCCCTGTCCTCTTTTCTCCAATTGCCTCTGATTTGCTCCCAGATCTTCCTCTCCACCCCTCATCTTGGTGACTTCTCCCCACAGCCTGTCTCTGCACTGTCCTCATCCTTGTCCATCTCTGTCGGCTCTGTAGGGATGATCTAGCTGCCATATGGTCCCTGGCATTTCTCCTCCTCTTCCTCCTCCCTGGTCCCCCTCACCCTGCCCAGCACACCCTATTGCCCCTGCTGGCTTCCTCTCCCTCTCTGCCCTCACATGTGGGCTCTAAGCCACCTGCGATGGAAGTAAGAGCTGGTGAATCCAGGTCCAGTCACATGAGATGTGGGCACTGCTCATGCTGGCAATGCTGCCAGGCCCTCCCAGCATGGCTTTGCACCTGGCAGACACCTCTGGGCTGGCCGGGGACTCTGCTGGGCATGCACCACAAGCTTTGTGCCTGCAGAGGTTTGTCTTCGGAGCATCACAGCCAAATGTTCAGGTGGGGCTCAGGGAAAAAACAACAAGCACCTGGAGTCCTGGGCTGAGGTCAATCTCCATCCCCAGCACTTCCCTCAAGCACCCCAAGTTTGAAGCCCTCTGCTCTGAGACCGTCCTCCTCCCATTCCCCACCTTCCCATGGCTGGGCAGAGTCATTAATAAATGTCAGACTCCTCCAAGGCGAGGAGACAGCGATGGAAACCCCCGGCTTGGAGAAGGCATCTCAGCTTCCCTGGGCTCTCCCGTGGTGCTGTGCTCGGTTATTTCCAGATGCGGCTTTTGGAAACCTTTGGAGCCTTTGCCGCTTTTAGCTCTGGCGGTTCCGTGGCTGCTCCTGGCAGGGCTGCTGCTCCTCGTTTTCTGGAAAGACCTTAAAATGCTCCAGAGTGTCAGAAGAACGGCCAGCTGAGGAAAACTCAAAAAAAAAAATTAGAAAAACAAAAAAAAATGGAAAGCCAAAGAAACAGAAAAACAAACCCCAGCCTTTTTCCAATCCAGCTACAGGGGTGTTGTGTTTGGTTTCAATTGTGGGGTTTTTCTTTTTCCTTTTTTCTTTTTTTTCTTTTTTTTTTTTTTTTTCCTTTTTCTTTTTTTCTTTAAAGAAAAAAAAACAATCTGTTTTTTTCCTGGATCGGACTGGCCCCTGCAAATGTGCTCCCTGTTGTGCTGAGCTCCGAAAATAACTCCAGTTGTTAATGGAAATAAAGCCCTGGGAGAATCGCTGGTTCCTGTCCATCCATCCAGCCTGCCTGACGTGCTCCAGACTCCTCTGGAGCACAAATCTCCACTGTGGCAGTTCCCGTGGGCTTCAAATCACAGCATGGCTCTGAGATGGGCCATCACAAGATGTTTATCTTCAAAGGTTGGTGTAAATCAAGCACAAGACAGCAGATGCTGCTGGGGGGGGTTGTTGGTGCATCCCAGTAGAGTTTAACCTCTTTGTCCATGGGGTGGGCAGCAGGACACAGCAGTGCACAAGCCTTGGCTAGGGTGTCACCTATCCCGGGGGCTGTGCTAGGGCAGGGGGTATTTGCTGGGCTCCAACCCATCCCACCATGTGCAGCACAGGGAAATGCAGCCCTTGGTTAAGCCAGCGATGCCCAGACTGATTTGTTTGGACATGGAATTGCTGAAGATCTGCATGTTCCAGGTCAGGAAAAGGAACAGTCACAGCACTCATTCATCTCTTTGAAATCCCTCAAGGAGTTGTTTCTTGTTTTTTAAAGATATCTTTTTGCAAACCCCTTCCAAACCTCCCACTGTCTCTCCAGAGAGGTGACCTGAGAGCCTGGGGGCTGAGAGGGGCCGTGAACCCACCCTGGGTGCTGGAGCAGGGACATCTCTGGTGGGCAGAGCCAAAGCAGGTGGCTCTGTAGGGCTGCTCTGCACTGGAGGCACCAGGATTCATTCTGAGATACCTTCAAGAGAGGAGGGAAGAGGAAAGTGAGGGTTGTCCCACTGACAGATGGTGAAAGTGCCTTTCTGTCTTGTGCTGACCCTCCTGGGAAGTGTCCTTTCCATGGTGGCACAGGTCTGCAGTCTGCTTTCTGGAGGTGTGCCCAGCAAGCAGAGCTCCCTTCTGCTTTGCTGCTCTACCCAAGCACTGCTCTGAGCCCAGATCCACCACGAAGGGCTGGAGGAGCCCTACCTGCAGCTGCCTGGGGCTTTTGGGGACTTTCCTACAGAGCCGTGACCTTGTCCCACAGCAGCAGCAAATGTGTCCAGGCTCTGCTCCCCCCCCAGCTCCTGACCTGTCCGTCTGGGAACCCCAGCAGTGAGTGGGGGCTGGCTTGAGCCCTGCCCCTCTCCTGGGGGGTGGCCCTGCTGCCTGCACTTGCACAGCAGTTAGGTTTACAGGGGTTGATCTGCACTCCTTTTCTGTTCCATTACAGAAATCCTCCAAACATTCAGAGTTGAGACCAGCCTCTGCCCAGCTCCTAGGGGAGGATGCTCTGGTTCAGGGCCACAGCAGCTCCAGGGCACATCTCTGATTTCCCAGGAAAGACATGAGCTCTGCCAGGGCTTTTGCAACCAGAGCGGTGCCATCAGCAGCGCTGGGAGCTGGGGCCGGGCTGGGCTGACACCGGTCTCAGAGCACTGCTGTGTTTCATGGCATTGCTGCCTCCAGCTCCCTCAGCCTTATTGGTGCTTGCTCTTCATCCCATCTCGGCTTCTCCTGTCCTCTGTCCCGCAGCCTCCCTTCCCCGTGAGGTGGGAGGGCAGCTCAGCACTGTGCAGGCTTTGGGTGGTCCATGGGTTGAGGGGTTGGGACCAAGCATTGTCCCCCTCCTCAGGGCTACAAAAGGCTTCCCAGAGCATCAAGTCACTGTTTTCTGTAGGAGCTGGTTTCATTTTAATTTGAATGTTTATGGATCACCTTTTCAACCACTTTCTGCTAACCCAGGTGACCGGGGACCTCTCACAAGGGCAGGGATGGACAGATCTGCTCCAAATGATGGGGAAACCCACCACAGTGCTGGGAGGTGGCACAAGGAGATGAAGCTTGGTCCCAAGCTGACCAGGGTACATATGGATGCATTGTCATGGTGGGTTTTGACACCGTGGTAAGGTGAAAGCCAAGGACAGATCTGCCTGTGGGCTGTGTTGTGGCACATGCCACCATCCTGCTCCACAGATACCAGCAAGGTCGTTATGCCTTGTCCTGGAGTGGTGTGGCTGGCCCTTTCCTGGTGGACCAGTGTGCTGAGTTTGGAAGTTCTCAAGCCTGTGTCACTCAAACCCAGAGGTCTCATCATGGCCAGTGCTGAGGCCTTGAACACGTGTCCATGAGCAGATTTTGAGCAGGCCACCCATGTCTTTTCTTGTCCCTCAGTCAAGGTCTTTGGGAGAACAAGGCATGTGGCCAAGGGCTGGAGCTGCTCCTGGGACATGCATGGCCAAGGGTTGGAGGGCTCGCTGCAGACATGCAGGAGCAGCTTCTGGTGATTTCGGTTCTGAGAGTTTTATTTCTCAGCTTAAGGGGTAGAAAAATCAGCTATGGAGAGACCAGGGGTGGCTGTTTTCAGCACAGCTTGCCCCCTTTTGTGGGTGGCCACTGGGAGGAGGAGACCTGGGTGGCTCTGTCACCCATGCAGATGCATGAGGACACAGCTCCCCTACCCCTCCATTGGTGCCCTGGCCCTTCTGAAGCAGTCGTGGTCCTCTGGGGAGCAGTTTCTAGTCTGGGAGTGGATCCAGTTCGATGCAGCCAGTTTCTTAGAAATTGCCCCGGCTTCTGTTTTAGTCACTTCCCCCTGGCTGTGCCACTCCTGCCTTCCATCTCATCTTCTGCCTTCCAGATCACATCCTGCCTTCCAGCTCACCTCCTGCCACCGAGGCCATGTTCATTTTGCACTCTCCTTTCCGCAGCCTGGGATCGCTTCTGCACCTACAGTGGGTCCACCATGGGCTGATGGGTGGGTGAAAACAGCAGCAACAGGGTGTTAGATGGGAACGTGTGAGGGTAAAAGGCTGAACCTGCTGCACATCCTGCACTCCTCTCCCCAGGTCATGAGGCTTCTCCTGAACCTGATCAAGGGTGACACCACTTGAATCATCCAAACCCTTCCCATCCTTTAACCATGCACACGGGGTGGGTGGCCTGCAGGGATTCCTCTGAAGGTGGAAAAAAGCACAGGTCAATATTGACATAAGGCATGGCTGCTATCACCTGGGGCTAGGCAGGGAAGGGAGTGGCACTCATATCAGGTCCTACGTGGTGACACTGTGGGATGAATCACAAGTGGCACAGCATGCCCCGGTTCACAGGGAATTGGTGATTCAGCTCCAGAAGCCACTATTGCACTGTCTCCTGACACATGACCGGGTGCTGAGCCAGGCCATAGAAGTGTCCCTTGACCTGAAGAAGACCTTTGGCAAAACAACAGCCAGGACAACATGGTGGTGCCTGCAGGATGGGCAGTGGCCAGGGCTGAGGGCAAAGACTTGCACCAGGCTCCCAGCAAGTATGCTGGTAACTCCCAGGTGAATCCTATCATCTCCAGACCACCCTGCAATGGAAAGCACTGATTGGGAGCTTTTTCTCCTTAAAATGATGAGCTATAAATTGAGGTGATGCCTGGGGACAGGGTAGGTAGGGGCTGAGGTCAGGTCTTGAGTGATTCCCAGCTCCTGAGCCAGCTGATAGCCTACATGAGGACCCAGTCTCCTGCTGGGTCCATCCAGGATGAGGGTTTGCTGTGCTGGCGCCAGTACCTTCTCCCAGGGCATGGCTGTGGGGAGCCTCTTCTGATCAGTACATGGGGGCACTTGGTGGGATTTGGAAGACTAGGTCCTCAATTGATAGAAGAGGCTTTGTGGTCCATGCAGTGAACAGCACCTTGGCAGGTAGGTTGGAAGGAAAGGGGATGGGGCTTCCTTGCTAAGAGACTGAGGCAGCCTCATGGTTAGAGCAGGGAGAGGTGAGTTCTGGTCCCTGCTCCAGGGACTTCCAGCACCTTGTGTGCAGCCCTCACTGGGAAGTGTTTTGTTGTGAGCTGGCCCAGCTCTGTGCAAGGGGATGCACTGTGCATCCTCCACGGTGGCCTTGTGTGCCAGGAAAGCTGAAAGGGGCTGCTCCAAACACGGGTGACTTTTAGCCATTTGACCCGTCAGTGTGGTCAGGACACAGTGTTGTGTGCTGTGGATGCCCCATCATGCTGGGCCTGCACGGGCTGATCTGATCAATCTGCTGAGAAATGCAGCTGCTCTAGGATCCACATGTGGGGTAATCCCAGAGGTCCCTTTCTGAACACCAGGGAAGCAGGAGGACAAGGCAATGCCACAAGCTGTGCCGTGGTGCAGATGTGGCTCCAGAGCTATTCCTAGTGAGACCCATTAGCCTGAGTGAGACCTGAGCCCACCTCTGATGACAACCTGCTCCTACCACCACCCCTCCATCTGTTCTCTCCCCCACCTTCCAGTTGCTGCTGGGGGGTGCTGCTGTCCCTGTCCTCTCTAACATCTCTACAGCAGTCCATGGACTTCTTGATTCGAGACTGTTCCCACAGCGTGCTCCTGACCTGCTCCATTTCTTGGCCTTTTGTGGAAACGTGATCCAGGCTGGTGGCTTCCAGGGGGTTTCTGTGGGGTGGAGACTTCATCACATCGTTTTCTCCTATTTGGTTGATGGTAAGTCTCAAAGCCTTTGGAGGTGAGGTTTGTGTTTGAATGTTACCAAAGCTAACCCCTGGCAGGCTGAGCAGCCTTGTCTGTCTGCAGCCACATCTGTCTGACATCTGTTTCCAGGCGGTCTGTACCTGTGGGCTTGGTGTGTGCTGAAGCACAGGGCTCTGCTCTGCGGGGTCCCCTTCAGAGGGGCGGTACCTGGGTGGGAAGCCAACAAATGGCCCTTGCATTTCATTCCCCGACTGACTCAAGGATTGGACCAGGCTCTGGAAAGTGAATTTACACAAAAATGCCGAACTCAGCGTAACCAACCGAGGTACAAGCAAAGGGAGTGGGACAGTGCTGGCCTTGTGTGGCCAGGCTCAGAGTGTGTCCTGAGTAGAGCTGCTGCTGCTGCTGCCCAGAAATTACATCCAGTGATCTCAGTGACTTTTACCAGACTTTTAGGTTTCCTCATCAATCCTTCCTGGGGACCCTCAAGTTCCCTTTGCAGCCCTTTCCAAAAGCAATAACCTTGAGCTTTGCAGCTGAGCTCCAAGCGAGGCACAAAATGAAAGTCACGCTTGGGCGAGAGGCCAGCGCGAGGCTCCAGAGCCTCCTCTGATGCTAACCCAGCGCATGCAGGGGAGATGACTGGGAAATAGCCCTGGGAGTTTGGGTCTGTTTGTGGCTGGGACCTTGTGGGAAAGTTCCCTGTAGTTGCTTGACTCACAGCGGTTTTCCAAAAGAGCTTGCAAGCAGCACATGCCTTTGTACACATGCAGGAGCCAAATAAAGCCTGGTCCTGTGTCTGCAGGGGAGGAAACAGCCCCATTCCTCTCGCTGCTGCAGTTCCCAACAGCATGGAAGTGATTTAAAGCACATGCCACCAGCTGCCGAGGCTGGCTGCTGTCTGTGGGAGCTGGGCTTGCTGGAGCTTGGGGAGATGGAGCTGGTTCCTGGCTTGCCAGCGAAAAAACAGGGATGTGGAATCCCTGTTGAGCAGGTGAGAAAATTGCTCTGGGCTGGATCTCTCCATGCTTCCTAAGCCAGCAGGGCTGCAGGCAGGAGGAGGACCTGCCTGTCCTGCCTGCCCTGTCCTGCCTCACTGGGGCTACTCCAGAGAAATGTGCTGCATGGTCAGGTCGGTTCTGTGGGATCTGGTTACCCTTCATGCTGGCTTTGAAAGAGCAACATTTCTGGTGGCAAACAGGTCTTCCGCTATGGCAGCATACCCGGGGCTGAAAATTGGGTTTACTGTGCAGGATGCAGAGGAACAAACATGTCATCCACAGTCACTTTCAGAGGAGGAGTCCTCCTCAGATACTTCACAAGGGTGGAAATTTTCTACTAGCTATGTGTCAAAGAGGTGCCTGTGTATGCTGTGAGCCTGTGTTTGCATGGGAGCAGGAGAACTATTACAAGGGAACAATTATACACTTTTAACGTCAGAAACTCAGAGGATGAAAGAAAAAAAATTACCCTCAATTTCTCTGGGCTTTGTCCCAGCTCATAAGGATTCACTGGAACCAGCCAGAACAATTTATTCTTCATTTCTTCTGAACACACTGGATGTTCCCTTCTTCCACAGAGACTGCAGAAGATAAGAGTGGTGACCTGGCACAGGCTTCGGGAGCTGAGGAATTTCTAGCCTCATTTTCTGATAAGAACTTTGGCAGAGCCTTCCCTGGAACGCTTTGAAACAGTCTCTTTTCATGGGTACTATGCAAGGGCAAGTAATTTAGCGAAGACCACCCAACGCTTACGCTGAGCAGAGTGAACTACCGATGGGGAACAAGGCTCTGGCACTGCAGACCCTGCAGCTCACGGCAGGGAATGGGCTCCCTGCCTGCAATTCAAGCAGTTTGAGCAATATCCACATCTGGAATACCATGTCTAGTTCTGGGCTCCCCAGTTCAAGAGACAGGGAACTACTGGAGAGAATCCATCGGAGAGCAATGAATGTGACTGGGGGAATGGAGCATCTCTGTGACGAGGAGAGGTTGAGAGAACTGGGACGCTTTAGCCTGGAGAAGACTGAGAGGAGACCTTATAATTGTCTATAAATATCTAAAGGGTGGGTGCAAGGAGGATGGAGATGGACTCTTGTCAGTGGTGCCCAGTGCCAGGACAAGGGGCAATGGGCACAATCTGGAACACAGGAGGTTTCATATAAATATGAGGAAAAACTTCTTTGCTATGAGGGTGTCAGAGCCTGTGCCAGGCTGCCCAGAGAGGCTGTGGAGTCTCCTTCGCTGGAGAGATTCCAAACCCACCTGGCTGGGATCCTGTGAATTGCGTCCCAGGCAAACCTGCTTTGGTGGGGGGCTGGATGAGGTGATCATTAGAGGTCCCTTCCAACTCCAATGATTCTGTATAATATGCAGGACCTACTGTCCCAGGAGAAGCAGGGGGAAGGGAAAGAAAGGTGTTTGGTAGTGTAAAACTGCTGGATGAAACGTGCGCATGGTCCCTCTGCAAGAGGAAGGGACTGCTTCCCATGGGTTGGTGTCACCCAGGCTGGCCAGCAGGAATTGGCTCCCACATGTCTGGAGGAGAGCAATGTTTGCTGGCTTTAGTCTTGGTTAGAACCTGGAAACTGCAGAGTAACAGTCCCTTCTGCCCCTGATTTTGTGAATAAATCCACCATTTGCACCTTTGTGAGGGGAACAAGCCAGCTGGCCGAGCAGTGCTGGCCGTGTGCCGCCTGCTGCAGATCGATAACCCCATTTCCAGCTCCTGCCTCCTGCTCATCCTGCACCAGTGCCAGCGTGATTCAGCTCAGTCCAGCAAGCTGACTCAATTATTCCTTAAAACAGAATCTTCAGAGGTGCCCTTTCTGCACACAGCTCAGCTGCGGAGCCGAGCTGACCTCTGTGGGATCTCTCTGCGGGATCTCCTGGGGCAGATGGCTCGAGTAGAGTGGTGCAATGACCCCAATTTTAGGACAAGCTGTGTGCTCCAGGCTTTTGCTGAGTGGCAAGAGATACCTGGGCTGGATGTCAGGGGAAAATCCTTCCTGCTGCAAGATGCAGAAGGGAGAAGCCAGAGGAGGCAGGAACAGCAGGACATGCCAGGGTCATACGTCACTCCTGTGCCGTGGTACCATTGAAAGGGGTTGGAAAAATACCACTGTCTGATAACTGCCCAGCAGCTAGGCCTATTGCATTCTGGATAGTGGGGTTTCCACCCACTTGTACCTGCCCATCCAGCTGAAAAAGGTCTTTGCATCTCCAGAGGACTGGCCATTTGGTGGGAACTTACGCAGAAGAGGACAGGGGGTCACACCCCTTCCCTCCTTCCCAAGCCCTTGGTGTGTTTATTAAAGAGGCAAGAGGGGAACATATGGGCCATGACCTGGCACCCACATGAGAGGCTACAAAGACTGGGTCCCACCCTGATGACAGCTGCAAGGAGCAAAAGGCAGCAGAACACCTGGGTTCCCAGGAGCGGTCTGGGAGGGCTGCGAAAGGGGCTTGGGCTCTGGCAGGGCTTTCTGCTGCACACAGGCTGCTTGTTTAGGAGCTGCTCCAGGAAAACACTTGAGCACAGAGGTGTCATTGAGTTCAGAGGGACCTTGCACCTCCTCAAAGGAGGTACTTGTGTGCTTGAGGCTATGGACCCACGTAAGTTTGCTGGATCAGGGGCTTAGGGTGTAGCACAGACGGCAGGATGCTGAAGTGCTTCGTGGCTGAGATCACTCTTGGCCCCGTGAAATGACTGCGGAAGATTTATTAACGTTTATCTTCATTGCTGCAGAAAAATGAGTGGTGTGTTTGGGCCAGAAAGCAAAAATCAGGCTCTTGGAAAAGCAACACAAATTGTTTCCAAAGCAGCCGTGTACTTTAATGAAGAGTTTCCCCCACCCCGACCCGAGCGATGCTCCCGCTTTCAGACAGTCCCAGCTGGGCTGTGGGTGGGCAGGGCCACGGGAGCTGTGTCTGGAGTCAGGGCTGCCCAGAGGGGCTGAGGCTGGCTCTGATGTGCTGCTTCTCTGGGGGCTGCCGTGGGTGTGGAGGCCTGGTGAGACCCTTCCTCTTCAGAGAAGGGGTCAGGAGATACCATCAGAGGCTGCCGTGGAAGGAGGAGTCACGCTTCGTTTCCCAGATTGCTATGAAGAGTTCATATCTTGCCCTTCTGAGGTGTGGACCTGGGTGGAACATCACCAGCACCAAGTCCTGGGCAACCTCTGCTCTCCAATGCCAAGGTTCAGAGCAGCTCAGAGGTTTTGGCCATGTGCAGCGATGGTCTTACATTATAGACAGTTAAATAGGGCCACAAAGGTGACCCAAGGACTGGGAAGCTGCCATGTGAAGTAAGGCTGAGAGAACTGGGATTTGTTCAGCCTGGAGAGGAGAAGGCTCAGGGGAGAGCTTCTCAGCATGTCCCAGCATTTAAAGGGTGGCTACAAAGAAGGTGGAGACCCCCTTGTTACAAGGAGTCACAGGGGAAAGCCGAGGGGTGATGGCCACAAGTTACTCCTGGGGAGGTTCTGATTGGACACAGGAGGAAAATTTTTCCCACCAAGGACAAGCAGCCATTGCAGTAATGTCCCCAGGGAAGTGGTGGGGTTCCCAACACTAGGCACTGTTAAGATTCAGTTGGACAGGAGCTGGGCCAGTTGTCTAGACTGTGCTTTGGCCAAGAAAGGTTGGACCAGGTGATCCTTGAGGTCCCTTCCAACCTGGGGTTCTGTGATTCTATGAAATAATGAAAAGCAGCAGCTGGGAAGAGGGAGTGGTTGACAGGGCTTTAGTTGATGAGAGGCCACAACAGTCATGTGCTCTGTTTGTAGGACACTTCCTGGATTTGGAAAGGGGTTGAAGGGCACCTCTGAGACCTGCTTGGGCATAGCTGATGCCAACCTGGTTCTTCGTTCTCCCTCTTGACATGTATGGAGCACGGCTGTGAAGCAGGGCTGGCACACCCCACATGCTCCCCCATTAGTGCCGGAGGGCTGAGGCCTGGTGGTGAGGTTGGACTGGTGGTGAGGAAAGTCAGGAGGCTCTCTGGGGAGTGAAGAGGTCCCCAAGGCTGGGGTGTTATGGTGGGTGGAGGAGATTGTTACAAGGAGGGTGGTTGTGTGTGTCCTTCATGGCCGCTTTGGTCTCCAAGGGCCCATCCTGCATCTGAGCAGCCGAAAAAGCATCTGGGTTATTTGGAAGGCAGAAAAGTTTTGTCTGAGGGCTCTGGGATAGCCAACCTGGCCTGCTTGGCTGGAAGCTTTTCCTACCACATGGCTTGGTATCCTCAGGCTGTCCTCCCCATCTACAGGGAGCTCTGAACAACCCCTGAAACATGAGCCCCACCCCACAGACCACTGAACATGGGGCTCTGAGGAGACCCTGTGCTGATCCCAGCCCTTTCAGGTGGCTTCCTGGGGGAGAGCTCGGGGGGGCTGCCCGGTGCCCACCCTCTGCTCGGGGCCCTCTGTGGCGTTCGCAAGGGAAATGTTTGGTGACCACTCGGGGGGGGGGCTGAAATGAGCTTCCGAGGGCAGGGGGCAAAGGGCGGACAAGGTGATAAAGGGGACTTTTCTCCATAGACACACAACCCTGGGCCTGACATCCTTACCAAACATCTGGAGATGCTTTGGAAGCGTGGTCTGTTGCTTCTGCATGTCTGAGTGCTTTGCTAATGCCCTTTGCAGCTCTTGCGACGTCTCGTTGCTTCTCACTCCAAGGCATATTTTTAGCACGGGGTGCATCTGGTCCGGCTGCTCCTCTCCTTGTGAGTCCTCCAGTGCAGATAAGGGAGCGGGCAGGAAACAATCATGGCCTCAGTTATTTTTGGCTCTGAGAAGATCTTTATTAACAGCATGACTTTGTAATAAACAAAATACCCCTTCATTCAAGGCGGAGGGGAAACAATCGGTCCCTTTATCCCCTGCACTAATGAGGCTGTAGAAAAGGAGCTAATGGGAGCTCCGTTGACGAAGCAGATGAGGGGCTGCAGAACAACAGGGCTATTCTGGGAAGGGCAGGAAAGGCTGCTGGGATGGGACGCTGAGTTTCCACCCCAGTGTCTGTTCCTATCTGCCGGTGCTGCCTCCTTGGCCAGCTGGGAGAGGGCAGAGCCATGGGTGCCTGCAGGTTGGAGCCCACCCACCTTACGTGGCCTGATTTGGTTGGTTTTGGGGTTCTACAGCCCCTCTGGGTCTCTTCCCCACCCTGGCACAGGGTGGGCTGGGGGCTGGGGTCACCAGTGCTGCTGCTGATGGCCGTGTGGGTCTGGAGGGATCTCCCTGCACTGGATGTCTCAGCCATCCCATGCTTCATTCAGGGCTGGCTGTTGGTGTGGAGAGCCCCTTGAAGCCTCCTGCCTGTGCTCACAGACCCGGTCGCCCAGTATAGCCCACAGACTGGGAATGACTAACCTGCCCCTGGGGTCAATCAGACCTTGCCTCTGACTTCTTCGCAGCTCTGCCTTGGCTTGGCCAGAAGTCACTCCCTGTGCCTCTGCTTAGACACTTGCATCTTGGGATGTCTCCTTTCCACCAACCCGTGGTGGGAGACAAAAGGACCCAGAATGCAGGAAGGTCCCAACTCCAAGACTGATGATGAGCCAGAAGCGAGGTGATGATGCTTTTTTTGGAGACTTCTGAGCCTAAATGACCCCTCTGCTGTCCCACAAGTGCTGCAAGAGGTGTGGGCACCCTGGACCTGACTGATGGGACCTGGTAGAGCTTTCTTAGTCCCCCTAAACCGAAGGTCCCACCATGTCATTGCTGGAAGGCTGGAATTTGCAGATCCTTGGGCTCTCCCTTTCTTGATGATGATTACCTGAACAGAGGTTTGCAATGTGGTGCACAGGGCATTGGCCAAGGGAGCTGGGAGTGCCCTCTGGTGACAGCACACCGTGTTGGGGACCTGCATCTGGAACAAGGTGTGGGACCTGTGTCTGCAATGGCAGCCAGAGGTGACAATGTGACTGGAGAAGTGGCAGGCTGGGTCTCTACAGCTTGATGCTGCCTGGGACTAGGTTTGCAATTTCCAACCAGTATGCACAAACTGGTTTGAACGTTGTGGGCTGGCACGGGTGGAAAAGAAACAGTTCCCATGTTTCCCAAAGGGTTTAGAGGACAAAATTCTTGCTTCCCCAAGTTCTTCTGCCATGTGGGACTGCATCACCTCATGCTAGCTGCTGGAGACTTCTCACAGGGCAGCAGAACCTGCCTCTTGTGCAGCACTGCAGGAGTGTCCCCAGGATGCTGTCTATGGAGATTTAGGCTCTGCAGTAAGAGGAGCCAAAGGAGGCTGGGTGGCTGCTGTGGGTGGCATGGGGACATCTGTCAGGAAAGGGCTGGGCAAGGACAGGACCTCTTACACCCCTGCCTCCCACAGGGGATTGTTCAGCTCCCACAGTTTTCATGCCCTTAAACATTGGGACAGCTAAAAATGATTTTCTGTCTCTTCTGTCAAAGCAGCCTGGGTTCTGGAGAGCAAGAGTGGGGCTTGTTCAGGGCAGGCAAAATCACTGCATCACCATACTCGCTGGCCTCGGTTGTCTGGAGATTTTAGGATACCCTGTGGTTTTCCTTCTGTGCTCCACAAGGGAGGTCGGCTCTCTGGGAACAGCTCATGCAGGGAACACAAGATGAGGACATCTGATAAATGTGCTTAATGGTGAGGAGCACCAGTTCTGGGACCAGGCTGTGTGGTCCTTGTTAAAGTCCCCGGGAGATGCCTTTTTTGTCAGTCCTGAGTCTGTCATCAAGATGTCATGTCTCTTTGCCTCAGAAGCCAACGCAGCAGGAGTTTGGGGCTCTGCTCCCAGCATCAAACTGAGATCTTTGCTGAGTTGCTCGACTCTTTCCGTGCAGCTGGCCAGCCTTGAAAGAGGAATTAAACCTCCTCTGGAGAGATGTGGCAGGCTTATTTATAAACATCTTCAAGTGTTCTAAGCTCTGCAGATGACAGGGGCTCTGGAAGTGCAAAGCACAGTCTTCCTGTAGGTGCATTAACTGCTTTGCTGATACACAGCTCAATTTACCCTGCTATGTGGAGCTTTCCAACTCATTCTGCTTGCTCTGACAGCTGATCTTTGCAGTTGGAAGGATGTAGGATCTTCTGCAGCAGAAACAACTCATTGCCATCTCAGTTCAGTGGTAGTGTCCAGGTATGACCATTTCCTGGGAAGAGTGCCCTTTGGAGTAAGAAAGGCACCAGACAGGATGATAAAATGAGGTTTTACTTGTATTTACATGTCAAAAATGAGACTGTGGGGTTTTAGGACTGCAGGGGGTAGTGGTCAAGTTGTCTGACTTGACATAGGCTTGGCATCTTTTCTGGAGGAACTGGTAGGCCCTAGACTCACAGATGGGACCCTCAGCAGTGCAGGACCACCTCTCAAGAGAGTCCACAGCTGTACTGTCCAACTTGTCCAGGCATTTTCTGTGTGCTGGTAAAGCTGTTTGAGTGAGTGACAGCTCTTCCAGAGGTGACCTCCTTCCATGTGACGTCTGTGTGACATCTCCGGTGAAAGCTGGGGTCTGCCACAGTGGCTGGAGGAACAAGAGAAAGCAACAGAGAATTCAAGTAGGGCCTGAATTCTTATCTGTTTGCATCTGCTTAGTCTTGCGCTATTCCGGAAACCTTAGATGTGGTCAGGGCTCTGGAGGAGGTGGGGAGAGCTGGCAGGCAGACGAGCATGACTGGAGCTCTGGGGATGTCATTTCCAGTCAAGTGATCCCCCACAAGCTGGGTAAACATCCTTTGATTTGAGCAATGCTCCAGCAGACGAGGAGATCCTGTCATTGTGCTGTACTGGCTCAGCAGGTCCCAGCACCATCACACCGTTGCTGAAGTTTCATCTCAGCCCAAATCTGACCCTCCCAGTACAATCCACAAAAATAACCTCGTTGGACTCCACGCTGCTATGTTTGCTCTAGGGGGATGGGAGGTTTTTCTTGTTTTTCTCTCAAAGGGGTGATGTGGGGCAATGGCTTTCAGAAATGTGTCTAGTGGTGTGAGGGAGATGAGCCCAAGAGGCTGAGAGAGAAGACTGAGCTGAGACTGCAGCCCCACAGCACAAGCCTTGTGGCCCCTTACCCCTGGAAGAGCAGATGTTTCCCATCAGAATTGAGGTGGTGGCTCAGGTGCTCCTGTGCTTCTCCAGGAAAGTCTTTTCTCCTGGTCCCAGCTCCAGTGTCCCCTGTCTCAAGCCTCTCAGGGTTCTGGGTGGGAGTTGGGGTAAGCCTGACTTGTCCCACACACTGGGTCTCTGATTTTGATGGGCTAAACCCCTGCCTAGTTGTTCCTGGGCTAGTCTTGATGCCCAGGCTGTCCAGAGCTCCCTCCTGGCTTTTGTAAGGTTGACCCATGGCCATGAGGATAAGGACAACCTATATTTCCTGTGTTTTGCCTTCAGCTGGGGATATTTGTGCTTGGCCATGCCCTTGTGCCAGACTGTTTGGCCCTCTGGATGTTTCTGTTCCTTCTCTCTCAGCTCCCACCACACTCGGTGACCTTCACCTCCAGCTGAGGAGGAAGCTGTGCAGTGTAATGCAAAATACCAGGTGGGAAATAACACCAGGATAGGAAAAGTGCCACTGCTCTGTCCTTGGCAGAGTGGAGTAACACACGCCTTCCTCTGAGACCCTGGCAACAGGCCACCTCTGAAGAAAGGAAAATGTACTGTATGTCCGTGTCCAGGGTGAGATCTGGGGGGATAATGCAGCTACTGAATCATAGAATCATAGAATGTTAGGGGTTGGAAGGGACCTCTGGACATCATCAAGTCCAACCCCCCTGCCAGAGCAGGGTCACCCAGGACAGCCCACACATGAACAGATCCAGATGGGTCTTGAAAGTCTCCAGAGAAGGAGACTCCACAACCTCTCTGGGCAGCCTGGTCCAGGCTCTGTCACTGTCACAGTGAAGAAGTTCCTCCTCATGTTGAGGTGGAACCTTCTCTGCTCAAGTTCCTTGTCCTATTGCTGGGCACTACAGAAAAGAGATTGGCTCCTTCCATTTGACACCTACCCTTAAATATTTCTAGACATTAATAAGATCCCCTCTCAGTCTTCTCCTTTCAAGACTAAACAGCCCCAGTTCCCTCAGTCTTTCTTCACAGGGGAGATGCTCAAGTCCCTTCATCATCCTCGCAGCTCTCAGCTGGACTCTTTCCAGTAGATCCCTGTCTCTCTTAAATTGTGGAGCCCAAAACTGGACACAGTGTTCCAGGTGCGGTCTAACTAGGGCAGAGTAGAAGGGGAGGAGAACCTCCCTACACCTGTTGGACACAGTTTTCTTCTCAGGAAAATGGACAGTGTGACATGGAGCTGTATTAATGTAATAATCTGATATATCAAGGGGACCTGGAGTAACTCAATGAATTGCAAACAGAAATGGTTGTGCAATTTCTTTCCTTTTGTTATCTCTAAGAGAGTGGTGCTCTAAGTCTTCATTAATCAACTACAATAAATAAACCTTGAAAGGCAATCAACTATTACACAGCTGATGAAAACACCTACTCTGCAATTAAATAAATAAAATCCTGATTTGATGGCTTTTGTTTCATTTACACTTCTAGTCAGGTATCTATTCATGCTTTTACTTTTTTTTTGGTCTAGTTAGTAGTAATAAGCATACAAGTATAATCTGTATACGACTCTGTGGTATGAAGCATTGATTCTTTCCTCTCCTTCACTCACGGCAAGCAGTGCACTAACCCAGACAGACAAGCCATGAAATATATTTGGGCCAGATTCCCTTGTACGTGCGGAGAATCTGGGCAAGATAATGCCAGGCTTTCCTCTGCGGTTTAATAATGCAAAAGACAGGCTTTCACACACTAGGGAGAATAAGGTTTGTTTGCCTTATGCATTGTTGAAGGTATAAATTGCCCAAAACAGTAGTAGGAAGTCTGGGAAGGAAATGAGATAATGCCCTATCCCTTTCCTCACTTCGAGCCCCCTGAGCTGGCTCACAGAGATGTCTGGCCTGCACAGAAGGAATCGGGGACTCCTTTTGGCACTGTAGCCTCCATCCTCCTGTTGCAAACCCTGCCCGTGCCGTGTCTGAGGTGGTGCAGCTCCTGGGGTGCGCTGCGTGTCACAAGGTGCACTTCTGGAGCCATCCTCCCTCTGCCAGCGGTACAGCCAGACACTGTCACCTCGTAGCATGTTAGTGGCAGGGAAACCTGCAGTTTTACTCTCTCAGTGCTATGATACCCAAAATAACCAAACAGCCAGATAATACATGTGTCATGTTCTTCTGCTCTGAATAAACCAGTTTGCACCTGGCAGGGGGAAGATCTGTAGCTGGAGGAATCTCAAACGTTTTGCCAAGAACGCTTGTTTTTCCTCACGCTGAAAAATTATTTTCATAATTTTTAAATACAAACCCCTCCTATCTGAACAGTTCACGTGTTTCATGCCATTGAGCCTAGGTGTCAGTGCATAGTCCCCTTTAAATTTTTACAACATAACATAACCTCATTTTCTTACATTGTAAACATTTCCAAGACACAGGATCCTGTTTTTTATTACAGGGGTGAAATGGTAATAATCCCCCCTCTTTCCTGAAACAAGCAGAAAAACCCTTTAACAACTTAAATGTACACATTCCTCATTAGCTTTAACCTGAATTTGGTCTCATGGGCATTGTAAAGCCAGTCCTTCTTTCCCTCTCTCTGAACAAAGGGATGTTAAGAGACTAACAGGCTATTGGAGAGGTAAAATCCTGCCTGACTCCCAGTACCAACACATGTTGAGATGGACACATTCCTGAAACAGCTCCAGCTAATTGAATCTTCACATATTTGGCATACAACATCCCATACTTCAGCTTTACTCAATTACTGCTCTTTTTTCCTCAAACAGATACCATGAAGTGTCTTCTGCCCTTGCATGATTGCCATGTGTCTAATGTAGAAACCACACCAGGCAGAGAACTTTAGAAATACTGCAAACCTTTGTCCCTTCCTCTCAGGAAAATTCCACATGAGAAATCAGAACTAACAGAGGGGTAAGAGAGGAACTTGTGGAGGATTGTATCTTTTTTTTCCTGTATGGAGGAGCCTCTCATGCCATCAACAAAAGGATATATCAACTGGAAAGAACCTGAGTAAGGTTTCTACGCAGCATTATGCTCTGGGAAAATCACAGTATTGCTTGTTAATGGTTCTGCTCAGAGCAGTGATAAACTCTATCAAAATTTGCTATTCTTGCATTTGGAGATGTGATTACAATGCAGGGGCATGTGTCTGAACTATTTTTATTTAACTGGCTGAGGTACTACTAATATCACAGACTCTGCTCAGAGCTGAATGCTCCCATCAGGGACAATAAAACCTATTCCATCACAGCTTTTCCACTAACTGGGTAAGGTTTTGGCATCATTACGGATACTGCAGTCACGTCTTCAACTGCAGCATGGATGCAGATGTCCAACGTGCAGCAGGTTGGAAGCTGGGAGTCATTCTGCTTTCGTGAGAGACACTGGCTGGGAATGCAGGAGCATTAGAAGGGAACTGGACTGCCCAGGGGCTGCCTGTTTAGTCACTTGTAAACTTTCTGTTTGGTTACAGCTCTGTACTGTTCACACAGTAGCTAACAGGATCATAAAGTTGGGAGATCAGAGAGAGTGTTGAGATTTCATGCATCAAATGCAAGGAAATGTGAGCCTAGAGGGCCCTCACTGAGATGGGGAGCATAGTTATGTTGTTTAAGGAGATGATGAGGAAAAGTGGGCAGAGATTGGGCTGGAAGGCTGAAAGCACAGACTCTGTTCCTGTGCCATTGCTGTTCAGTGAAGCCAAGTGTGCCTAAGTTTCCCTGCATCAGTATCAGATGTTTCCCTGAAAGAGTTTGAAGGTATTGGATGAACTGAGATGGCTACAAAACTAGTCCACTGTCATTAATCACTGTCATTAATTTTGTGATTTAATATGTCTTTGGTAAACAGATATATTTAGTTGACAGCTCTGCATTTTTCCTCCTAACCCTTTTTAGCTTTGATTTAAAATTTTTACCTTTGCAGATGGGCAAGGAATGAGAAGGACAGAGACTTATAATACCGTGTATTTTTTCTAAGCCTCCATTTCAAAATGTTCATAGCGAAACACAGCATTTTGCTAGTCTTGCCACTACATCAAACCTCATTCTACTAAGCATGTTATAACAAGAAATAACATTTCTTTGTAACTCAGAAATACTCAGGGATGTAGTCCTGTCTAGATATGCAGTGTTTTACACAATTAATACTCAAAAGTATTAATAAGCCATCTGCCTAAATCCCTAGGTGTGGAAAGACACCGACCATGTATCCCTAAGCTCCTTAAGATGGGTACTTACAAGGATCCTGGAGAACAAAGGATTTGTGGGAAAGTCTGTTTTTAAGCAGAAAATGATTGTCTGACATCCAAGGGACCCAGAATTACCCTGAATTACCCCGCTGCTCTGGAGAACTGGTTACCTGAGTGACATACCGGTGTGTCATGGTAGGGTGCCCAAGCAGGTTATCCACACTTGTTTCACTCTTGGCTAAATGCACTGGGCAAACGGATTCAAAGAATGCCTTCTTTGAAGAGGAGTATTTCCTGTCCCTGAGCTCAGGAGTGAGAGGTTGGCCACCTTTCCCCCAGACTCACCGAATAAGTGATGATAGTGATCATACTTCAGTCAGTAACATAGAATAGGGAACAAGGAGATGTGCTACCTCCTTCATAATCCTGGCACTGTTTTCTACTTGGATCTCAGCTGATTATGCTTTTTCATCATTTGCTAATCAGCATACAATCCAATCATAGTGCCGTGGGGTGGAGTCTTTTTCACATCACGTTATTGCAAAAGATGTCTCGTCACATGAAAGCCTCAGCTAAATTGTATACAGGATAGATTACATACACACCATGAAGTTGTCAAAACATTGTGATTTGATTAATGAGGCTGTTAATTTTCAGACTCGTCTCCCATACAGATCTTGAGCCTCTTCAGTCACATCAGGACTTGTGAGGTTAATGATATTCCCTGCCAGCCTTAGCATGAGTCTGTCACGTTATAAATGAGTCTCCCTCTGTTTGCCATGTAGGAACTGTCTTAGGTACCTGGGGCAGCATGAGAGGAAGCGAGCACGTTAGTGAATGCTTCACTATGACAAGTCATTCTGAATGTGAAATGCCTTTCATCCAGTATGACCAGTGCCCTTTACACCCAGAACTTAAGCTTGCTTCTCTCCGACACACATTTTGTCTCCCAGTGCTTTTAATCCTTAATGATACAAGTCCCGCTGACTCCAATTTTGCAGTCCCCTGATCATCCACCTTAAGCCAGGACATTTTGTGAGAAGAAAATCAGGGAGTTGCTATAAGGTAAGTGAAAATGCTTTCATATGAGCTGAATCCTAAAAATAGCCCATCCTGTTTTTCTTAATCTGCAGTATCTTTGTTATTCTGTAAAAGAATCCCAAGGGTATTAACATAAGTAAGGAAGACAGAATAGTGCTGAGATCTTTTCTCTCACTTCAGACATCCTTCATACACACAGACTGATACAGACCTCAAATCCATGATAAGGAGGCATGGTGAAAACTGCTTTTAAGTGTGATCATTAATCATGTGCATATTGATGACCTTCTATTTGTATTTCTTTCATTTTAAGCACATTAAACTTGGCTGATTGGTGCTTTATTAAATCACTACTATCCACTACTCATATGATTTAGAAACATGAATTACTCTACAAGCTAGATTCAGCCATTCTCATGTGCTGGCCATGTGCTTCACCTTACAAAACCTGAGATAAAAATGACAGCATCAAGAATTGATATGTACATGACATAGTGAAGTATTAGACCCTACAGCCCTGCTTTTGCTGTCAACAGTGAGACTCCTCATGCACAAGGATTTAGCAGCGTAGGGGTTGCATAAAGAGCTGGGGAGAAAGGTTTTCTTGTTCTGCAGCGTGACATCAGGTTGGGACAGTATTTATCTTTCTGCAATAAAGCCAACATAAATAACAAGAAAAAAACGTCTTATATGGTTTTAACAATTTCAGTTGTTGGAAACTGAAAAAACCCAACCTTTTAACATATGCATGTGAATTAGAAATGCGCAGTTCTTAAAGCTGAATCACTTAACAGAATTACAGATAAGCTGCCTTATATTCCCTAAGTGCTTAACAGCCTCACCTAAGGCAGGTTTCTGGGTTTTCATCAAATTAGTTTTATTTCAGTCAATACTAGCCAAGAACCTAGTTACAAATCCTCCAGCTTCTACAACATTCAAATACCTTTGAATGTGACACCGTTTTACAAAAACAAGTTTTCAAATGTTGTCCAAAGTGATGCTGGAAAGGAGAAACACAATTTCTATGTGCAGTTAGCACCAGCCTGTCAAAAACATCATGAAGGGAGAGAAGAAAACCAGCTATGTGATATGTTTTGCTATTGTTAAAACCAAGAGGGCATCTCACCTAATAATTTAAATAAGATCCTGTTCCCTGACATTTTTAAAGCCTTTTGATCTCTTTCTTCTGGTTCCCTGGCTTGTGGCTCTGTAGGGTGCAGTAGCTGGAAAGCTATGGATTAAATTTCATGTTGCCTATGCCTTCCCTTTATTTGCCAAAACCCCTGTTAGTGGGCAAAACGAGTGTCTGCTTTTATGAAGCACCACTCCACTGGAGATGGTGGAGAACAACCTTTACTAAAGCTTTTAGACACGGGCCAATCTATAAAACTGCCAAGTTCAAATTTTCTGTTATTATCAAGGCAATAATTCTTTGGCCCTTTGTTAAGCAGATTTGCCAGTTCTGTTGGCACAAATTAGGGACTGAGATTTAACCTCCTGTAATCTGATTTTGAAAGTAAATGTAACACACACTGTACCCCCAAAATAATGTAGAGGTAATGCATTTGTTTTGCAATTTGCAGCACTTGGATTTAATGCTAGGAAATGACAAATTTTATCTTTCCAGGGCAAAGACAGAAAGAAAGATACCTTATTATCTCTGGTTCAGTGCGAGCGGATAAGCATGAACAATCTGAAGATAAAAACCTTAGCAGAATATTTGGAACTTGAGCCACACGTCTAGCTTGCATTTTCTCACTGAATGCAACGTAAACACATTCGTTAACTTTGATAGTGGAGTAGACCAGTTAAAAGCTTAAAAGTATTGAGCTACAGTAAGAAATCTGTGAAATATAATATATGAAACAAGCGTAAGAAATAGTAGAGATTGGAGCAGATTTTTTTCCCTGTTGTAAACCCAATTAGTTTTGAAAGAGTTGTATGAACAATTATCGTGGCCCCTTAAATTTCCAGTGGGTCAGATTTAGTGTAGGAGATGCTAAACTGCTTTGTGGCGAACAGCTCAAAGTATTTGCATTCAATTTACATTTAGAATATGTAACACAAGCTGAGAAGAGGCTGGAAAAGTCCTTTCAGAGAGCTCCATTTTATCTGTACATAGGCATTAACTCACAGCGCGTCTGTGAGATTTGTGGGCTCATTTGGTTTGGCAGAGATCTTGAGTGGAGCCTGGTGCCCCTCCCCCTGTTCGAAGAGAAATGCTTATTAATTATTCTCCAAACCAGCCTGATAGAAAAGTGTCACTTCTAGCCTTCACTGCCTCCCTTGACAGCCTGCTACTTTGCTTAAGTGATCTCACAGTTACAACATTTTTCATAATATTGAACCTAAATTTTCCTTGCTGCAGATTAATCCCACTCCTTCTCTTAACAAGTACAATCTCTTCACGGCTAACAGGCAGTATTTCTAACACGAAACAGGGATCCAAGCAAGGGCTCTTTTCTTGAAAGTACATGATGTCAAGCTGACCTTTGACTCTCACACGTTAAATACATCTCTTGGCATCCTGTGCAAAAGAAAACAGACACCACTTGTTTCCTAACGATTTTACAACTAGTTTGGGCTAATTAATCCGTCTCCCACACACAGGGTCCTGCGCTTACCTGTTCGGAGGAAGTGCAGATCACAGGAGCAAAGTGAGGTTTCTCAGATCTATCCTTCACCAGGTACTTCATTAATTACTGAACAGACAAAGGGAAATCAGCTCATAGCCGCTTCTTCCTTTCTGCTACTGTGCAGCAATCCCATTACCCATTTGGCTATTTCGTTATATGAAAAGTAGATTTTGGTTCCACGGCCTATTTCTATTCCTGGTGTAGTTTAGCCAAAGCCAGTGGAATTCCAGTAGGAACAATCTGGCCCACTGCGTTTTAAGTATTTAACCATCTGCACAAAAACCACAAAAGAGACACCCAAACCAAAACCACTCATTTACATAATAAGGATGTGAACCTACTACAGCCATGTGAAACTATCATTTTTCACATGTGCTTGTGAATCTTTTCCCAGGCTTTTGCAGAGGGAGGGGCAATCTGAGGGCTGGGATATATGAACTGAAGAGAAATGTGTGGGTGGGGAAAAACAAGGGTTTTAATATTTTTTTTTCCCCTTTTATTCTTTATGAAGTATGCAGCAATTACTTCTGTATTTTAAAGAAATGGTAAAAATACCCAGAGGTTATAGATTGATGCTTTTCCTTAATGTTTATACAAATATAAACACACAGCTAAAATAAATACAGAAGTAAATGGAATACACCCACCTCTACAATTACAAAATCACTTTCCCATGGGTAAATTTCATCGTATACCCATCTGTTAGAACTCAGATTGTGCCATGAACCATTATGGCTTATATCCCTTAATTATTCTGTATCATATGAAATGTAATTGTGGATATTCCACATCTTCATTGCAAATCCTTCATTTTCTTTCGTAAAGCTACCTATGTTCTTGGCCTAGTTCTGTGTTGTGGAAATGAATTCCCAGGGTTAATTAGGTGTAACAGAGTAAGCCACAGTCCTGATCCCACGGTCTCCGCATAAGTTAAATTCTCACAGATAACGGAACTTTTTGCAGGCTGAGAAGACAAGGGAAAAACGTGCCCATGACAGTTTGCCACGTGGCTGAGACCAGGAGCTCCAAGGAAGCCAGGACCCTGGCAGACACCTCACCCAACAGGGAGGCCAAAACCCCTACACTCTGCAATCACATTCTCCTCTCTGGCATTTATGAAACTCTGCAGACTTTGGTAGCAGAGTGCACGGCAGTATGCAGGTTGTCCTGGTAGAGCCAAATAGTCTCAGGAGAAAAGGTGTTACTGATCGAAGAATCCCAGCTTTTAAAGAACAAACTGAAACCTGCAGCCTGAAAATACGTTCAAGTCCTTATCACAGAGCTTTTCTGGTCCTACTTGCACGACCTGCATGGTGTCCTGTCCTGCCGCTCCAGCTCTGCTAAAGTTGAAAACTGACACAGATCTATGAATTTAAAGTGGATGCAATTTAACCCACAGAGGGCTAGCCCAGGGCAAGTCCTCCTAAGTGCACCTATAAACATGGAGCAGGAGGTATCTTTAATAGCTGCTTCTATACCTTGCAGCTGAGACACAGTTTCAAGTATTCTTCCTCCAGTGAATCTGTCAAATGCGGTGGTTTGACAGAACTTGAGGAAGACCAGAAATCACAAACCTTCCTATGCATCCTATGAGCGACCGCACATCCTGCTTCCAAAGTTTGTGTGTCAGACTCCTAAGAGCAAAGGAAATTTATACTTCCAGGTAGTATTGCTAAAAGGTACTCCTTGTGACACCGCTAGCTGATGAAAGTAACGATTTTGTGACGCTGACTTGAAAACACAGATTTTGTTATTTTTCTAATGGCACTATTTCATGACTTTGAACTAATGCCTGTCTGACAGCTGTGCCTGTTTTCACATACTGTATAGCTGCTTTATCCTCTTGGTCAGAAAAGAGGCTTATAATGGCAGACATAAAAATATCACGAAGATGTTTTCATGATGGTTCAGCAGAAAGCCTCAGATCCTCAAAACAGAGAGTAGATAAAACAAAGAAGATAGACAGCCCCTGAATTGCAAGGCCCTCTTGCCAGAAAAAGAGGTGATGGATTTACACATCATTTCTTACTGGATATTATATGTCCTCTAATAGACTCACAATAAACTATGGCAGATGTTTCAAAAGCACATAATTTGCAATTGATTATATACATATATCACAAATCAGACATTGTGTAAATAATAGTTGCCCTGTAATCATCTTGCTTTTGTGAAGAAGAGATCCAACTATTCAATCAGTTGTTGAAATTTTATCACCAGTCTTCTTATAACTTTGAGGTACTAATATGTCCCAGCTACAGTAACATCTAGGATACAAATGAAAGAGCTGATCTGTGGCTTCCCTGTGTGCAAGCACGTTCTGCATGCACAAAATGAACTGACCAGACAAGAGTAGCAGCATTTGCATTAACTTAAATTTCACCTGCAATTCATTACTTAACCTGGGATCTATTCAGGTATATGGATAAGACGGGTAAGAAAAGGAGAAGGTATTCTGTTTTGCTGCCAGGTAAGGAAGGAAGTCAGTACTGGGTTTGGTCACTGTGCCTCAGTCGGATGGAGTGGAGGAGGAAGAGTGTCAGGCTGCAAGTGTTTGAAATGGGCTTTCTTGTACTGCTTGGAAGCTGAAAAAGGAAAGGAGAATTTCTCCTGAATATTTTGAAAAGAAGAATAGATGCATCATGATCACTTTGGTATTTTTCATCCACTTTGACATAATCTTTGTCTCCTTGGTTTGTTCCTGTCTGCTTTCACATGAACTAGGCAGTGTTGAAAATACACAGACATTTCCACACAAAAGAACACAAATATACCATTTGAATGTGAAAGAGGTGCTAAACAGTGCTCTCATTTAAATGATGCCTAAAGCCAAGAGACACCAGGGTCTAAGATGTATGAGAACGAGACACAAAACCATCTCTACCATGTTTAAAAGCACATTTGTTTTAACCTCTCCATGCCGAGATTATGTTCAATATTTTTCCCTAGGCCTGGAGCTGCTGAGACAGACAGAACATAGCTGACCTTTGGAGTGGGATTTCTGTAAAATAAACAAACTGGATGGCAGAGTATAAAAGTTACAAATCTCTTTAGAAAGCTGTATGTGAAAATCTTGTAAACAGTCCGTAAATATCACTTGCTGGGTAGGACTTGCGGAAGCTGCTGCAGAATTCTCTGCTAACATCTTCCCCCCAAAAACATTCAACCATCTGGTAATGACAATCTATTCTATAGCTTTTCTGGTGGCATGTGCCTATAATTATAAAACATGTTATTACCAGCTTCAGTCTGGAAGCAACACCATCCCACGGCCTGGGATCAGAAGCACTGACACTCTGACTGAAATGCTGGGGAAGGCTAAAGCACCCATGGTGACACCAGAACAACATTTGTCCTCCTGTCTTTGGAGGCAAAGTTATTGACATTATAGGTGAACATTTTACCAAGTGTCATGATTGCCAGACTGATCTCTTACTTTTTCTTCCAGAATCTTAATTCCTGTTGAGGAACTTAGCATTTGATCTGAAGCACTGAAGCAAATGGTTTTTTTCCACTAGGAACGCAGAGCTGGACCAAGCTCAACAGTGCAGCAGTGGTTTTAACACTTGGTAACTTGTTGGTGACTGTCCCTTCTAGAACTAATTTTCTGAAATAACAAAGCCGTTGACTGCTTTAAGAGTAAATTGGTTATTCAGTTAATTTTTTGAATAGATTTACTTTTCAGTTATAGATACGCAAAAAAAAATGTTTTAAGACCTTATTCCTTTTTACACATAAAACTTCCAAACTGCAAAAAATATGTCTTTTTATTTTAAGAAATTATGTTTAAATATTCACTCCTTGACTGACTTTTATCCTGGGACTGAATTTTTATGGCTGATATTTAAATCCTTGAAAGTAGGGGCTTATAATAGCATCTCCGACATGTTTTAAACTACTCTGAGGCAGTCTTGGCTGGCACTGCTCTAGTTAGCAGTCCTTTTAATCTGCTGTTTGAATATAGTGCTGAAGAAGTATTTTAGATTTTATTGGACAGAATAGTTGTGGATCCTAAATGACTTGCTATGAGAAATGGAATTAAGAGCAGTACATATGGTTTAATAGCTTTATCATTATGAACAGGCACAAAGGCTGACATTTGACAGTCATTATCCTCTCACACAAGCTCGTACAATTATACTTTTAATCAAGAATTTCTACTTCTTTTGTTGCTTCCTGCCTTTCCGAGTTCCTGTGATATACAGTTCCCATTTTGGCCTCATCCTGTTTTGCCTTGCTTCTTGTATGGTATGGAGTCTAGACCGACTGCAGGCTAGCATTTTTCAAATGCAGCAGCATACAATAAACAGGAAAGATTCCCTTAGAGACACTGTTGTTTTTAGCTGATCAAAAGGCCATTCTGACTTCCGCACCTTGCTCCATAAAAATATTATTTAAGGAAAAAGAGAAACAACTCTAGATTAGCATTGTGTCCTTAGCTTGGCTAAAGCCCCAACAAAAGAAAATGCTGGCGTCATTACTGCTTAACCTATTGCTGCTTGAGTCCACCCTATGCTAGTTACATAAGGTAGGGACAACAAATCTGATGGCGAGTGAAAATGCATCGTCCTCTATTTTTCCTGAATTTTAAACTACAGAACAGCTTACTACCATTTAGCAAAACATGAGAAACTTAAGGACATTGCCTTGACAAGCTGCCAGGAGTCTATGAACTGCATCTGATTTGCATGTTTCAGATCTTGTGGGAGTTCTGCAGCAACAGGAACTTCAGGATTTTGGGCTTCGTAACTCGGTCTAAGTCACAGTCGTGGCTTTGACCCTGATTAAGAAACAGTTTTGAGCTCAGACCTAAATGGATGCGTGTGAACAGGCTTCTGACCAGAAGCATTTCATAGTGCCTCATTGTCCACGCAGTGCGGTCTGCGGCGGCTACAAATCCGAGCGTGCATCTTAATTGAAACAACTTTGTTCATGTGTTGAAGCAGGACTATTTGGGCCTTAATTCAGTCACGTTACTAAGCATGTGCTTAATTGTAAGCACCTGCTGGCTACATTAAATTACATGGGATTCAAGCCTATGTTAAACAGGGCTGAGCGTGTGCTGAGAGAAGAAAGAGGAAACTCAAGTGAATGAATTGCAGTTGTTGAATTAGGCAGTCTGTGTTGTGTGCATTTAGATTCCAGTATTTTCCTTTCCATTCCCTACCACTTCAGGGATGTTGCCTACATCCTTATGTCCTATCAAGTATCTTCTTAGCTACAGAAATGGGCTTAAGACACACAAGGGGAGGTTTAGGTTGGATATTAGGAAAAATTTCTTTACTGTGGTGAGGCCTTGGAAGAGGCTGCCCAGGGAGGGGGTGGAATCACCATCCCTGGAGGTGTTCAAAAACCATCTAGA
>WUAM01000089.1:6863811-6876354 GCA_024336885.1 Actenoides hombroni
AGTGAGGCTTCAGTGACTCCTCTTTTGCAGCAGCCAGGGCATGCCTGTTACAAAGACCTCAGTGCTACAGCTCCAGGTGACCACCCTGCATCTGGTATGGTCACTTTAGGTACTGTCCTTGGGTATGTTTGTCTGGGGAGCTGTAGCCAGGCCAGGGCTTTGCTTATGGCCCTGATACTGGGGCTTAGCACAGGGTTCATCCACATAAACATTGGCATCTAGTGCCTTCAGAGGTGACCTGTGTTGTCCTACCTGACTTCCATCTTCAGATCGGATCTGCAGGAGCCCTGTGATGGTTCATGAGTACTTTAACTACCCTGCTGTGTCTGAAACAGCACTGGGTGCCCAGGTTCAAGCACCAGACTCCCACCCCAGGTTGCTGGACTGGGTGTACTCCATGTAGAGAGTCTGTGGTTTGATAACAGGGGAAGCTGTAGAGGTTGTCATCAAGGCAAGTCAAAGTCTGTAGGGTATCAGCAAGGTTGTTTGGTCCCTCCAGTTCATCCTGCCTCAGACAGGAGAGGAAAGGCTCTCATGGAATGAATGGGCAATAAACTTGAAACAAAGAAGAGGAAATATTTCTTCACTCAGCATGTGCACAGCCTGAGGAATTTACTGTGGAGGGGGGTGGGTGATGGATGCTGCTTTTGGATTGGAGAGGAGGTTGGAGCCTTTAAAGCTGCATTTCTGGTCCCACAGACTCCCAGAGGGTTAATGTGTCTCCTGGACATGACTAGGAAAGAGGGTGTCTCTGGGAGGCCCACGGCCCCACAGTGACCGGACGGGGAGCGAAGCATCATTTCTCTGCAGAGTGACGTGTCAGCTGGTGTCACAGCATCTCCCCGAGGTCGGGTTAAGGGTGAGAGGCTCTTACCCCAGTGTCTCCAGAGACTGGGTGATTTCCGTCACAGCCGGTCTCAGGACAGTGTCATAGGAGCCATCTGGATCAGACCCGTTTGCAGGACTGCACAAAGCTGCTGAGTTATGGGTTTTTTGCGGGGAAAGATGAGTAGAAAAGTGGGGAAAGGACTGAGATGGAACATGAATGTGGTCACTCGGGTGGAGAGGGATATTTCCAATTGGCTTGTTGATATGACTAGTGAATTGCGAGGGCAGTTGATAGTTGGATGTGTGGAGGTAGGGAGCAGTGCTAGAAACATCTCCCAATTACTCGAGGAAATAAGGCATCCCCTGGGGAAGTGCGTAGATGGTTCCTGGATCTTCATTCAGACTCATTGCAGAGAAAGTAATCTGTAAGAAGGCAAGGGAGTGATCTTAATCCTGCGTTCTTCTCAGTGACCGTGAGCTTGAGAGCAGAAACTCTGAGCAGGAGACTTGGCCATGCGCTCAGGCACTGCACAGACAGCAGACAGCAGAGAATGAGAGAAGCCTTTGGCTCATCTTGGCTCATCCAGCCAAGCCTGGACTCCTTTCATTTCTGTCTCTCTTGATACCACTTGTGAAAGTGTTGCTCTGTTTTGACTCTTGAGAATAGATCTTTGCTTGGCTTATGCTGGTGGTAACTTCCCAGCTGGCTGCCAGACATTCCCTCCCTGTGGGCACAGCAATCCCTAAAATCAGGGCCTAGGCCTCTCCTGCTGCCCCAGCAGACCACTGCTGTCTGTTGTGGAGAGGCACAAACTGCCCAGCCTCTGCTTTGGGAGCCCAAGTGCCGGTGCTGTGCCCAAAGGTTGCTGAGATGAGGAAGCTGCTTGATGTGCAGCAGGCGAGATGCAGCACAGGGGTAGGGAGCAGGGTGTTTCAGTCTGACTCAGGACCTTGGATTCTCTCTGTGAAAGACTTTTGGAAGTATTTTAGTGCGGGTGTGAACTGGTGGGTGCCAGGGACAGGGCAGGTTGGGCTGAGACGGCCGCCGCTGTCCCCATCAGTCCTCGCTGCAGTGCACAGGGTGTGTCACTGCCTTTGCTCACCTTGTCTGGCACCCAGAACCTTTTCAGGGGCTGCCCAGAGGTGGAGGAATGAGAAGAGATAAAACTCAGCACATTCTAGAGGAGATGGTGGTCTTGGCAGCTGTGGGGAAGCTGGACCCACTGGAGCTGAGCTGGAATGACTGTTGGGGTGCTATGGGACAGGAGGGGCAAACGAGGGTGTGGATGGAGAGAGGCAGTGTGTGCAGCACAGCCTGGGACACTTGCTTCCATGTCGCTGCTTCCAGTTGAGCAACTTATGCAATGCAGATGCACGTGATGTTGGGTGACCTTCTCAGCTTTGGATAGCCTGAGGATGTCTCAGTGCATCACTCAGCACTGCGGCCATAGGGAAATGCATCAGACAGGAGGATGTGACAAATATCCAGCTAAATTCTCACAGCCTTGTTTCCTACAGTGTTGTCCCATGAGGACTGGGAGCAGTGAGTCTGGAGAGGAGTCCCAGGAGCATGGGAAACACAGTGTAAAGGCAGCCAGGCCTTGGCAGAATCCTGGTTCTAAGCTTTTTTTTGTCACTCCAGCACAGGTGTAGGGAAAGAGATAAACTGCAAACTTTCCAATACTTTGCACCAATCCATCGCCTTTCATTTGTGAGCAAGGAGACAATTTTAGCAGTGATACATTTCTGCCCATTGATGTTATCTTCATGGATCCCACATGTCATGAGGGCAAGTTTTTCTCTGCCAGCACAAACCAAAAAATCGTAGAATGGTTTGTGTTGGAAGCAACCTTAAAGATCATCTATTTCCAAACCCCCTGCCATGGGCAGGGACACCTCCCACTAGATCAGGTTGCTCAGAGCCCTGTTTAACCTGGTGTTCAACACTTCCAGGGATGGGGTGTATACAGTTCCCCTGGGCAACCTGCTCCAGTGTCTCACTACCCTCACAGTGAAGAATTTCTTCCTAATTTCTAATCCAAATGTCCTCTCTTCCAGTTTGAAGCCATTACCCCTTGTCCTGTCACTACAAGCCCTTGTAAAAAGTCCCTCCCCATCTTTCCTGTAGACCCCCTTCAGATACCGGATGGCTTCATATAGGTCTCCATGGAGCCTTCTCTTCTCCAGGCTAACCAACCCCAACTCTCAGCCTCTGAGGCTGATCCTCTGAGGAGAGATCAAGCTGAGACTGCCATGCAACAGCTTGTCCTCAAGCTGGTGCTGCCTTCTCCATTTAGAACTGGAGGCATGATGCAAATAAAGGCATGAATGCCCGGGATTCCCCCAGATACTTTAATAGCCCAGTGAAAAATTACGTTGTCTCTGGCCATACAGAGCTGCTACAGCTCAGGGCTGCTGCTTCCCATCTCTTTGTCATGTAGTTTATCAGCTTGTACATCAGTCCCAGGCTTTAAGGCTGTCGTATAAGCCTGCCTTCCTCATCAGGGTTATTTGCATCCAGGTTTGCACAGCCCCAAACGTGCAACTTGGCTCTCTTGACAGTGCTCAGAGCTGAGTTTCCGTGTATGTAACTTTTAATGCGTGGAGAGAGCCCCTTTCCTATGCTTCGCTTACTACTGCTCTGCCAATTAAAACTAGATGAAGACCATAATGCCATAAAATCTGCGAAACAGCCAGAAGAGGAATTACGAAATCATTTCCTCCTGATGTAAGCAAGCAATCAATCCGTGCCTCTCAGTGAAACTGCTTGTAATTTTTGTATAATTACACTGCTTTTCATGATGCTAGCTAACAATCCACAGCATAGTTCCTACCGTGACTCTGACTTGTTATTGCTTTTGATGTGGGCATCTTTCCTATTTCTTTTGAAAATTAAAAAGTATAATTCTATGGCTGGTTTGATGCACAGATTCTAGATGTTTATGTATTTCAACAGCAGTACTTTGTTTTCCCTAAACTTTATATCATTGTAAGACATGATTCCCCTCATATACAACCCGTGACTCTGCTTTCTACCTAGAGATGGGCCCTTCTGCCTTATTTCTTCCCCAGTGACTGGTCCAGAACATGTCTGGCAGCTACTGATAAAGCTGAAATAATGAACACCTAGACTAGTTATTACATTACAGCACCAAGGAAGGTTGCATTAGAGCAGCAGTAACACACCAGGACTCCAAATTCAGTCCCTGGCCTCTGGGGGGATTATTTCCTCAAATATATTGGGCAGCAAGTTGTAGAGGAGAAGACAAGGGTATCAGAGATGAGCATCTCATGCTGGGGTGCAGGATGCTGGACTGGCTGGGGTGTTTCTGCTCATGTGCTGCGAGTGCAGGGTGGGAGCCAGATGCTTTCTGCTTGGTGCTTTCTACACTCAGAGCTCGACTCAGAGCTAAGACAGGGCACTGCACAGGAGTTTAGTCAGTTCTTTGTATGGTATTTAGAAAGGTGATACCCTAGACTGCTGGTGGCATTGACTGCCAATCAATAAATGCAGATTTTTATGCTGCTTTGCTCCCTGGCATGTTTGCTCTCACTCTGAACTTCCTGGGTGTAATTCCAGTCTTTTTTAACACAGCTTTACTTTCAGCCTCTTTCCTCTGCTGAGATTAGCTGGAGGCTGAGATGAAGGAGAAAGAGAGAGTTGGGAAGGCAAGAAAGATGGCAAATGAGTGAAATGATGACTTATGTCTCCAGAGCAGAGGCACTGGGGCAGCTCTGAGGTCTGGGAGTTGGGAAAAGAAGGAAGAAGTCAAATTTAACCAGAAATTATAACTGTTGATAAACAACAGGAGCCAAAAATAAAGCTTGATTAATATTATTATTTTTATTATTATTATTATTATTGCTACTATTATTAATCAAATCCTGCCAGCCCTAGCTACAAGCACTCTGGCCTCATAGCTGTAATTGCATCCGTTGTGGACTGCGTTCACCTCAAATCCCTGCATGAAGCCCTTGAACAGCCCTTGAGATCAGCCTTGGTCTGGCTTCCAGGTGTAGAGCTGGTCCCTCCACTCTGCCCAGCACCTTCAGCTCTGAGGCAGCATTTCAGCACCACAGGTCACCTCACATATCAATGCATAACCCTCTGTAGGAAGCTGGGGAGCCAGGTGGTCCCACTGACATTTCTGGGTCCATTTGTGGTATCTTCCCCCTCTTCCAAGCACTGGCAGTCAAGTTCTGCTCTTTCTCCAAGTGATTCTTACTCTTCATCCTTTTTGGAATTTATTCCTGGAGGTTGACCTGTAGATTGGGTTTCTTCTTGCTTTACACAAGTCATGCAGTTAAGAAAAGCTGCTCTGCTCCAAAGCTGCAGCATAGATGCTCATGTCCCCAGTCTCTATGTTTTTCAGGCCAAGATATGATTTTAACCCATAATGAATTTAATTCGAAAGACGTGATTATGCCTCTGTGTTTAGTGTTGGTGCAGCCTCTACTTGAGTATTGTGTGCAGTGCTACACCATTTAAAAAGGTTGTTGAGGTCCTTGAACATGTCCAGAGGAGGACAACAAAGCTTGTGAAAGGTCTGAAGGCATGTCCTGTGAAGAGGGGCTGAGGACACTGCGTTTGTCTAGTCTGGAGAAAAGTTGCATCAAAGGAGCTTCAGGCTTGGCATGAGGAAACATTTCTTTACTGAGAGGGCGGCCAAACGTTGGAACAGGTTCTCCAGAGAGCTGGTCGATGCCCCAAGCCTGTCAGTGTTTAAAAGGCAATTGGACAATGCCCTTAACAACATGCTTCAGCTTTTGACCAGCCCTGTGGTGTTCAGGCAGTTGGACCAGACAATTATTGTAGGTCCCTTCCAACCGGACTATTCTATTCTATGACTGAGTGAAGTTCAAAATCTGAAGGAAACCCTAAAATGTTGGCATTTACCTCCAACTGATATCCACTCAGTAACACTGAGTTAGTTCTTGCTGTTAATGTCAGAACATAAACATTAATGTAATCACAGGTCTATTTAGTACCCAGAACATCAAATTTAACATGCTGTTGAATTAGGGCATTATTACTAAGCCATTATTTTAAAACACTGAAGTATGCAGCCTATAAACTCACAATGAAACTGCCCTGCAAGAAAGGAGAAATTAGATACCAGTTGTTTCATTTTGGCCTGCTCTTAAGACAAGTTCCAGTTCCAGTGTGACCACACTCTTCAGTGGGAAGCTTTCTCCCAGAACAATTTGACTGCTCTGTGGTGAGGTTTTATTCTGAAACCCATTTCCCCACATATTCCCTTTCTCACGTTGTGGCTCCACCTGAACCTCAGGGAGGGGTGGGGGGAGGGGGCGTGTGTCTCAGGAGGGGGGTTGGTTCACTCTCTAGTCCTGCAGCTATTTCTTGCTCATGATGGTCAAACTCCTCAACCCAGGTTGGCTTAGCTCCACTTGGAAGACTTTCTGCATTTCTTAAATACTTGGCTAAACACCATGTTCCTCTTCTTCAGAGCCTGGCATGTCCTCGGGGCTTAATCAATATTGTGGTTACCTTTCACTGGCCATTTCTTTTCTAGGGTACTACCTGAAAAATGAAGTTTTTCCACATGACCATCATCTGTGGAGAAACGACCTTTGCAGTAAAGACGTGAAGCAGTTGCCTGCTGCTCCTGGATGACAATCATGTTTATCAGGTACCAAGCTTGGAGGAGTGTTTTATTTCTGTCCCTGCTGTAAGGAGGAGCCTTTTCATCTGGCTGCAGAGGTCAGGACTATCTCCTCATGCTTTCACCATCCATCCCACAAACTTGGGGCTGAGATGTGCAATTCAGCAATGGGGGCTGGCAGCAGGAGCCATTGTTACCATGTTCACCGTGGAGCAGGCCAAGCAAGTGTGGATACTGTCTCTTCTCTGCTCTGCAGAGGGTAGATTAAGGTTGAGTCTCAAGCAAGACAGGGCTTGAAGAATCTGGTTTTGTAGCAGTTCTGGTCAGGGGGAGAAAGATCCTGGACTCAGCACTTGCCTTTGGTGATTGTGTTCACCAGCTGCTTTGCCAAAGGGCTTGGCTGGTTTGCTGTAAATAACTTCTGGAGCCTGACTGTCGTGTCCAAGCCTGTGACGGCAAACTATGGTAATTGACTTCTAAGCACATGATCTCACTGGCTCCCGTCCATTGCAAAAATACCTCATGAAGGACCCATTGATCAAGAACTGCCCTGCATAGTCAGGTCACTTACAATCTCTAACAGTGTACAGACAAGAGCAGACAGGCATTATCTGGCTGATAACACTGCTGCTGAGGGATGTTTGGAGTCCAGCAGAATCCACATGACCAGGGAAACTGAGAACTGAGGCTGGAAGCCTGGCTTCTGCTTCAGCCCCAAGAAACATCCCGAAGACATGACTTCACACCAGGCAGAGAGCATTGGCCAGGGGTCATCTTCCCTTGCTTTTTCTGCCTCAAGAGCTTTCCTACCTTCTGTAGATCCTTCCTGCCAGGAGGTTCCTAATTCCTGTGATGCTCTTATATCCCACAGCTGTTGTCAGTCACACTCCTGACTCTGCTCTGTGAGGACTGGTGATAAAGGAGATTGCCCTGTGCTGTTTGTGCCCTCTTTGATCATTTTTGTTCTTCATTGTCCCATAGATTGCTCTTGTGAAAAGAGTTGCTAGACAGGCTTGCCAACTACTGTCCAAGACATGCTGGACAGGCAACCTTCTCTCCTAACATTCTTCCAGGTAGCAGAAAACCCTCAAAATACTCTTCCAAACCCACATTCAGCTCAATTCATAGGGGCTAAATGGGAGGTCATCTGGGTTGTGCCCATTTCCTAAGTAAAGGAATGAGAAGGACTAGAGGAAGGACCTTTCCTCTGATTCAACCACATCTCATCTCCTTGTGGATTAATGCAAGGTTCCTCACTCTGGTTTTCATCAGTCTAGAGGGAAGCAGTCCTTGAACAGGATCTTAGGGGGTACCTGCTGGAAGGGGCAACCAGGTTTGGCAGGTCAGGAGAACTGTCCTGTTCCCCACCTCCTTTTGGTTGCAGAACTTCACAAATACTAGAAAAGTCCATTTGTCCGCAAAGGGGAACTTGAAAAAGCCTCTGAAGTCCTTCATAGGAACTGACATGTCAGAGATGTAGGGGTCAGGGGTCTGAAGAAGGAGGACTGGTGTGAACTGGTGGAGAAGGAGCTGTAGGTGAGGAAGGTCAGGGTTAAAAGATGCTGATGACTGAGGAGAGAGGGAGTTTCTGTGGCAGTGTTGCACTATGTGCGGCCTGCACCCAGCCTGCCATATTAATCACTCGCTTTCACCAACATCAGAAAGGATAGATCCCTCTCCCCCGTGATATAATAATCAGAAAATTCAACAACTCCAGTTTAGCCAGAGCCAAAAACCTCATTCTGGAAATCCTGCTCCATTTTTCAAAGTCTTTATGCCTTTGAAACCAGCCCTTCATTTTATTGGGATGACTCTCTGCTCCCAAAGAGCACTCCAGCCCTTCTCCCAGACCATATGAATCACTCTGGCCTCAGGGAACTGCCACAAGTCACTTGAGCAGCTAAAAATATCTCTGAGGAAGCGGGACAAAAATACACATTTCTGCTGCCGTAATGTTAGGCTAGGAGGGCACGCACCGAATTAATGTGTTCCCCTTTCTGCTGTTCTATTCCCTCAGGTTTATTCGTTAGTGAAAGCAGATCTGAACCGACACAGAGGTTTGTAGGAGGCTTTTTGGAAAGTTACTTTTCAGGGGAAGAGGGGTGGTGGAACAAACACTTGTGTGTTTCAAAGGTGGCCCACAGTTCTGATTCCCAGTGTTTCCTGTCTCAGCTATCGGTAGTATAGGTTTCTTCCTGAGTGATTAATGGAGCCTTGATAACAAAGGGGAGATGAATATCTTCTGAGGACTCATCTTGGTGATGGATGGTGCTCTTGACAGTCTTGGTCTTCAAGTCTGGGTGCTAGGAAGTGGCAGCTGTGATTCACCCCCACTGTAGTTGCCTTCCAGGAGTGTGTGTGTTTATCTGAACCATTCCTACCTGGAAGATTTCATCCCAACAACTTCTAAGTGAGAAGCTACAGCAACAAGGGGGCATCCTCTGGCTGTTGTGTGATAAGCCTCCTCGCAGATGCTTTACCTGTTTGCTGGTACGTGGGCCTTGCAATGAGTTTCTTTGTGTGTCTGGGGGTTGATGATGGGTCTGCACAGAGAAGCAGCTGTGGTGATCCCCCAGGCTGACCTATGCTGTGTGGCCAGGAAAGGAATCCTATGTCCCACATATCTCCAGAGGTCCAAATCATACAGAAATAAGTCAGTCTGTCTGGAAAATACTCTTCTTTTCCTGCAATATTAAATTCTCTTCCCCAGCTGGACTCAACCAGGTTCAGGAACACCCAGTCTTGGAGCAAGAGCATCATCCAAGTCATCAATGGCTGTAAGCACTTGTGGGTTTTTAAGAGCCATTACAGCCAGGCACGGGAGGCATTATCTCAGCCAGTGTGCACAGACAGCCTCCAGCTGAAGGCAGATTTCTACTGTAATCACTTCTATTTCATTGTATGCCTTGAATTTACAACCTAGTGCTGGTTTCCTCTCTTGTCTCTTTAAAACGAGTCTAGCTCCTATGCAGACATCTGCATGGGAGATGTTTACAGTCAGACTGATGAGTCTGTCCCTGCACATCCTTGAGTGTCTATGCTGTCAAAAGACAATATGTTGTCACTCCCAACAACCCTACATCAGCATTGGGAGGCTGTCAGTACAGTGTGAAATCAAGTCTGTAGGATCCCACTGTCCTACATGCTCTAAGAAATGTCACCTAAGTGATGAAAAGTCACCTAGACTCTGAATTCTGATGCTTCATGTGCAAGCACGTATAAGAAAGTGTTTCCAGCAGAGGATGGATGCGGATTGTTGCAGTGGCTATAATGTGTGACTGCCTACGCCAAAGATAACACACGCTCTCCATACTGGGTGCTGTATATAGAATACATACTTAGGCTTTATGACAACTTGGAAGAATGTCATGTCCTAAATGGAAACTAGTTACAGTGAAGTAGATTGGCTGCTCCTCAACTTCTGAAGCAAGAGATGCTGAAATGATAGGGCGAAGACATTTAGGTTGGGAGAAGTAGCAAAAAATATTCTGAGTAAGACTGCAAACAAACCAAAGAATAATAAAAAAAAAATATTTGGAAACAGTCAAATAAAAATCCTCCATGATGATATTTCCAGACACTAGATCTGTGGTCCAAAACTGGCCTGAATTTGTTTATGCTGGAAACAGTCATATCCGAGTTAAGGATTATTGCATTCACTTCTAGAAATAGCTAGAGAATACAACCACCAAGCTTTGTTGCTGGTACAAAGGTTATATCTGCTGGACAAGGCATACCAGAGATCCCCAGACAGCCAATGCCCATGGACTGATGTCATGAATGTCAGTGTTTGGCTTGACATTGCAGGAATGTGTGAGTACAGGATACATGGCAACTCCTTAATTCACAGGAATTTGGGCAAATGATTAAGATAAAGCTTATTTCACTGTGATTTTTTAGCTGATTCCTCGCATCCTCCTTTTTAATTGCTGGAGTTATTATTGTTTTTCCCCAGGTCCCTTGTAATGAGGTGAGGTCTGACTACACTGGAGCAGACTGCTCCAGGCTGCTGCATCCTCTTTTTCTCCAAGAAAACACCACCAAAATAGAAAGCAATGAAAAACAACCCATTTAAGCCCTTTTAACCCATTAGCATTTGCTTTATTTAGGTAGTTCTTGATTCCCTCTCCCCAAAGACAGGTGGGAGAGAGGCCAGAGCTGCACGTCCTGCTGGTGAGCTCAGGGCCAGCTGGTGCTTGCCGGCACGTGGCCAAGTAGCCCGGGCACCAGGCTGAGCAGAAGTAAACGAGACATACAGGTCCAATCTGTTTGCCCTATGCTGGCCCATGGGAAAGAAGGATTTTTTTTCCTCGGGAAGAACTCATTGGGATCAAGAAAGACGTTAATCAGCCAAACGGAGACCGTCTCGCTTCACCGTACTGCCTGGCGCCTTTCCAGCCCAGGCTGTTATTAAATTACCCAGAAAAGAGGAGGAAAGAGCCCCGCACGCCAGTGTTCCTGGCAGCCCTTGTCTCTGATTTGTGCCAATCAGTCCTGAAACAAGAGCCAGGCAGTGGGACACCTCTGTCGAGCTGTAAAGTCTCGTGCTGGGATCGGACTTCACAGCTCCCCAAGGGCCCCGCTCCGTGTCACGATGTAGAGCCAGATGGCAGCTGCAAATGCGGCTGGCAGGCTCCTGTGGGCAACGGCCCTGCCAGAGCTTTGCCCCCAGGAGCACAAAGGAGTCAGTTCGGTGCAAACTGGAGTGGAGCATCTTGATTGTCTCAAATTCAGGTTTATTTTCCATGGTGCAGCCAAGGGGCTCTGCAGTTCATGAACCAAACGTGCCCAGGCTGTCTCTGCTGGGGGCATCTGCTGAGGCCAGGGACACGGCGTTGCGGTTCCCCTCACCCCACTTGGGTTATTGCCCCCTCCGCAAAATGATCTGGGATTGAAAAAGCAGTTTGGAAGTGAAGGGTTTGTTTAAGGCACAACTGCCATGGATGCATCAGGGAGGAGGTGTCTGGAAGGGCTCAGTGGTGGCAGAGGGCATCTGAAGAGCCCTCCTGCCCATCGATATCTTATTTAAAAGGCAGGTCAGGATGACTATGAGGCTTCCATTCATCTTTTCCTTGTTTTCCTTTTTTTTTTTTAATCAATCCATAAAGCACATATGGACAAATGATGTTAATTTGAGATGTCCTCTAGCAGAAAGGGTATTTATTTAGCAGGTTGTTGCAGTCTGCCCAGATCTGCTTGTACATGACATGTACAGAGACATCCAAAAGCACTGTGGGAGATCCCTGAATAACAGAGAGAACTGGGATTCTCAGTTTCATAATTAGATCCTTCCATAATTCACGACTCTTAAACCATGTGCATACTCACTCTTGATATGCAGAAGTTCCCAGCAAGCCTTCTCTAAAACGTCATCATTTTTATGATGTTTATGATTTCCAGAAAAGTCAGTGTGTATTTCAGGGAAAATGATTGAATCAGGTTAAGTGAATTTCATTTACTGAAATCCCTGTGAAGTCAGGTGTTTGCGAGGCAACACGTACAGCCAGACTATATCCTATCCTACTTCTTCTGCTCTGCAGCATTGTTGCTTTTCTCTTAGAGAAGGCCAGCGTTTATGGCCATGGAATTTGTTGTCAGTCCTTGGCTGTAATTTACACTTCAGTGAATGCATGTTATAAATTTTGGCATGGAAAGATTGATGTAGCCTCATTTTAAAAGTATTATTATGCATTTTAAAATGAACACTGCAAACCTTCAGCACTTGCATACCAAGCACTTTCCATCTCTCTTGCCATCTGTATTGTATTAAAGAACATAAAGACTTCAGCTGTGCTGTTCCTGCTGAACACGCTGGGATAGATTTCCTAGGAAGCGGCCATTTCACAATGGGCTGCCTCAACATTTCTTTGTATTTAATATGAAAAAAGACCCTGAATCCTCTGCAGTCCTTAAGCCCTTTTGCTAAACTAATTCATAAATTTCTGTTACTCAATACTGATGATTGCACAACAAATTTATACCATATTTTGCTGTTTTGCATATGTGAGTTGAGCACTTAGAAGCAAATATTCAGGTTTTCTTTTTCTTTTTTTTCTTTTTCTTTTTCTTTTTCTTTTTCTTTTTCTTTTTC
>WUAM01000089.1:6876454-6897924 GCA_024336885.1 Actenoides hombroni
TTTTTCTTTTTCTTTTTCTTTTTCTTTTTCTTTTTCTTTTTCTTTTTCCTTTTTTCCTTTTTCTTTTTTCCTTTTCCTTTTTTCTTTTTTTGTTTAATTTCTGGACCAAATGGTGACTTTGAAAATTAAAATTTTGGTGGCAAACAATGAACCATCATCAGAATTCAAAACATATGACTGAAGTACTTTTCACATTTTCAAATATTCCTAGTGCTGTTTTATCCTTGAAAATAATTAGACAATAGATTGCTCCCCTCTTAGTTAAGTTGTAATGTCCTATTTGAAATGCTTTGAAATCCTCATGGTTTGAGCCTCCACAACCACAAAGAAAAGTATGAATATTTTAGCCAAGTCTTTGGATTTTTTCTGCAAAGACCAGTTAATATATTATTGGTAATAAATGAAGCTTTTGTCCTACCAAAAAGTATCATTTTAGCCATGGAAAACAACTGTATTTAATTGACTGTCATGGTTGAGTATCTCCATGAAGGATTACAAACAGCAATGCAAGACACAAACGTGTCTTCTGCAGCAGGCAGTTGCTTGTTTTTATGTTTTGTTATTTCTTAGCAACAAAAGGAAGTTCGGAGAGCTTTTCTTCTTACAAATTGCACTAGAATTGTTTTTATCATCCTCTTTTACACTTGACAGTGGACCACGAGCATGTGAAAAATTTCCTGTGCTCATACTGCGAGTGCCTTTTGCCCGTGACCACAGTCCGTGCTCACTCTTGTGCAATCCTTTATCCGTCACCGTGGAAAATGCAACAGCACTTTCAAGATACCAACATGTAGATTGAAAACTGGCATTGCAGCCAGTCACAGTCTACATTGGGATATATACAAGACCATCACTTTGACAGTTACAGGTACCCAACCAGTGCTTAATGCAGCCTGTGGTCATGCCCTGCCCATACTCTGCCTGGAGCATATGCTGGGTAAAAGGTTTAATGCTGTGACAGCTTCAGTTGCTGTTCTTCTGGTCAGGCTTCAATTGTCCTCTCACTCAGATATCTGCTGGGACACTGAGTAGTCAAAGTGAATCTAGTGGATATTTCTGGTTTTCTGAGCTAGTTTGGGCCTTTAGTGCAGTATAAGAAACAGAAGGTTTTGACAAAATATTTAGAAACTGACTTTTTCTGTACCCAAAACACTTAAGTTTTGATTTGGATGTCCTTGGAGCAGGACACACATTGAGCAGGAGCAGCCAGCCCGGAGAGGACAGAGAAGTGGGGGGACACCCTTCATTTCCCAGCTGTGCTGGGTCAGGCTTTGTTCTTGAGTTAATCTTGTTTTCAATCAAAAAGAGTTTCAATTTGGAGGTATTTGCTTTCTTAAAGCAGACACTTTCCATAGTAATGTCAGAGTAAGAAATGAGTTTTTCCAGGAAAAAAAAAAGAAGCTGTTTTGAGAGGTTTTTCTACCTCCCCCTGGCTCTTAGGACCCTTGAAATGTCTGCTGTGCTCTCACCTTCATTCCTGCCTGTTGTTTCCCCCAGAAATGTGTAGAAGCTGCTCTGGGGCTTCCACGCGTGGCTGGGAAACCATTTGCTCAGTAAATCTCCCGCATTCCAGCTTATGAAGGTCACAGCCAGTCTCATTCCAGAGACATCCTTCCTGCACACAGACCGATGCACAGCCCCCGTCCCGTGGGTCCTCATCCAGACCTGCATTTTGGCACCAGACTGAGGTGCCCCTCAGCAGAGCATTGGCCTCCCAGGGGTAACTCTTCTGCTCCCGGATTTTGGGGCAGAGGAGCTGGTGGAAGTCGGCTCCGATCCATTGCCTCTGATGCTGCTTTATGTCAGCAGAGAATCTAGCCCCTTGTTTCCATCCTGACTCCTCCCTTCCTGTCTTTCCAGGCTAAATGTTCCCCAAATATCCCCCGTTCCTTAATCAGAGAGGCAGAAGGTAGCCTTGCTCCTGATTGCTTTTGCAGACAGTGTCTGCTCCTCCCCATGGCCTCAGAAAGTCTCTATAAACAGCAGTTAAGCAAAGAAATCACACCGGGATGGTGATTTATTTTTTTTTTTTTAATTATTATTTTTTAAAGAGGAGATTTGGGATTTCCTCTGCTGGTTTTGCATCTAGTGGAAGAAGGATTGTGACCATCCCTTGCGTGCGTTTCTCCCCCACCAGAGCCAGCCCCAGCGTAGGGCCCACTCTGCACAAAAAGCTGCTGTAAATCAGCCTGGCAGCAGCAATAACTTTTGACAGAGCCAAGAGAGCCCCTCATTGGCTCTGCAGCCTGGAAACGTCTGGCCCATGGCAGGGTTTGTATTTATGCTTCTTGATAATTTGTCCATACACCAGTTTATATATTTATTTATATATTGGAAGCAGAGCACTTGCCCAAAAAGAGCTGTGTTTTCTTTGGCCGCTCCAAGAGTCTCTCTCTGTTTGGTTTCCAAAGCACACACGTGGAAAGTGAAGGGGCAAACTGCTGCCCCAGGAAGAGTTCGTCATTTGTCAGCACAGCCTCTGGGATTATTTTTCCAGGTGGATTTTATAAGAGCCACAAGGCAGGAGGGGCAACTGTGTCAGTCTCCCAGAGTGTGTTCTTGGCCTGTCCTTAAGATGTGAACCTCTCAAATCTGAGAGCATCACAAATGCAGCAGCTGGGGTAAAAAAATGCACCTTTGGTTTCCCTTTCTAGGGGAGGAAGGTTCCAAGGGGCTGCAGGAGATTTTGGGAGTGGGTCTCTGCTGGTTCTCACTGGGCTGACAGCTGGACGCTGCATGGCCAGGAGTGCAATGACTTTGGCATATGCCCCAGGTCTCCCTGGAGGGCAGTGGTTTGGGATCGGTGCCTGGTGCCTCTTTGGGGACTACCTTTGGCTTCCCCATGGCCCTGGGACAGTTTGCTGATGGGGGCCAAATGTGGCTGTGGCCAAAGCTCCAAGAGCATCATTTGTGAGCTGGGGGCAATCACAGACCCATGAAGACCTGTGGAAGTGTTGCTGTGGCTTGCAGCAGAGCCAAAATTTTGGCCTCTGTCTCTGTGTGACGTGGCCATGAGCCAGGGTCTGGCACGTGGCTGTTCAAGTGACTCACTGCAGACCTGAGCTGGGAGCTGCTGGTTTCTGAACTGGCAGGTAAAGGGCACTGAACCGAGGCATTTGGTTGTCTAAATGCAGGTGACTTGTGCTCCAGGGTACCTGAGGCATTGGCACGGGGCTGGAAGATCCAGCACAGGCCCACAGGATCCCCTTTGGAATACCCCAGGGTATCTTCAAATACCAGTAGAGGCTTACGGCTGGGCAACCTTGTCCCTTCCTGGGTGTCACTGGGCAAAACTCACCATCATGGTTGGGAACCTCTCACATCCACCTTGGTTAAGTTTCCCACTTTGTAGCACAGAAGCTCAGCCCTGCCCTGAGTAGCAGACCTGCATTCAGACAGATCTGAGCACTACTGCAGACCAAGTCCCAAAGAGTGGCTGAAATGCTGTGAGCTTACCTATGGAGATACTTGTGCTCCTCCTTTGGCCTTCTCTTCATTCTCATGCTTCTTTCTTTCCACTAGCATGAAAAAGCAAGCAAAAAAAAAAAATCCTCCTTAGACTTTTCAAGTTTGGACACCTGTATTTAGCCTCTTGGATGCTGTATTCAACCACCTGCAAGGGACTTGGTGCCTGTCTGGCTCTTGGCCAAGCTGGCTGACCTCCAGAGTTGCTGACCAAGGTGGAGCTGTGCCAGACAGACTGCAATATCACTGAGATCTGTGGTTCCAGAAGTATGATACCCTGTCCTGTCCTTGTCACAGGGCTCTACGACCATGGTCATTACAAACCAGGTCACTTCTGCAGGAGCTCATGATGTGCTCCTCATCTCTAGTGCTACAGAGTTTGAGCAAAGACTGCTTGGTCCTACTGCAGGAGAAAGCAGCTGGCAGCAGGTGCTTCTCCTTCTGGACTTCAACTGTGTCTCAGTGTGGCCAAGGACCTGCTCAGCAGGACTTCTCTTGACTCAAGCACATACCCTAGCTCTTTGTGCAGTCATCCCAGCTGTCTTGACAAGGTGGCAAGAGCCTCTCCTTTCACAGTGACTCAACATTGACTTTCCGAAGGAGCTGCAGCTTCCCCTCTGCAGATGGTCTCTGATGGTTCCCTGCTGAGGGCACAAATCCCTCGATGATGCTATTCTGGATGTTACTTCTGCTCTATACATTACCATGGGATGCTTATATAATTATTTTACGCAGCCCTATGTAGGCCACTTCTTATTTTTAAAAAGGAAGTTCAATGTCAAACTCTTCCCCAAAACTCCTTGAAAAGTGTATTAAGGTGTGACCTAGTATCTTACGAGTTCTTCAACCAGAACACTTCCCCTCCCTATGTCCTTCTCCAGCTGTCCCTCCACTGCATCACCAGAGGGAGGACATATCAGTCGTGTCCCCATCCGCCTGAGGACCTGCTCCATCCCTCCTGCTCCCACCAAATGACCTAATTATAACTGTGTTGTGAGCAGGTAAGTGCTGTAGGGGATAATTTGACAGCAAGGTGGCTCGTGTGACCTCCTTTTCCCCTGCCCCGATGGTAACTGAAAAAATCTCTTGGTCTTCTTCCTTTTCCCTGTGTTAGTGAAATTTTCCCCATGTAAGAGAAAAACTGGCCAGGGATGTAAGAGTTGAGGGCTGGGCATTGGCTGTGAAGCACCATGTTGGACACTTGGAGGTGATTTGATGCTGGTAACCTAGTGGATTAATCTTACTGTGGAAGGACAATGAGCTTTGGTAGAGGATTGCCAAGAATATCTATCATTCTGCACTGAGCTTCTTCACAACTCTTAAAGGAAGATATGGCCTCATTGCACATGGAACATATTTGTTCAAGCCATCCTTTCAGAAGGGACTCTTGTAGGTCTGAGCTACTCTCTTTCCCACTTTTTTACTTTAAAACCACTGCTTGCACTGGTTTTAGATCCTAAATCCTGCTTCACTACTGGTTTCTACCTAATTTGTCCATGTCTTTAGTGAGGCAGCAGAAAGAGTTCTAGTCCATTCCATGGGGTTTAGACCCACGGTCATATTGGCAGCTCCTTCCTGGGGCCAATGTTCCTGGCTGGCCTGAGAGACCTGGAAAGGCACCATCCAACTCTATAGGCAGGAATGGGCAAAGTGTAGGAAGAGATCCATAATTACAGCTGAATTCTCTTCATGCCCACCTGTGAGCAGCTCCCCAGAAACAGCAAGAGCAGATCAGGTGGTGGAGAGATTGGAGATGCTGTTGGAGGTCATATCCAGAGTCCTGAATGTTCACCTGGACACTTGCTATGGGCTGGGCTTGAGCCCTTTGTGGGATGAAGCTTTGATGTAACCTGGGACAGCAGTTTCTACAAAATCCCAGCAGTGCTGCAAATCTTTAAGCTCCGTACAGCAGCATCAGTCCTGCCAAGAGAGTATCTGGAGCTAGTATTAGTCAGCCTAATTTGAGTGGGAGAATGTTGCTTCTTTTCAGCCTGAGCAGATTGGCTGCTGGTGGGACCTTGCTAATTTGCTCCTATCAGAGTAAATACTCACCTAAGTCAGCAGCGCTTCCCTGTTTCAAATATTGATTTGTTTGGTTCTGCTTGTTTTGTGCTGTCTCATTACCTATTGGCAAAGGGCACAAAATTGTATTTCTCTGGGCAAAACAGAATCAAACAGGAGGAGGCATTTCCATGTCGCCAAGGCTTCCTCTCCAGAAAGAGCTGTCCTCCAAACCCATCCTGTGTCTGCCCTGCACAGGAAGACCTTCAACTTTCCTGCTGCTGCTCTCCACGCACACAGGGCTACAGCCATTCCCTCTGACAGACGCAGCCAGTTCCCAGGAAAACTTCTATCCTTTCATCAGCATAGAGAGCAAAGGTTGACCCTGCAGCAGGGGAGGCTGGTGGGACTCACCTCATGGTTACCAGGATGCACCCACAGCCACCTAACACCTCTGTCATGACTTGTCCTGTTATCTCCAGTTCTATCTTGAAACCATGGGCTGACCCATGGTCCTCGGCTCAGGAAGGCTGGTGAGTGCCTACTGGAATGAGCCTTGGAAAGTGGAAGTGAAGCGGGCAGTGTCTATGGAAGCCAGTGCTCAGCATCTGGTCTGGAGCCAGCTCTGAGCCCCGATCGCTTCCCCAGTGCCACATCCCGCTGGGTCCAGTTCATCCCATCACCCTTGTTCAGGGTGAACATGGACATGACTGCTGCTCTCAGTGTGTGTCCCCCAAGGCGAGCCCTTGGCGTGGAGCGTGCCATGGGAGACCAGGGGAGTCCTGCTTCCTGAGCTGCTTTCCCTGGCCACGTGAATACCACTGGCTGCTCTCAATGCCAGAAATCTCTTTTCCCCTTCTCTGAAATTCCCTTTGGTGCCCGCAGGCTCACCCCTGACCCTGTCCATGACTCTTCCACACTCAGTGCCAGCTGGTGGAAAACAGATCCTGTAACTGAGGGTTTCTGTGGGCTGGAAGGAGCACCCCACCCTGCTCCTTGGGGTGCTTGGGTCTGCTTGCCCAGCCCTCACCATGGCTGGTTCTCCTATTCAAGCTGGACTTCTCCAACTCATTTTGTCTGAGGGACAGTGATCCTGTTTGTGTGCAGAGGGCATTAGAGGAGAACTGGGAATAGTGTGAGATTAGCCATGAATTGAATGCTTGAATATTATAAGATTAGTAACCCTCCTGCAGAGCATCCCTGGACCCATCATGGCTGTGACCATGTGTCAGCTTGTCTTTGTCACTTGCTCAGCCAACTTATTCACAGCACTGGAGCAGTAACACACCCAGATAAGGGTGGGAAAGGCTGTGAGTAAATTAGCAATGTCACCTCCTGGACCTCTGAGGGGTGGTAGAATGGAGACCCAAACAACCACAATCACTGTCAGCCTCTAAAGGGGGCGAGAGGCAAGCCAAAAGCAATGTGTGGCTGCCAGTCTAAGAAAAACAGAAGAGATGTGGCAAGAACATGTTGTGTCCCTCATTCTCTGTGTCACTGTGAGGGATCCTGGGCAGACCAGTGGGGCTTCTGCGACCTGGTGCTTGTGAGTTTGTGTGTGTGAAAGAATGAGTGAGATCAGCTGGATTTAAAACACACACACACAACCCCTGCCTGTTTAAAGAGTCTTGCACTGAACTCTGCCGTGTTTCGTGAGCTTCGTTGTTGCCTGCTGAGGAGTTCAATCCACCTGAGCCTACAAGTGGGAAAAGACCTTGGGAGATTTGTGCTTGTGTTCCCAAGGTCACCCCTCCTGGTCATATTTCTGTGCTCATAGTGACAAATCTGACTGTAAGCTACAATAAAGGAAACCATAAGAAGCTGCTATGAAAGGTTTCTTGCAGACCTGACCTTGATATTTTGATTCTGACCACTGGGCAGTTTATTTGCAGGTGCTGAAGTGAGACATGTCATGCCCATGTCATTCCCAGTGGCCCCATACCCTGGTGCATGCTGGATGCTTGCCATGATGGCTATACAGATGCGCTGCCGTTTCTCTAAAGAGCAGCAGGGTCAGGATCCAATACATCTCAGGAAGGACAAAGAAGAAGCATCTTTCCTCCAGTGCCAAAGGGAGACAGTGGCAGAGCAGGGTGGCTGCAGAAAGCATCTGTTCCCTCAGTCTCACACCACACAAGGTGGGTGTTGCAGCTGTTACCCGCCTCGTGCCATGTCAGCAGCCACAGTGACATCTGCCCAAGTGCTCCCTCAGGGTGCAGATTGGACTGTAAGGAAGAGGACCAATCATGGGGCCAAGTCACCATCCCTTGTCAGCCCCAGGCCCTTGTGCCTATTCCAGCTGCACTGGGACATGGGTTTCATTCTCCAGCCAGCAGCTCCCAGGATGTATTTTGAAGCCCCCAGCCCCTTTCTGGCCTCAGGTACATGAATCTGAGCAGGTGCTGGGCAAGGTTGCCTGAATCTGGACAAGGAGAAATCTCCCAAGGTGTCCAGCACGGAAAGGGACGATCTCTGACGTGTTGCAATTTTCCGACTCTGCAAGCTGGGAGCTGATGCCAGGATGAATTTACGTTTGTTTTTCCCCCAAGATCTATTTATGATGAGTTTCCTGGCTCAAGCAGCTTGTGCTCCATTGAAGATCAGCTGCACAAGGAGATATTTATGGCTGTTTTCCTCAATACTTGAATCTTCCCAAAGACAGGGAGAAAACTGCCTCAGGGGTGTGGGATGGAATTTGTCCTCTGCAGCAAATCTTCTCTCACCAGTATAAACTTGTGGGTGTGATGCTGGGCAAGAGAAAGTGGGTCCTTTTAATCCACAAAGTCAGGAGGAGCAGGCTGTCATGTGCTTGGATGGAGAGAGAGATTTATGGGTTAAAGACCCTGACTTGGGAGTGGACTTCTGGGTAACAACATCTGCGATGTCTGAGTCTTTTCTAAGGTATCAACTTGCTTCCAGGGATGGGAACTGGAGGGATCTGACTGGTCACATGGGGACACAGGCAGAGGTGAGGGGCTTGGCAATGAGGACATGTGCAGGGCACCAACCTAGAGCCCTGAATTCAGGAGCACCTTGCAGTGCATGAGGATGAAGGTGTCCTTGAAGAGGGTAAACTAACTTGTCTTTCCAGCCATGAGGTTTCCTTCCTTCATGGGTCTGGGGTTACTCTGCTGTTCTGGGTTTCTCTGGTGTATTTGGTGACTCTCCAAGACCTGACCGGCAGCCTTCCTAACACAGATGTACCAGAAACTAGAAAAAACATCTTGGGAAGGAAAGGGCATGTGTGATGTGAAATATGGGCTAGAAAGACGATCCTAATATTGGCTTCCAGGGGTCAGGGTTTCACTCAGCTTTCACAGATGAAGAGACTTCCTGGAGGGTGGGAAGTGTGGGCAAGTAATAGGACTATTAACAGCTAAAACCATTATTAAAACTATTATAATCAGAATCATCACCAGGTTTATTAAAATGCCTCCAACCAAATAGACCTGTGTTAATGATGACAATACAAACAAGGCCACTGCGTTTGGGCTGACTCATTCCAAGTGAAGCATTTTCCCTCTCCACAGCAGTGGTACTGGTCCCAGACAGCCACTTGCTGCCAGCCAGCATGCCAGAATCTGTATCATAGTGAAAGTTGTTCATGACAACTGGGAGAGCCAGGGAGTGAGTCACTGTTGCTGTTGATACCTACAAGATTTTCCTGAATGACAGTGGATGCTAGAAATAGAAAATACAGTTGAGCAGAGACTGAAATAGATAAATCACCCCAAAGTCCTGATTCATCACTTTTTTGGCCGTTAGCTATGTGGGAAAAAACCTCCTTGGCCTCCACATGAATAACCCTGTGTCTTTAACAATGACGTAGCTCAGGAGAAACATTCGAGCCAACCCAGAAACATCCAATTGTGTGAAGATGAAGCTTGTCTCCATAGCACTGTGTATTTTTAGAAGTGGCAGGAACATCATCCGGACACTTCAGAAACCTCTCCTGGTTCTTGCCCCGCCTGGTGCAACGCAACTGCAGCAACGCTGGGCGAAGCCACGGCTCACGGGGACATGGTAGAGGGAAAGGGAGTGTTGTGTGGCTGGGGGGGGTTTGCTTGCACAATTTCCTTGGAAACTTCCCTGTAAAGCCTCTTCCTAGTAAAGAAAATTATTCCAGCATAATTTTCCAGAAAGCAGGATGAGAATCCTTCTCCTTGTCCCTGGGATCCCCATATTCCTGCTAACATGTGCTCCAGAAGAGGTTATGCCTGTCCTTTCTTCCCTCAAACTCAGTTGGGTTTCTTTTTGTTTTGTTACTAAATCAGCACAATTGTTTTTGGAATTTTTATCACCAGCTGCTCTGAGGGTTTTTTTCATGCTAAAATCAGGGGGTTAGCTATGGAGCTTGGCTTTCTTTGTCTTCTTTATTAATGGAAGTATCTAGATCAGCTGTGGAGAACAGGTTAGGCTCAGGGTAGACATAAAGGCAAAAAAAAAGAGATTGAAATGTAAGAAGATCTGGTTTCTGAGCCACTACTGTGCTTTCTCTCAGCAGATACTTATCAGGTGAGCCCATGAGTCAGTGGCAAAACCTGCTGGGACCTTCCTGTGAGGTCTGAGGTGCTCTGCAGGAAATCAGCACTTGGAAAAGGAAGAACCATTTCCATTTCGTGGGCAGAGGCTGGAGAAAGATGCACAGAAAGACCTCGTCTCATCCTTAGTTCTGCTTTACGCCCAAGGCAGGGTTTCTGCTGCTCCAGCCAATGCCTCTTTTCAGAGGTACATTTATATCGGGGCTGCTCAGCCCACCCTGCTCACAGGTATTCATTCACTGGCACTCATCACTGAACCAGAGGAAGGGATTCTCTCAGATAAACTGACCCCAAGTCTAGATGTAACTTGCTGACTTACTCCTAGCACGGATCTTGAAGCCAGGAGGTTTCTCTGGCCAGAGTCCCACAGGTTCCCACTGTTTTGCAGATCCCTGACCTGCCTTCCACGCAGCTCTGCAGGGCAGCCACTGCCCTGTTCGTTACACTGTCCCCCCTTCCCAGGGCTTCAGCCCACTGAGAGTGGGTGAACCCCAGAGAAGCAGCAGTGGGCATCCCTGGGGCAGAGGTGGGGACAAGGTGACAAACATGACCTTGCCCATGCTGGCAGACTGCTGGTCTCCAACTTGACCTCCTCACTGGAAACTCTTATTAAGTGACTATTTATATTTCAATCAGCTAAATTAATTTTAAAATCATGTCTAAATACCTTTTTTTTTTTTTCAATAAGTCCTGAATCATAAAGGGGGTTGGGTTGGGAGGGACCTTAAAGATCATGTAGTTTCAATCGCCATCCGAGGGTCAGGGACATCTCCCACTAGAACAGGTTGCTCAGAGCCCTATTCAACCTGGTCTTGAACACTTCCAGGGATGGAGCATCTGTAAGTTCCCCAGGCAACCTGTTCTAAGGTCTCAGCACCCTCATAGTGAAGAACTGCTCCCTAATTTCTAATCTAAATCTCCCCTCTTCTGGTTTGAAGCCATCACCACTTGTCCTGTCACTACAAGCCTTGTAGAAAGTCTATCCCCAGCTTTCTTGTAGTCCCCTTCACATACTGGGTGGCCACAATAATATCTTCCTTGAGCCTTCTCTTCTCCAGTCTGAACAACCCCAATTCTCTCAGCCTGTCCTTGTAGGAGAGGGGTTCCAACCTAAGCCCAGCTTTGTCAGAACAGACCAAATGTCTAAGAGACATATATAGGCACTTTCTAAACCGTTTCCTGAAGGCCAAATGCCTTGTAAGTCAGGCTGTACTCAGCACAGTTACTTTTCCTGCTAAAATAGCAAGAGATTCCCAACTTCCCAGCAAAATGCACTAATTTCAATATTGTACTCGCTGTGTCTCTAGGACTCCATTCCTGATTGCTTCTTAACGTGGTCCAATATGGGGTCACTGTTACTTATTATACTTATTAAAATGCTTCACTTTCCTTAAGCCCCTGGGGCAAGAGTCCCAGGGGATTCTCGTGAGCACCCAGCTGCAGGCCCTGGAGTTATAGTAATTTGCTCTCGTGGAAGGTCCAGCCTTTGCCTTTGTTATTAGCTTGATAATTACTTTATTGTAAAACCCGTCACCCTTGGAAGTAATTAATTTCTTGGAACCGAGCACAACAGATGGGCTTCTAATTTATTTGAAATCACATAGGAAGCAGGGGAGTCTCTCCCTCAATTTGATAAACACAGCATTTTAACCTGACAGTTTATTCCCTTTTAGAGGTCTTGGGAAATATCCCTTTGGGTATTTGATGCCAGCTCACTGCAGGGCTGAAAGGCTCAGGATGTGATCAATTTATGAAACACGGCTTTGCTTTAATACTTCTGGGCACATTTCCTCCAGGCAGGATGTGCAAATAGCTTGATAGGAGCCACCCTGCTGCGACGGCAGTTGGTGGCTGCTGAATTCACGACAGATTTATTAGGTTGGCCAGGTGCAGAGGTTCCCTGCAAACAGCTGGAGCTCTCCTCAGCCCCTCTTGACACGGAGGATTTCTCACATACACCAGCCTTGCTCCAGCCCCCTGCTTGTTTCCCTGCTGCCAGGTAAATCGCTGCCCTGGCTGCAGCCCTGCAGGGCGGTGGATATGGCACTTCTTGTCTCCTCGTAAGCAAAGGTTTCCATTCACACTACCATCTGCCTGCCGTGCCCTCTGGCTCACCAAGCCCTAAATTCCCTTTCCTGCAGATTGAAAGGACAGCTAAACAGTTGAACATTGGGGTCTGAGAGCAGACAGACAGCTAAGCCCCCTGGCAAGTAAATCAAGAGGGTGAAGCAAGAGCATGAGGGCTTGGGCTGTGCTGAAACAAGGTGAGGAGCAGACTGAAGCCACTTTTGGCTGGCCGTGTCTCTGACTGAAATCTGCACGGGGATGAGCCAGTGAGGGAATAAACCCCAACTGCCATGCATGGGGAAGAGAGGTCCCACACATGGGGACCCCCCGGCTCAATGGGGATGCAACTCATTGCTCTGTTCTTCAATTCTGGCTCCCCCAGGGCCATTCTGCTGGGGAAACAGTGACCTTATAATTCTCAGGGCCCAGAAAAATGCTTTTCAAAAGATGTCAGAAATGCTGGTAGAAATTTCTGAAGAAAATCACAGTGAGAATACCAAATTTTTTTTTTTCCTTAGGTCAGTGGAAAAATACCTTCTCTCCTCCCTTTTTCCAAGATTTCTGCATAAATCAGATCTCTTACAGAAATAAGTTTTGGTTTTGATTTTTTTTTTTTTTTTTTTTTTTTATTCTGTGTAAATCCAGCTTTTCCCCTGGCAAAAGGTTTGTGTGGGAGGCTTCCGGACAGTTGCTTTCTATCGGTCAGGCTATGTGAATCCCAATTCTTTGAGTGACAGCTGGGGGCAGATGATAACCAGAGGCTACTGAAAATCTGCAATCATTTAATGTGTAATAATTTAATGTGCAATCATTAAATGTGCAATAATTAATGGTGGGGGTGATGGTGAAGGCCCCCGAGGGTCTCAGCCCAATGGGAAGAGGCAGAGCTGCATCTTCCAGGCATCAAGGCTCTGCTGGCCTGTGCTACCACTCATGGATGTGCTTTAGGCTGGAGGAACAACCTGGCCAAAAAGTCTCTCTGTCTTCACATAGACAGTGTCATGGGTGCTCTCAATTCCCCCACCCATTCATTTCCTCCAGGACTGTGTGGGTGTTGAGAGCTCAGTCCTCCCTTTGCTCACAATGGGCGAGGAAACTGGGGTGCATACCACTTGAATCCCTGACATTTTCTCCCTGTTCTTGCTGGGAATGACCTAATCTATGCTATTGTTTCCTACTCCACTCGAATTTCCACTTACCCACATTTCCATTCTTTCCACAGTTCTTAAATATTTTTCGACCTTCTTACCAGGAAAGAACAGAGACCTGACAAAGCCTTTCTTGTTTGGTTTGGGAAAAGGTCATTCCTCCACAGCATATTTCTCGCTCTGTTTTTGCAGAACTTAGCAAAGAGAAGAAAAATGTGGAGTTTATTTATCCTGAGGAAAAAGCAGATTTCCATATTACAGCCCTTGCTTGAACAGGCATCAGCCCTCACTGCCAACTGTGCTGCTCTGTCCCCTCTGCTGCCCTTACTCTGCAGGATTAAGACCAATATGGATCTGCCCACTCTGCCTGTGAATTCACTTCCTGAGACAGTAAGCAGATGCAGCCTTGGAAAGAGGAGCAACTCATGGCTGTACAGTCACCTTCATGATACCTTGTGCCAAGTTTCCTTTTCTGCTGGTTTCAACTGGGGCAATCAAAGGTTTCTCTCTTAGGCTGGGACTTTGTTAAATCCTTTTGTTAAATACCTTTAGATCCCCTGCTGCTGGGAACTCTTCCTTCAGCATAACTCATCCTTTGACCCCAATCCATCCTAATTTATGGAGGTATTTTTTCTTAGGAACTCAGCAGTCCATGGCTCCTTAGCAAAAACATCCAGGTGGCCTGAAGCTCTCTTCATGCCTCTCCCTTTCCAGCCACTAAATGGGATGGCAGGGACCTACTTGCCAACTTCAAGAACTTCATTGAGGTACTCAGGTCTGAGGGACCTCAACTGGCTCCAGCTCCAATGTCCTTTCTTGTGGTGACAGAGGAGTTTTCAGCACTGCAAACCTGAGGCAGTGAGTTCCATGGGTTGTGTGTCCCTTGTGCAGCCTGGCATCTCGACAGTCTGCACAAATCTTGTGTTCATTGGAGCAGGGCATACGCACCTCATTTCCGAGGATCCTTTATTTTCTGGTCTTCCTTTGATTCTACAAAGTGGTCCAAAGTGACTAGAAACCCCACACAGCGAGAAAGACAGGGAGTAATTCTTGTGGGATTGTGCTTCTGATTCTTCATAGAATCATAGACTGGTTTGGGTTGGCAGTGACCTTTAAAAGCCATCTAGTCCAACCCCCCTGTAGGGAGCAGGGACATTTGCAATTAGATCAGGTTTCTTAAAACTGCATCAAGTCGGATCTTGAACATCTCCAGGGATGGGGCTTCCACCATCTCCCTGGGCAACCTGTTCCAGTGTTCCACCACCCTCATAGTAAAGAACATCTTCCTAATGTCCAATTCTTCCTGCCCCAGGTCCCTGTAGCAGCTTCCGAATCTCCTCATACTTTGGAGTGATAGAGTTAAAGCAGATGGCTTAAAAGGAATCACAGCATGGATACAGTATAAAACTAGACATGGGATATAAAAAGCATGCTTCTAAATTTAAACCTCTGTTAAAAGCTAATTTAAGCAGCTAATTATACTAAAAATGCATGAGCCCCAAATTTGCCAATTAAAAGTTAATTAAACGAAAACTCAGCAAGCTTCAATTTGTCAGTTAAATCCATCTGTTTCCTGCAGCATCCTGCAATCCCACAGCTTCAAAGCTCTCCCTGCAATGGGAACCATTCTCCGAGTCATCGCAATCAGACAGATGTCCAAAACCCCTCGAAAAAGCCCAGAGCTCAGTAAAACCCTGGCACAATGAGCAGTCTCAGCCCTTGGGAATCTGCCCAAACATCTCACAATAGATGTGGCCATTTAGGCGATGAAGTCTCTGGGTGGGTTGGCTTGGTGCTGCAGCCGCTGTGCCTGCTGGATCCCTCTCCAACACCATGTATGTGTGGGTGGGGTGACAGGTACCAGTGCCAGGGTCCATGCAGAGGGCAATTCAGCAGGTCTGCAAGCAGGACATGTACCAGTGCCAGGATCTATGCACAGAACAATTCAGCAGGTCTGCAAGCAGGACATGCACCAGTGCCAGGGTCCATAGAGAGGACAATTCAGCAGGTCTGCAAGCAGGCAGCCCTATCAATGTGACTCCTCTCATGAGAACTGCTCTTTTTTTCTAGCTTCACCAGGTCTACCCCATCCCCTGCCTGCAGACACCACCTTTGGATGTGTGTCACCAACTTGTACGTGCCATGGCTGTGCCGTTGCTTCTGCTGGTTGGCTGATCCCTGCTCACTTCATCTTGCAGGATGCAGCAAGGCCCCGGGTGCTGTGTTGTTGCACCAGGGTAGAAACCTGGAGCCGATGGGGTGGAGGATGGCAGGGCTGGCTGTTGGAAACAGGCTCAGCCAGGCTGATCCACACGTGACTGGTGGCTGCAACACGGGACAATGTTCTGGGACTTTTGTAGCTGCAATTGGCAGCTTATTATGCTTTTCATCAGCCACACTTGGGGTAGGGTTTCTTATTGTGTTAGTTAAATAGACCAGCACTTTAAAAAGAAAAGCGGATCTAGATATCAGCATGTTCACTTACAGCAGGGAAATCTGTGAAGGAGAGCTGCCACCCAAGCAAAACTGATGCATCATAGGGAGAATGAAGTCTGCTCTGCTCCTGTCCTGTCTGATGGGTACTATATACAAAGGAAAGGGAGCAGGATGCTCAGTTTTCTTTGCTGCTGACTCCAAGAAGTTGCCATGGTTCATAGCTTTGGCACACTCAGCTTGAGATCAAAGGAATTAACTTCCAAAATAAACAAAACACCCCACCAACATTTCTGTCCCGCGCTCTCAAAGTCACGCAGCCCATGCTCTTCAGAGCAGAAGAAAGATTTTCACTAAAGTTGCCTGAGCTTTAATTTGAAATTCAAATGGATGCAACTTAATGCTCCACAGTCGAGTTCCTGCTTTCACACAGCCTGTTTTTCTGCAGAGCTGGGTATTATGTGAGCAGCGGACGCTACCACCCCCAGGGCATGAGCATCTCACTGTAATGCTACAGCCAAACTGGTGACAGACAGCGGCTCTGTGTTTTGGGTAGCTGAATAACTCCAGGGGCACATGGCGAGGCAGCTAGTGCACCCCTCATCCCACCCACTGGTGTGGCTGCCCTGGGGTTCCTTGACTTTCGGTACCTGTGTTTCTGCAGCTGTCACCCCCCCCAGCAGCTTTGGTATATTCAGGGGTTTGCTTTGATGTGTCTTTGTCTTAATTTTCTCAGCTGCCCATGTGTTTCCCAGCTGCAAGTCTTAACTTTGTGACTTTTTCCCTCCTCACTTTGCCCCCCGCTTGCTGTGTGAGTACTTTTATTCCAGTCCCAGCTGCGTTTATCTTTCATGTGACCGATTTTGTCCTTTGTTTTCAAACAACACTGGGATGGCTGCCTCATTAGCTACATGGGGGGATTAAGATGTGCTGTGATACTGATGGGAGGGAAGCAGCTCCTGGGGATGGCTGTATGAAGCAGAAATGGTCAACAAGATTGGGCACGTGCTGCCCCAAAGTGTCAAAGCAAACCTCCCCTGCCAGGCAAAGCCAGGGCTCCTCAGCGTGTTGATTTAGCACGGCTGGTCACTGCACACCCAGATAAACCTCCTCATGCAGCACTGCAGGAGACCCCCATGGTGTTCAGGAGGCTCAAAGTCCCCCTGTCCTCACTGTTGCATGGTCTTGGCAGCAGTGCGGCCATGGAACTGCCAGCAAGAGCTGAGACCCAAGCTATGAACCTTGGAGGGAGAGGGGATGTCTGTGCCCACCCTTGCAGAAGCTTGGTGAGAGATGGAGGCTGGAGGCTTCCTGTTCCATGGGATTAACACCTAGGGGAGATGAGAAACCCTTTATGACTCCCCTGTGGCACACTTTGTGTCTGCAGAAGAGCTCTTACACATGTCCATCCACAACATCACCTCCATGGGACAGCGGCAGAGGAGAGCAGAAGGATAACATGCAATGGGCTTTCTTCTGGGGAGATCCTCTGGCTGCCCTGCCTGCTGCCCCAAAGAGAAGGGCGGCAGTAAGGCCCTGTCAGGGTCCTCCAGAGTGGGGGACTGAAGGTGCGGTCCAAAATGCAGCAGCTCATTTCTAACCAATGCCACATAATTTTGTAGTAACATTTGAAAGCACTGCAGTTCCAGGGAGGTGGAAGGGAGTAAATAGTCATATGAAGGCATAAAACTTGGGACCAGATGACTTGTGTGGTGGGTTGAGCAGTGACCAAGGCATGTAGCCTTTGGCCAAGCAGGTCACTGGACCAAAGGTAAAGAAATGCAGACCCTCAGAAGTGTCCAGCCAGAAAGCACAGGCTGGGACCAGAAACAGTTACGGGTTCAAACTGAGAAGCAATTCATCATGCCTTCTCCCTTCACTAAAGGAACATCCAGTTACCTCACTGAGCAGTGTCATTTCATTTTCCTGGGTTTCTTGGTGCAGTTGGAGCTGGTCATCCCCCAGGTTTGACCACAGCATTGCTTGCTGCTAGTCCAGTGCTAGAGAGCAAAGAGCTGAGCTCGTCTTTCTTTGAAGTGGCAGTGGAGACCCTCCAGAGAGCATCCCTCCTCCTCAGGGAGAGGATAAAGTCGTTAGTGGAGCTCACCAGTCCTCTGGCACTGGCACCAGTCCAGCCTCCTGTCTCTGCACTGCTGCTTTCTGTGCTCTGCTCTTTATGAGAACTGATTAAATAACCCAGTAACACAGTTGGAGGCTGCAGCCCCTGCTTGAGTCTGTAACAAGCCTCTTTAAGAAAAATTATTATCAGTAGACATAGAGAGGACTGGTTTGTTTTACCACGGCTTCAGCGCAGGGTGCTGGCTCTGTGAGTGAGGTTCTGAGTCAAATTCATCCTGGATTTTTATGAAAGACCGATCTATTGGAAAATCAACTCCCCTTTGTTTATGTAAGCAATCTTACTGCCCACTGTGTCTTAGAGGCACATACTTGATCCTAAATTTTGTCCTTTCACAATGGCAGCATATCAGAGGGGCAGTGCTGGACGTGAGGACAACGATCAGAAGCAGTGTTTGTGTCTGCACTGAAACTTGTGTGCTGGCACTGAGAAAATTGCCTCATCCCCACTGTGTGCCCAGTTGTCACCACACCTGCCACGACCATGGGTTAAGGCACGTGCTCGTCTGGAAGCATCTTCTTTAAATTTGCAGTGTTGTGTCTCAGCAGCCTTTCTGCTCTATCAAAGGGCTTTGTGAGCTCAGACCTGCAGGATTTAAGGCACTACCCCTCTAAACCTGTGGTTACAAATCTGGATATCAAGGCAGCATTTTGCAGCCATCCCTCTGCTACTGTCTTTTTAAGCACCTAAAGTTTGAAAACTGTGGATCTGTTAACATAACCCAAAACTGAGGATACACTTCAGCAGGAGTGTAAACTGGTCTGCACTGGAGCTACAACAGTTCTCTCCCAAACCCAAAGACCTGTTCCTCCTTTGCCCTGGCGCTGATGTCCCTCTGTCCCTGGCTGAGCTGTTCAGGGGGCTCAGGCAGGGGACAGTCAGGATCGCAGGAGCAGGAACACCTCCCTGGTTGGCCTGGCTCCTCAGAACGACATGGCTGTACTAAGTGGCAGCCAGTGCCACTCACATGGCACAAGGGAAGGGGCGGTGCACTGCAGGGTCAGGTCTTTAGGACAAGGTAAACCATGGCTGACCTTTTCTAGAGAGCTAGCAATAGAGTGAGCTGAGCAGGACGTGGGTCTGGAGACCCCTAGAAGCTCCTTCTAGCCAGTTTTTCTGTGATAGCATCTGGATGTCAAGAGTAGACTGGCAGCTGAAGCTGTGACCAAACTGCAAACACAGGCAACACAAGCCTAAGGAGACACCATCCCTTGAAGCAGGAGTGCGGTCGTCAAGCGACCCTGGGCAGGGTGGCTCCTCTTGCAGGGGTGCCAAAGGACACCATGACCTTTCTCAGCTGCAGCCTGCGTCCGCAGCAGCTGGTAAAGACTGGGAAGGGTCCAGAGGAGCCTTCCCCGTGGCGCAGTTTGGTTTTAATCAGTGAGAAGGGCTAGGAGATACTAGAGTTTCGCTCACCTGTGATCAAAGCTCAAGTTCAGTGTGGTTTTCTGGAGAGTTTCCTTTGCAAATCACCATCTTTGCTTGGCCAGCCCAGTTGTTGAGGGCAGCGCAGATGTTACTGGACTGACTGTTCTGCCTCCTGTTCATGCAAGCGCCTCTTTGAAAGGAGAATCCGTGTTGTTCAAACAAGTACAGGCTTCTGCTGAAATGAACATCAGGTTTTATTGACAGAAAAAGTAAATATTGACCAGTGGAAAGTTAAAGACAATATTTACTCTGAGTTTCCCTATTCCAAATGTTTACAGCGAGTGAAATGCGAAGCGCTGATCCACAGATTCCCATTTGTGATATTGCCTGGCCCCAGGGTGGCAGGGCTGCCATCCAGGCCACTGATTCACCAAAATATTTGCTCCCTGCTTGCCAGGCATTTCCAAAGAAGGCTTTTTCTGTGGCTGTGGGCGTGGTGCTGACCTACATATTAAACAAGCATCTTAACAAAAAGATGAAATTCAAGATGCAGAAAACTGGAGATTTAATAATCTCCAGTGTCGAGAGTCAGGAATTTGATCAATATATGAGAGAAATTCTATACACATAAACTCATGAAGCAGAAGAAAGCAAACTGCATTCCCTCTGTATGGCTGGAAAGCAAATGTAGACACCTCTGTCCGTGCTGTCAGCATCACTGTCCAAATGGAAGATGGTTGTGAGTGCCTGGAGTGCTTGACTGGCAACCATCACAGCCACCTTCTGCGTGTGTCACACACCACTTAGTGGCTTGTCCCACCCTCAGGCTTAAACATCAGAACGGCCATGCTACAGCTGGAGACCAGGGCCCAGATCCTTGGCAATATCTAGCTTCAAATCCATCTGAAGGTGGAACATAGGGCATTTTGTCCAAGGTGAGAAGCGGCAGAAGTTTATTTTAGTCTAGGGACTCAGATGTGTCTTCTTTCCACTTGACTGTCTTGCAGCAGCTTTGTGCACTCTTCTTCTTCTGCTTCTCAGACAATGGGGGTCTTACCTCTATGCACCTTCTGTTTTTATAAAACTGCCTTTCCTCAGTCCTCCACCTGGACCTGGTGGAGACATTGGAGACAAGTGTCTGTAAAGAAAGGTCCAGATATCTCACTGGACACCCAAACCCAGAGGTCTTATGAGCTTTCAACCTCCTCATGGCTATTCTTCGGAGATAGCTCTTCAAGCTCTATTGATTTCTCGATGTAGAGAGCAATGCCTCCACCCCTCTGTCCTGGCCTGTCCCTTCTGAACAGCCTGTAGCCATCGATAGCTGTACTCCAGCCCACACATCTGCCCCTTTAGAGGTGGCACCTCCTCCCTGTGAAAGTGCCCAACCTTAACCCTTCTACATCTTTCACCATCCCATTAAATTCCTGGTTTCTTTTTGGCTCCCAATATTTACCGCACAGTCATGTTAGTCTAATGAGCTTCCCCTCCTGCTGCTATTTATGACCATGATGTTTTGATTTCCCTGTCACAGATGTTCTTTTTAACGGATATTTACAGTTGAAAGGAATGGGGATCCAGCTGTGCTGATGGGGCAGAAATAGAGCCACGTTATCACTCCTGCATCCAGGCATGAAATGCACAACCAAACTTCCAGAGGAGTAAATATTTTTAATGCAGGGAAGGCATCCTGTACAGTGCTGAGTTCAGTGGTTTACTGTCAGGACGAGGGCCTGATATGCCCTTGTGTTTAGCAGTCGTGTCGGGGGCCCTCACTCAGATTTTGAGTGCATTAAAATGGCAAAATATCAGTAAACTATTTTTGGATAAGAATATTGTGGTGCTGGAAGAAAATGCTACTGCTTCCTGATACTTTAATTGCTACCTACCTCTAGGACAGGAAATAACAGGATGTTTGGGGCTCTAGATCCAGCTGTTAGGAAGTAACTAAAACCTTAGAATCCTCACTGAGATCAGAGTCAGGGTCCAGGTCTGCTCAGCTGGTCCAGAGCCCACCTGAGAGGGTTGGAGGATGAGTCACAAAGGGCATTTTAACCCATGCCTTTGTCATCTGAGGGATAGATAAGTAGGGAAGTGAGCTGTGACTGCTCCTTCATCTGGGGTGCATAAAGACTGTGGCCAGCAGGTCAAGGGAGGTTCTCCTCCTCCACTACTCCGCACTAGTGAGACCACATCTGGAGTATTGTGTCCAGTTCTGGTCTCCCCAGTTCAAGAGGGACAGGGAAATACTGGAGAGAGTCCAAGGGAGGCTACGAGGATGATGAAGGGACTGGAACATCTCTCTGGTGA
>WUAM01000089.1:6898773-6909970 GCA_024336885.1 Actenoides hombroni
GCCTGGCCCAGGCTGCCCAGAGAGGCTGTGGAGTCTCCTTCTCTGGAGACTTTCAAGACCCACCTGGATCTGTTCCTGTGTGACCTGCCCTGGGTGACCCTGCTCTGGCAGGGGGGTTGGACTTGATGACCTTCAGAGATCCTTTCCAACCCTCACCATTCTATGATTCTATTACCATGAGGCAGCCACAGGCTCATTGCTGCTTCAGTGAGCCTCTTCATCCTGCCCAGGACTTGCACTCTTAGGACTGAGTTTCCAGGTAGCAATGTAAACTCTTTGGCTAGTATTTTGTCATCTTAGGGCTCAGCAGCAAAAAGAACTCTAGACTTTGAATGACTTTGGGTAGATGCCCACAGCAGAGGTGCAAGACTCATCAGGTGCTCAGGGTGTTGTTCTCTGGTTCTTGTAAGCCCTTAGGAGAGCAGCAACATGAGCATCGGCCAATGCAGAAGGAGCTGATGTACCCGCCCTGCTGAAGGCTGCACACAGCATCGGGAAATGATCTCAGCATCTGGGCTATGGGGATCTTCCAGAAGCATGTAAAATTGACTCCTTCCAGCTGGCCTGTCAACAGCTAACAGCACTTAATTGTAGGAAGAGCTTTTGCAGGACCTGGCAGAGCAAACATGACTCCTGACCTCCGTCCAGCACTCTGAGGCCACCAGGGATTCGTTATGTGCTTCTTGCAGACTGCACCCGATCCCTGTTGGCTGGTGTCTGGAGGGAAGCAAGATGAGATGATGGACACTAGAGTCCCAAAGGTCAGCAGCGTGATGCTTTTCAGAGCAGAGGAACAGCCACTGTGTCTATGCCATCATTAACAGCAAAGCCTGGGACTGATGAGCATGTGGGGCCAGCTGGGAGGCCAAGGCAGCTACTCTGTTCAAGTCTGAGACTTTCTAACACAAGTGGGGAGTTTCCAGGTACCACCTGCAAGTCCTCAGATCTTGTCCAATGCTCCTTCCTATGCCCTGCTCCCAAAGCAGTGCTGCTTCATTTCCAGAGCTGCAGCGTGATGGAAAATCAGATGACAGGTTGGAGTCAGAGCAAATGCAGCCAGTTTCTTATCCAGGCTGGTACTCTGCCTCACAATGGCCAACAGCACAGGCTTAGGGAATGAAAGAAAGGAAAAATTCAAGAACAGAGTGATTCTTTCCCGGTTCACCTTGCTTCTGACCAAAGTAATTTAGGAAAATCCTGAGCTGGAAGTTGAAACCAAAAATCTACACCTTATTCAGCTTGTCCCAACACTGTTACCATCTTCCTTCCTCCCACTTCATTACCAGACTTATACCACCTTGGTAGCCTTGCTGCCTGCATCCATGCTACCATCAGTCCTCCAGAAGTGGTAGAAAACATCTCCATGCTTCTCAGGTCTTCAGTACAGAGCTGCACCTGGCTATGCACCAGGGAGGCAAGACCCTTGGGTTATCTGCTTTGACTTGGCTTCCTGGGCTAGTGCCCGTATGAGAAATGAACAGCAAGACCTGTGGCAGGCACCACTGACTTGGAGACACTACAAGGTTCCTGCAGCAAAGGGTCACTCTGTATTTACCTGCTTTTATAATTTTTTATCCATTGACTCCTCACAACTGGCCAATGTCTTTTCAATCCTGCCAGAGTGACTCAGGGAACAATGCTGGACATCTCACTGGCAAATGCCAACTCTTGTCTTCTACTCTGGGAACACCAGGAGCCCCACATGAATTTTCCACCCAGGTCACCACTCTTTCAGAGGTGGCCTCCTTCCCCTTAAGAGCAGCCTAGGAAAAAACCTCCTCTAAATTTTCCAGCAGTCCTCTGAGACTGAGTCACAAGGAAACCTGGCAGAGCAGAGTGGGAGAGAATAAAGGACACACAGATTGGGGACACCTCACCTGGGATAAGCAGCCCTGGCCTGTTGAAACAGAGCCAGAGCCCGTTCCCTCATCTCCAGGCCATTATTTTCCTTCCACACTTAACTTTATACATGTCCTTGTTGGACCATAAAGGCAAAAAAGCAGTTTCTGTCTAATCTCTAAGGAGGAAAAGGAGTAAAGAACCCAAAGAGAAATGTCTTTGAATGGTGTCTCTGTCCAGACAAGGGCAGAAGAACTTGGCTTTCTGGCTTGTGATTTGGCCAGTGCAGCCCCACTGGTTGGTCTCACACAGCAGCCAGCCAAGCCCGACGTACTCCAGACTGGAGGTAGCACACCTTGCCTTTTGGCTGGGGACATTTCAGAGGTGCTGCAGTGTGAATGTCTGTGGGAGGAGACTGGAGAAGAGACTTGGATGAGTCCCCAGCACACAACTTCATATCCTCAACCATTCACAAAGGTTAACGACAGATCCTTTCCAGCCTGGCCTCAGTGACTCCTGGACATGCTGTGCTGGAGGATATGAGGTCCTCCAAACCCACACCGTCCTACTGCACCCCGTATTTCTCACCCTTCTTTTCATTGTGTAGGCTTTGGTGACTTTTTAGAGATTCCTCCATATCCTGTGCTGTCCTGAGTGGTGTGATGATGCTCAGCAAATTCTCAAACTCATGTGAAAATCTTCAACTGATAGTATGAAAAGCAGGTTTCCTCCTCAAAGAGCTGTTGGCCAGTGATATGCAAGCAAGTTTTCAAACAGCAGAAGGATTTGGGGAAAGAAAATGCTTATGGGGTACTGTAGTGCTCAGCGTGGCCTTGGGGAGATGGATCATCTCTGATAGAAATAGGATGGCTTTTCACTCTGGATCTGAACTCTCTGGCAGGAAACAGTGTCAGTACCAGGGACCACAGGGTCTAAGCCACCACTCTCTTTCCCTCACTCTCCTTTGGACACACTGTCCTGTACAGCTCTTTCTAGTGACGGGACTGGATCAAATGTTAAAGACTACCAAGAAAAAGACAGAGAAATGATCCCATCCTGTTCCAGTGTACAGTTTTTGAAATGCAGAAGGAGATTGCTTTTTGTATAAAATAAACATGTTCTTGCCTTTCCCCCCCCAGGAACAGATTCCGGTTTGAGTTAAGAGTATAAATAGAACCAAAAAACCCATCATGTGGCAATAAAACAGTCTGATATTAACTATGGTCCCTCTGGGGCTGCTGTGAAAATTCTCTCCTCTCCTTCACTACCGGTTTAAGAAAAGTTGTGCTAACGTAGTGTGTCTCTTTTGGAAAACTATTTCTGGAATGTCTCTTCTTCCAACAGATTATGTAAAGTGACTCCAGCGGCTTTGTGGAGTCTCAAAGGCTTGGCTGGAAAAGACCCATTAGATCATTCAGGCCATCATCTGCCAGAGTGAACTGTGGCTACCATAGGCTTTTAGGACAGGCCCTGGTCCATCCACCTTTGCTTTCTACTTCTGTTTGTCTCTACTCAAACATTTTCCTTCCTTTCCCACTGTTTTGGGCATTTATCTTCTTTTCATCCCCTTTCTTACCAGGAGCTTCTGGTAAACTTCATGCCCATCCCACCCCACCTCACCCCACTCCCTGGGTATTTGTGCTATGTCTGCAGGCAGTGTTGTCTTTCTTGCCCTGCCTGACCTGCCTGCTCTGCCTGCTCTGCCTGCTCTGCCTGCCCTGCCCACCCTACCTACCCTGCCTGCCCTTCCTGCTCTCTCTCAGGCTGCAGTGCTTTGCCACAGTGGGGCTGATCTCACTGCTCAGCTACTGCCTTGTATTCTTGTTCTGTTGTTTTTTTGTGTTTTTTTTTTAAAATAAATTTTCTTTGAAGTTCATTATCTGGAAAAAATGGAGCTGAGAATGAAATAATGGGCAGAGCAACCACGGTGACAGTGCCAATTGCCTGATGAACTGTAAAGACTGCTTTTGTTGGGCATCCTATCTGCGTGTTTGGTTGCCCCCACAGCAGGATGTGTGTCCTAGCTGGGGTAGCCCAGCAGTGCCACTGATCAAAATGGATAAAGAAAAACGCAGGTACTTGTGAATTTTGCTTATATTGGACATTTTGTAATATCAAAAAGAGCTTCAAGCAGGCTTTGATAGAAGTGATTTGAGATATGTTTTGCTGATCCAGCAAGAGAAAGAATAAACACTTGGGGTGATTTCTAAACTTCTCCCCACCACCCTATCTCCTTTTCCCCATTTTGGTGATCCATTAGGAGATGGCAAGGCAGCTATTAGGGCAAGGCAGCAAAAGAAATTATTTTCCTAATGGATTTTTCAGGCTGGGACTGAGGAGCTTCACCTGCACAGGTTCCTGAAAATTCCAATGTAAGGACCTAAGCTCATGCACCTAAAGTAAGGGAAATTTGGATGCTTTCAGAACAAACATCTGGTGCTGAAGTGAGAAGGGCAGTCTCTGAATGAAGTGCAAATAGTCCTTGCAAGACCAAAACTCACAAATGAGAAGAAGCCAGGGCAGCAGCTCCAGCTGAGTAAAATTATTCTGAATTAGAAAGAAACATGTAGCCATTGTTTTGATCCAATGATTTACCAAAATTCCCTGAAGAAAAGACCACGTAAACACATCTTTAGACCACAAATATCTTTAATCTTTAGAAAGCACTTGCCAAAACAGCTACAGCTTTCAATCCAGCTCAAATATAAGGTCTCTGATGTTAATGCCAAACTACTTCTCACTGAAAAAGGGATCCATAAAATGCAGTGGTTGTTCAGAATCTTTTAGCATAGATCAGTAGAAGAATATATGAGGATCTTGAAGACCTCAATGAGGAAGTGGTCCTTTATATGCTAAATATAGCAAATCCTTGCAGAACCAAAACCATGACAGATACCCCCAATATTCAATATAATGCAAGACCCGAAGGCAGAGGTGCCTTCAGCATTCAGCAAAGCCTTGGAAAACACCAGCAAAAACCAGAATAATATATTATGTGGGATATGCAATGATGATGTCACATTCACATAGAAAAATTACAAAGTCTAAAATATTTAGTTAACTACAAAAATAGCTTAAGAGGAAATACTTGGTCATAGGGATAGTAGTTGCAAAGTTCTTCTGTCATTAAGACTCCTCCTCAGATTTCATCTCCCAAGATGTATCATGAGCTCTCCTGGTGAGGAGGTATGGTCTGGTGTGCATGGGAAGTACTTTGTGCCTGGGGTAGCCAGTATAGGAGAGTAGGATTCAACTTCCCGACTGTGTCTGCAAAAGGAGGGGGTCCATCAGATCCACAGGCACAGGCATCTTCTGTGATGATGGAGAGGTTTGCTAAGCAGGGTGGGAGAGCCCTGGGTGAAGTGAGTCCCCCAGGCTGCACAGTTTGGGTGGCTGGGTCTCTTCTGACTGCCGTGGGGGGTGACACACAGCATGCTGTAGATGCACATGTGTTAGACACTAAAGTTAGGAAACCAAACTTGATTATCTTTGCTTTTTTACTCTGAGAAGGATTCTCCTCAGCCTCAGAGCTCAAGAAAACATATTTTTGGTCATAGAACACTCAAATTGCTGTGAAATCATTAGAATGTATGGTTTTGTTCTCAAATAAAACCATAAACCCAAACACTTCAAATTTTCTTTCCCGCAACTTTCGGCCCAACACTTTTCAGGATGGTGTTTTGTGGAAGCAGGAGTTCAGCCCTCCGAGGTGGAATCCTTCTTGCCTAATGGCCATGCTCTACGCATCTCATAACACCTTGTTTTCCCACATCCACTTAAAGACCTCACTGCTGCCCACTCAGTCTCTGCACATGTCCCAGGTCTCTTGGCAGTATCTACAGGTCTCCCTCCATGCACTGCTCTCCCAGCAGAGTGTTGGCAGCTTCTCCCATGGATCCTGCCTGCCTTTACATGATCTTCATCAGGAGGCAAGGTGGGAACCAGGCGTGTACTGTCCACCACTTGTGCCATGCTGAGCATCCCTACCATCCCTTCAGAGTGGGAACCGGTTCGGATTTTCTTCCTCAAAAAAGGAAAGAGATTAATCTTTTGGAGCAAGTCCAGATCAGGCCAAAAAACTGATCAGAGGCCTGGAGCACCTCCCCTATGAGGACAGGCTGAAAGACTTGGGGTTATTCAGCCTGAAGCAGATAAGACTCTGGGGAGACCTTCTGGTGGCCTTTTAGTACTTAAAGGGGACCTACAGGGAAGATGGAGACAGACTTATCAGGGATTGTTATGACAGGACAAGGAGTGATAGTTTGAAACTACAAGAGGCAGATTTAGACTAGAGAGAAGGAAGACATTTTTAGTGCCGAGGGTGGTGAGAGCCTGGCTGGGGTTGCCCTGAGAGGTGGCGGCTGCCCCATCCCTGGCACCATTGCAGGGGAGGTTGGCCAGGGCTCTGAGCACCCTGCTCTAGTTGCAGATGGCCCTGCTCCCTGTAGGGGGGTTGGACTAAGTGACTTTGAACGGTTTCTTCCAACTCAAACCTTTTTATGATTCCTTCATCAATTGCTAATTCTCACAAGACTGAACAAACCCGGAAACTCCAAATGCATTTTCTCCCATCAGACCCAGATGAAATTGCTCAGTGGATCCAATACAAGTACTTAGGGATGTCTGACAACAGGCAAGCACAAAACACAGACTGTGTGATCATTTAGCACTCATTTCTGGTGGAAACCAATCTAGCATGGGCAGCCTTCCCGTGGACAGATGGACGTGGTTCTGGGGAAAACAGTCTGGGTGGTGAGATATGGTGGGGACATAGAAATGATGAATAATACAGACAACTTCCCACCTCATACTTCCCTCACACTATAAGAATCGCCGTCTGTGTAATGGGTATGACAAGTAGCATATGAAATGCACTGGTGTAAGTGCTGTCTACTGAAGTGTAGCTCTTCCCTCTTGTGCATGTGAATTGTCACATACTTTAATCGCATGATCATGTATTTTGATTTCCACTGGCTAATTGCTTCTTAACATTGTTATTCACAGAGAGTTTCTCTGCTTTGTTCTCATTTCAATGAAACCGAGACAATAAAATGTCAAGAAATACCAAAACAAAAGCAAACCTGCTGTAAATGAAACATTTAGGTGACACAGTTGACAGAAAAAAGATGGGGAATGCGCCATTATGGATTTAGTGTTGCTGTGAAATCACCTTCATTTCAAGTTGTAGTTTCTGTACTGTTTTCTGTTTGTTTGATTAATATTTTACAAATTCTGACAGAAAATGTATCCTGTAAAGTACAAAAAATAACATCCATGGTAATAAGCAGCCTACTGAGTCTTCTCTTCCCTGCTTTTACTGCAACTGAATAAAATAGCGCTGACTAAACATCAAGAGGAGCTGGGTTTTTTTTGCACAGAGAAGTTATAGTTATACGTGGAAGAGATTTATTTCTAAATAACTATCATTGGTTTTATTCATAACGGCTTAAGCACAGAATGGAAAATAGATTTAAATGATCAGATATTTCCCCTGACTTGCTTTGAATGACTGGAAACCTGGGAAAGCGTCAACAAATTATAAACAAAGCCACACTTCATTTATCCTTCGTGTGCCTCATAAAACAAAAATATGGATTGCAACCAAAACAGCATCTGTATTTGTCATCTTAGATCTAGCATAACTCCAAAATGCTTTTGGCCTGGTGGCGTCAGGGATTTCATATTTCTGAGGCCCTATCTACAGGAATGACCAGCAGCTCCTGGTTTTAGGCCATGAATTTGAGGTGTCTATAAAATTGCTTGCTTGACTTGGGCATCTCTTTTGGTTTCCATAGGAAGGCCCAGGCATGTGGTTGGAGCATGGCATCTGGTTGGGGACATTCTGAGGGGTGTTGCCTCTGAAAGATGGGGTGAGGAGGAGTCTTCCTCCCAGGACCCTTCCCGTACCCTTTTGGACAGGAGACCAAGGAGATCATCTGGTCCTTCTCATGTCTGGTTGTGTCCCACCATTGGGACTGGTGTTGGGCAAGGAGCACTCCAGCTCGGCTACTGCTGCTAAAGGGGTGAGGGAGCAGCATCTCTCTACCTGAGCACGTGGATTTAAATGATCCTGTGGCACAGATCAAACAGCAAAACTTCGCAGAGGGGCTGGGCTCTCCTACCCTTGCGGTAAGCACCAAAGCAGTGGCATCAGCTGAAAAAGCATCTGCAGACAGTATGAGACACTGATGAAAATTCTCATATCTCCCCTAATCAGAAATCACAGTGTTTATGCCAAATAGTAGTGTAATTATAATTAGATTCAAACTGAACTCCTAAATCAGCTCTGGCTTATATTTAACCATAATCTACTATAATGCAATGGTTAATCATATCTAACCTTAATGCCAGACTAATCCTTCAAATTATTTCAAATTTAATTCCAACCCAAAACCAATTATCCCTTGAAACAGAAAATCAACATCTTTGAGTTCAGTCATCACCACTGATTTAACCCTAAAACTTATCTAAACCTACAGACACAAACAAAACCCTAATTGTATATTTTAACCTTAAAAATAACGCTTTGCTAATTATATTATAGGACTAAACTCATATTTTTATCCTCACCCAGATTAACTCCAGCAGTAATCCCTAATCCTGATCTACAGTTGTAGTCATAATGTCAACTCTAACCTTACACTAACCTAAATTCACTAAATAAAAGGAAAATAGGGAAGGAGAAAGCTTATTTTCCAGGGTGGATATTGTGCACAGACAAAAGAAAGACATGGAGAACTTCTGCTTGACTTTGCGGTCTCGGATGGATGCCTTTGTGTCCATCTCACGCCAGGAAGGGACATGGAGGTGAGTTCTCCCACAGGCATGTGAGACAGAGGCCAATGCTGGAGCTGCAAACAGAAATATCTTTAGTACACAAAATGAATCTGTTCTGGGAGCTTTTTATAGCAACTGCAGCTGTGGCTGTTTGAGGGTTCATGACAGCCCTGGTGATGGTTAACGGTGGGTCTTGGGCAACCTCTGAACAGACACATGCCCAAATCCAGCAGCAAAATTTCTGCCTTTGCCAGGAAGGGTCCCTTGCACTTACCTCCCTCCTGTCCCTGGCTCACCCACACACCCTGTCAAAGGGGGGTCTCAGTGGGATGGGAGCCCACTCCAAGGCAGAGACCACAGAGCAGGGCACCAGCACAGGCAGGAGCATGTGTAAGAAGTGAAATGACATTTTTTTAATGTTGATTTTTCTGCCAGTTTTGCTAGGATGTGAACAACGACCTTCCCCCACAGGAGGACCCTGGCTCCCACTTTACTGAACTACAATCTAACCACAGGTTACAAATATCCCAGAGCTCACCGGCCTCAGCACCTCACTGGGGTCATATCTGTGACCTTTCCGCCACATTAATTTGCACCATGTTACAGTTTGAAAGATAAAACTCTCTTTTCACTCACTCCTGCCAGTCCCCAACAGCCAGCAGCGGTGGTGGGTTTGGTGGCAGCTTGTGAGTCCTGCCTCCCTTCACACCACAAAGCCTCTTGCTTTCTGCTGGGGTGGGACATGATGGGCATCAAAAAGAAAAAGTGGAACTCTCTTTTCCTGGTGACCTGATTTTTTTGAGGGAAAAAAAAAAAAAAAGATGACATTATGCAATTAGTTGAAATAATTTTCTAAGCTGCAGGTATATTTTATTTGGCTTGCTCTCATTTCTCATAAGGAGGGCTGCAAAAATAACCAGAGGGCTGAAGCACCTCCCGTATGAAGACAGGGAGGTGGAAGTTGGAGTTGTTCAGCCTGGAAAAGAGAAGGCTCTGGGGAGACCTTCTGGTGGCTTTTCAGCCCTTCAGAAAGATGGGGACAGATTTTGAGCAGGGCCTGTTGGGACAGGACAAGGAGTGATGGTTTGAAACTAAAAGAGGGAGATTTAGACTGGAGAGAAGGAAGACATTTTTAATGCCAAGGGTGGTGAGAGCCTGGCTGGGGTTGCCCCGAGAGGTGGTGGCTGCCCCATCCCTGGCACCATTGCAGGGGAGGTTGGGTTGGGCTCTGATCACCCTGCTCTAGTTGTAGATGGCCCTTCTCCCTTCAGGGGGGTTGGACTAGATGACCTTGAAAGTTCCCTTCCCACCCAAAACATGATTCCATGATAAATCACAGACCTGTTAACACTGGCAGAAAAACACCTTTTTCCGTTGAGCATTTCTTTATCCACTGTTACAGAGACTCTTCTCTGTTTATATGATTCTATCTGATCAGTGTGTTACTTTACGCATCTGAACAAATAATAATTAGTAAAAATCAATGCACAGAATAGTCTATAGAAAGCAGGTCTTGAATCTGTGTGTGCACAGGCCTCAATTTGTAAAATAAACGTGCTGGTGTCACTTTATTTAGCCTGCAAGCAGAATTAAATGTTTACTTGTCACTGCAGGAGGAACCATCCATGTCCACCAGGTGAATACACATCCAGAACAGGTTTTTGAGCAGTGGAGCTGGGCAAAATTATCTTCTGGATGTATGGATCATGGTGGGCAGATTATATAATTTTTTTTTTTAAATAAGTGCCGTGGTTGGTTTATCCTGTATTAGACTTTGTAGGTCTGATTGAGCAGAGAGATGTTATGAATGCCTACATGCAGAGATTAAATCAGATTTTCTGCCATATTAGACACCAGAAACATCCCTCCTTGGTTGAGATTTCTTGCTTTTGGAAGTTCTCCACTGTAATCAAAGCACAAACATACAGGAGCTATCCATGTAACTCTTTATTCCTCTAAAATGTTCTATAAAGTGTCTAGGAAGAGACTGTCTCTGGAATCACTGACTTGGTCCCAGCCTTGACTGAAATTTAACACAGGAGTTGGAAGGCAGAAGGAAGGGACTGAGAGACACAACCCTTTCCATGAGAAACCATGTCAATAGGCAATACTGACCCCAAATTATTAAGTACTTGCCTGACAACTGCTCTGCTATCTTAACACTTCTTTTTATCCCAGTGTATTTGCAGACACTGTGCCAGGCTGATGTTAAACTGTTTGTCACAGAGCAGAGGCTGATAAAAAGCATCCAAATATAACTTGGTGGATTCAGTTGGAAAAGTAGCCAGCATTTGTGTCTTTGTAAGCTCTTCTTATTAAAGTTTTTGGGTGAGTTTTCAACCAGTTTACCAGACTCTGACTGTCCTCTGCAGGACTTTAATGCACAGACCTCTCATCAACTGTGTGGGTCTGTGGCACAGCTCATTTCCATCTTCTGTGCTGAGCATTTTTGACCACCTCTGATGCAAATTTTTAGTAAGTATTGCTAAGCTTTTCCTTGAAAAAATATGGTTTTATGATTAGCGAACTTTGTAGCTGCATGAGCAAAGTCTTAACTTCTGTGGATTCATTAACCTATACC
>WUAM01000089.1:6910070-6925593 GCA_024336885.1 Actenoides hombroni
GCAGGGGAGGTTGGCCGGGGCTCTGAGCACCCTGCTCTAGTTGCAGATGTCCCTGCTCCCTGCAGGGGGGTTGGACCTTTAAAGGTCCCTTCCCACCCAAAATGTTTTATGATTCTATAAGGAGGGAGCAGGTAGAATACCACCCACAGCCAACAAGAGGTTGTATTTAACACGGTTATGTCAATGTTCACAGTCATGGGGGGGGGCACCACTGTCTAATGTGCAGTGGTTTCTGTGCATTAACTGACTGGCTTAATTTTCTTGCTTTTGCTGAATCTGGTCTTCCATGATCCATTCTCATTTTTCTGTGCTTGGGCATGGGAGCAAGTACATCTGTTCCTGTGCGGCGATGCACATTTGTCTGCCAGGTCTCTCAAGCAACGCTGGAGCTTGTGACAGCCTGGGCAGGAGGGGACAAAGGGGGACAGGGGTCTCCCTGTCACCCTGCCCAGACTTTGCAGTTCCTTGCTGATGTCTTCTCTTTCAAAGATCTCTGGGAAGGCACCACAGCCACACGCTGCTGAAGGTGAGGAAGGGCTTGGCTGCTGGCTGGACACAGTTAAAACAGACGTGACAAAGCAGGATGAAAAGGTGGTTCCTTGCTGTGGAATTTCACTTATTTTCCTGCTTGGTTCATTTGAGCTTAGGAATCTCAGATGAAGAGATACTGGTCTTGATACCCCCTTGATTCCTCCTATGGCTCCTTTTTTTCAGCACAGGACACCTTGTTCTCGCTGCAGCTGCTCTCTATTTGCTTTTCAGTTTTTTTGTGAAGTGCCCGCAGGGAATTTTTTTGAAGTTATGTAGCAGCATCACGGGGGTTTGAAGGGCTCTCAGCACTGCTGCCTCGTAGCTTCAGTGCTCAAGTGAAACATGGGCCAACAGTTCACAGTGTGGGGTTGGGCCACATGCCGTGGTGTCACAGCTCCCTTGCAGAGCCAGCTGGACCCAGTCAACTACAAATGCCAGACCTGTGTTTGTGACACTGGATCCCTGACTGACATGTCATGACCTACTTTGGGTCATCTCCAACTTGGGGTCATTGTAAGTCGGGGTTTTCAGAGCCTGAAAGAGAGCTCAGAAATGCTGATGTGAGCCCTGAGTGAGGGCTGGCAATGGGAAGGTGCAGTGCACAGGCTTCTTTCTTCCTCCACATGTAGGTTCCTAGGGATGATAGTCTCTCTGGGGGCATGAGGGAGTTCTGCTCTACAAGTCAAGAGAAGGGCACATCAGCATATCTAGAGCTCCCCAACACCTTCACATCTGTGAGTATGATGGAGGGACACAGTTCTTAAATGTTGTTTTTAAAGATACTGACATCTACTCTGAAGAAAAGGAAAAGAAAATGAGCAAAAACTTTTTGTTCTTGAAGACTGAACTTCAAGATTGTGGTGCAGAGCTGCAAGGGACACTGGTATCCACTGTGCCGACCATGACATGATTGAAAATCCCAACACATTCCCCCAGATCATAAATGTGCCTTTAATATGGTGTCATTTCTGCAGAGAATAGATCCTGGGTTTTTCTTTGACTTCCAGTTTCTCTGTGTTCAGGTTCCCACTTACATCATATTTTCTGAGAAAGGTTCTCTCTCTGTTATGAGAATATTTTTATTTTGCAAAAAAGAGGAACATTATGTAATTGTGTGACTCCTGGAGCAAAAGTTCAAACACTGCAGGAAAACAAAAGCTTTGGCAACAGCCTTTACTTTTGAATCTTCCAGCTTTTTTGATATTTCTGTAACAAATGAGTCTAAATAGGAAAAGCTGGTCCAAGCCCATTTGCTCTTTTTGTGCTTCCTTCCCTCTTGTGGAATTGTTCAGACAAAGCCCTTCCTTTACTTAAAGTGTACTTGTGGCAGCACTGGACAAATCCACTCAGCTCTCCAAAGAGGCATCAAAATTCCGTAATGTCTCTATTCCTGTTATTAGTTGACTCTGTCTGAGAGGAGAAAGATCACCCTGAGCATCTCCTCCCACTGCTTCCTTCCTTCTCCCCATGATCACCACATCCTCCCCCATACTAGCATTTTGGGGAAGAGAAGGTGCAATGTGGGGTTGGTCTCTTCTCCCAAGTAGTAAGTGATGGGACAAGAGGAAATGGCCTCAAGTTGCACCAGGGGAGGTTTAGATTGGACATTGGGAAGATCTTCACTGACAGGGTTGTCAAGCTGCCTGGGAAAGTGGTGGAGTCACCATCCCTGGAGGTATTTAAGAGACATGTAGATGTAATGCTGAGGGACATGGGCACATGGTTTAGGTACATGGGCTTGGCAGTGTTGGGTTAATGGTTGGACTTGATGATCTTAAAGGTCTTTTCCAACTGAAACGATTCTATGATTTCTGGAAAAGGATGGAGAGGAGGAGAGCACCTCCAGCTTCCATTTTCCCTCCTGCCTCCACTGAGGCTGTTCAAAGTGCTGGGATGGATGGGGCTGGGGGCCCAGCACCACCGTGAAGGGCAGGGCTGGGCCCCAAGTGCAGGGAACAAAACAACTTTTTATGGGTGCCCCAAAAAACAGCTGAGATGTCAACTGACACTAATCTTGTTTGGCACTGATACGTGTAGCTGGGATCTCCTAGAGCCTCGAGGTATCCTCTCTCTGATCCGTCTGCAGCTGTTGGGCACATTTCACTGTGCCTCGATGGGGGCAGTTTGGTCCATCCCCAGCACCTGCCATGTGACGTGCCGACGTTGCTGACAGCTCTGGCGAGGGAGGAGATGCGGGTGCAATCGGAGCAGGGTGCCCACCGGGCCCGTCGGTTGGTTTGTTGCCGATGTAAAGCTGCTGGCCATCTGTGGCTCTCCACGGCAGCTGCTCAGTCTGCTGCAGGGAGGGAGAGGGGAAGAAAAAAGACCAAAAATGCAGAGGAGGAAGGGACAGGAGTGGTTATGGCCGGACTCCAAGAAGAGTAGGCAGGAGCTGCTGAAGCTGCTGTTGGAAGCCCTGGGCATGTCTAGAGGCTAAGTGGAGGCTTTTTTGTTCAGAGGATAGGTTGTAGAAGTGACCTGCTCATACTCCCATCTGTCTGGGTCAGAGGAAGCATGCATTTGGGAACAGGTTTCTCAATGAAAGCAAAAATGAAACGGAATATGCGGGTGGTTTGTAAGCTGTTTTGGTAAGGAGCTCAGTGCTGTTTGAAAATACACGGAAATCCTGGAGTAAATCCATGAGATCTGGATGAGGGTGCATTGTGACAACAACACAGCTCCTCTCTTGTGAACACAGCACTGGGTAGATTCTTGCTGCTGGTGAATCTGCTCCAGGGAATCACAACACCACTGAACGACCAAAATTAGGAGGGACCTCTGGAGGGGTCTAGTCCAGCTTCGAGGATCACAACACAGCAATCTCCCACAGGCCTTCCCCTGGTCAGACCTCGAGAACAGCCACCTCTCTGCTGGCATCCGAGTCCTGGTCCTGCTGAACTGCTTCCACAGAGGTGCTTTGGCTCTCCATGTGACCAGGTCTTGCCACCCACACTGGCTCTGGCACATCTCTTGGCCTGCAGGATGCACCTGGCAAATTCTTTTCCACCCATTATTCTGTGTTTGTAACTGCACAGCTCCTTGTAAAAGAGCTGAAAGCCTAATGACATTTTCTTGCCCACTAAGGAATTCTTGGTCAGTGACATTGTCCATCCGCTGCCCAGCACAATATGGGGAAAGGCAGCAGGTGGCTACATCGACCTGAATAGCTGAGCTGCAGGAAACACCCACAAGGGGATTTTCAGGCTGTAACGCCAGGAAACGGGACTTCCAGGTATCTGACTCATAACTTCCACCAGTCGTACTGCCCAAAGCCCACACTGGTTCTCTCATCACCCCTGGGCTTCTGCATTCCCCTCCTGGTTCCGCTGCACACCTTCTTCACTTGCCTCTCACTTCTCTACTGAGGTTCCTTCAAGCTGGTGTGTGTGACTAGAAACTTTTAGGATTTCTCATTGTTTCCATTCCCCTGTGCTGAGGGGAAGGGGCCAACAAGGCCCGTACTTGTTTTGAAGAGATACAGGGCTGCTTTCCCCTGGTTCCACTGCCCCCTGCATAGCCTGGGGCAGGATTTTCACAGGGTTACTTCTCTCATAACCACCTATAGATCAGGTAGCTGGGTCTTTCTTTGAAGACAGCTGAGCTTCTTGGGTATCCCTTTACTGCTGTGACAGGATTTAAGCAGTCTAAATACTTTGTAGAACAGTGGCTGGGAAAGGCTGAATTGATTATTCTTTCAGTGTTGACCTCCATGATGTTGGTTTTGCTTCATGTTCTGTATCTGGTGGATGTTTAAAATACCTGCTGCAGCTCCCATCGATCTCCTGCCACGTGCAGATGCTCACAACCAGGACAACTTTGGATTCATACAGTGAAACACTTTTGCTTTTGGTTCTCCTGCTCCATGTGTTTGAGTTATGCTCAGCTCACCCTGTGTTGTGAACCACGCAGTCCTGCTGTACTTGGTTTCTCTCCATGATGCTCTTCACCTCCAGTATCCCAACATTGCACAGGGAGCTTGTGGGGAAACAGCAGGTGAACAATCCACTCCTTCCATCCTGGAAGCCTCAGATGTTTTTATCTCAGCATTAGCTGTGAGCTGGGAACATGGTGCAAGATGCAAACTGGAGGCAAACAAATGAAAACCCAAATGCCTGAACTCTCTGTAGTTTGCAGAGAAATGTGAGACCTTCTCAGATGAACTGATCTGGGAGGACATTGTGCTCAGGAGTCACATACTAAGAGAATAAAGAGGAAAACCCCTATAGGTAGGGTTACTGAACAGTTGTTTTCCTATGTATTGCTCACAAAATTTTCCTTTCTCCATTTGATGGTCAAGCTGAATCAACACCAAAGTTGGGCTTGCTGTTTGGTGCAGGTTCACCTCGAAGCCCGCCACATGCTTTTTGGGTGTCTAGGAGTCAACCTGTTCCCAGTCACAGCTGAACAGTTTTGCAGCCTCAGGCATTTGAAACAAGCCTCTGAATCAGCCCCTCAATTCCCAAATGCTTGTGTGAACGGTGTCATCTCTGTTCTCACTCCAAGCAGAGCTATCATCATCTTGCCTGTAGGGTTCAGAAGTGTGGGCATGGTGCTCCTGTCTGGCAATGCTCTACAAATAGACTGCTTACAAATTGCACTCTGCTAACTTCTGTCCCTGGGTCCTCACCTGGGTCACTTACTGCTTTGCATTCCTCGAGTCTCAGGCTGCTTTACTGACAAGCTGCCTGTCTGCACATGGGGTGACCAGCATCTGCCCATGTGAGAAGTAATCAGGGTTTTCTTGACCTAAATCTCCAGCACATGGAAATGGCGGTGGAAGCCAGCAGAGTGCCATTTGCCCCTGCTCTGCCTTGTGTACCCAAAACTGTTCCTGCCTTTGATTTCCAGACAATTTCCAGACAAATAAAAAAAGATTAATATTTTTGCTTGAAGCTTAATATAGTAGACTGTTCGTGATCTTTGCACTTGACACCAACAGCTTCCCCTGTGAGATCTCAAGGAGATCTTGTTTGTATTCTAGGTGGAGAGTGTGTAAAAGTAGCAATTTCTAGCATGAGTCACTACCTAAGTGTCTGATTAATTCCCTACTTCTGAAACTGATGAAACCAAATGGTAGGAAGCCCCAGAGGAGAGCTATGGTACAGGAGAAAATAGAAGCTGTAGAACAGAGTATAGCTTAAATTAGTGGGGCCAGTAGGAGAGGACATAAACCACTGGCTGCTATCAGAATATCTAATTTCAGTGTTCACTCTTCTCACCTTGCAGAAAGGGCATGACCTTGTCACAACGTCTGTGGAAAGGCAATAGAGAGTATCCAGCAAGACAGGAGGAATTCTGCATGAGTCCCAACAACAACGCTTCCAAGGGAACATCTCTCCACTCTACTGCAAGCTTAGAGGTACAACGACAGCATCAAATCTAAGGGTGTATGGCACCGATGGACCTATGGGGCACAGCAGCATCCAGCACAGAAAAGGTGTAACTTGAATCAGAGACGGCTCCAGTGTAGAACAGATTCTGGACAACATCCAGAGTCTGGACTAGGTCCAGGACTGGCCTCAGGACTGCAATGAGGATAAAATTTACCTTGGGGTAAAGGCTCAGAATATACAATATTTACACTCAGAAAAGCAGCTCTCCAGCTGAGGGGAATGGCCGCGGCGTCTCGAGTTGTGATGGTGTGCGCCAGCTGAGGCTGTGCCCTGAGGCTATAAGAGGGGTTGAAATGGAGCCAAGGCTGCATTTTGGCCATCTGCTTGGCTCGGGCCAGGAGGCTGAATTTGCCATTAGTGTTCCATGAAACATAAAACAAGAGTCGAGGTCGTCTCTGGACTTCATTAACACTTTGAAATGCCAGGGGGAATATCGCATTTGACTATGGGGCCGGCACAAGTCAGAAGAGAATCTAACATTTCAGTTCCCACTCAGAAAAACCCAACAGCTATGTTTCAGTTCTTACTGCTCAATCCAAAATCAACGGAGACAACCAGTTATTGTGAAAAAAAATTCCTTGCCAATGAAACCATCTGAAAAGGTTCATTCTGTTCTCTTTGGGAATATTCATCCTCCTTCATTTATGTTCAGTCTATGAATTTGATAGCAGAAAATGAACTCCTTGAAACAAACCCTTTACCTTCTCAGCTCATTCACATGTTCTTGGTATAGGATGAACTTCTCCTGGTCTCAGCCTTGAAAAGGACATGGCATGGATCCTTAGCTGATGTGTCCAGCAGAGCATCGATGTCAATGCAATTATGCTGCTTTCCACCAGCATCGGTGCAGCTGCATAGTCACAGTCGATTGTATTTGAATCAGGAAGTTCCTGTATGGTTCCCAGGAAAATTACCTCTACAGACAACACCAGACTAACTCCTAGAACATGGGTTTTTTTCAAGAGTGAATGTGTCACCCCCTGGAAGGATTCAGATGGACATCCATGTGATGTATAGCGTCTACTGAAACTGCTCTTGTGCTTTCCAGACAGAAACAACCAAATATAGAGAGCAGCTTGTTTGTGTTCAATTCTATGAAAGCTTTCCCTGCACCACAGCATATGCTGAGCGATTCAGGACTGAGCTGCGCTCTGCAAATTGCATCCTGCTGCTCCCACTGCTGCAGAGGGGGAAGGAGTGAAGCAAGGTAAAATGAAAGCAAACATGCACCTCAAACACCTCTGCCTTCCTGAGAAAGGAAACATAAGACTCACTCGAGAAAGGAAGCAAATTCCAGGCTCCCCAATTGTCCTGTGGACTGTATCATGCAGGTCTGTTACTGGGGAGGAGCTGGGGAATTACAGTTGTGGGGGGGATAGGAAACCCAGAGGCCTGGCTGGAGACTTAGACTCATAATCCCTCTCCGGTCCCCACAAATTCTTGAAACGCTTTGGTTACGACAGCTGAGAAAACAAAACAAAATGCAATGCACCTCTGTCCTGAGCGGAAGTAGGAGGATTTCTTGGCAATTTGAGATCCTTTTGTGAAACTGATTATAGAAAGAAGCAAACAGCCCAACTGTGAAGGAAAGCTGTGTGAAGGGTTTAGTTTGGACCCGTCATCTGCATAACTGAGTTTTAGACTTGAAAGAAAAGACTAATTCTCTGTAGGTTTGCTGAATGTTTTCCAGGGAGCCTGATGCATCTTTGCTGGAAGCTCAAGACCCAGGAACTCTTCCAGAAAGCCCAGGTGCTGCCCTCTCATGGTCATGGAGAGAGCCCCAGAGCTGACTTAATGTGAGAGAGACCAAATCAAACTGTGTTACACCTTCAAGACCCAGGTCTGACACTGGTGCTAATGCTCCATCTCTTCTGTAACTGTGGTTAACGCTAAAGGCTTTGCCGGGCACTACAGACCCAAGCAGGGACAAGACTTCTGGATCTGAGCACTAGTGCAAGGCTTTCCCACCATCTGCTTGCCCTTGGTGGAGGACTAATGCCTCCTGGTGGTCCCAGAAACATCTCCTTGAGCGTGCAGGATTGGTTCTGTGCACCTTCCAACGCTAGCAAGCTCTTCTGGCTGCTGGGATGCCTGGGGACATCCCAGCTGGCTCCTAGAAGTTCATGTGGAGATGCAGGTTTCACCTACTGGGAATGCTTAGAAATGGGGAGTCAAAGCAAGTAGGCAAAGTGCAAAGGCTGGGAAATGAGGAGAGGGAAAAGGCAGAGAGGTGGTGTGGAGATAGGGACCATTTGTGGAGGAGCAACAAAACTGGAGCCCATTAGAGAACTGCTGAAAGCTTCAACTCTGAAGAAACTCCAGACACAGCTGTGATCAGGTAAGAAGAGGACAACCACAGAAGTGTGAACTTGAAGATTGACTAATGAAGTTTCACAGCCCACTGCTTAATGAGGCCCTGCTCATTTTGTCAAAAAGCAAGGGTGTGTATGTGGTTTCAGGACTTGACTCTCCCAGTCCTGTTTCCCCCCACCAAGGTGGTGGAGGACTGTGATGTCTGAGCCTTGACACACAGACAGCAAAGGGAAAGACTTCTCCCTCTGCTTTGATATACTCCCAGTAGTGCTGCAGGTGGGACACACCCCAGCTTGGAAGCACATGGAGTGAAAAACTCTTCTTCAGATTAGAAATATTGTAGAAAGTTGAGAGAACCTGGAGATCTCCTTCTGGAGAAAAAATGATGCTGTTGTGCACTACAGTCCATAGTGACACTAGTGGTAACTATGTTGGTGCAGGCATCTGTGAGAGGAAAGGGTTGGAGAGTATTTCATCAGGCCAGTTGCATCAATTCCAACAAAATTTAATAGCTGGCCTAACAGAAATAATGAGAAGGTCATATCTGCTAAGAGGCAGTTATGGAATGAGCAAATTAAGCATAGCCAGAGCCATCTCCAGACTTTGCCCTTCTGCTGTTTGCAATGTGCCATCACCAGAGAGTCCAGGAAGAGGACTGAGCTGCTGTGCTAGCAATAGGCATGGAGATCATTTTACTCAGTTCCTGTTCTGCTCTGACAAGCTTTAGGGTAAGCCAGGCTCATCCAACCCAGAAGATCGACAAGAATTGAAGGAAAACAAAGAGAAATTCTAAACTTTCATCAAAAAACCTCATTAAAGTCCCTATCATTTACTCTGGACACATGAAATGGCCTTTATTATAGTCATTTTTCTTAGCACAAAAGCTACTTTCAATAACAGAATAAGTGAAAAAATCATTACAAACTTGCAAGAACCAAGGAGCATCTCACAGAAATGCTTTGTCACAAAATAAATTATAAAAAGCTATAAATAGCTGACCATTATTAGAGCAACTGAGCTCTCTTAACTAGGCTCACTGCACAGGGAATGAACTGTTTCCCAGACAGGCAGGGGGGAGGTGAGGCAATCAACAGGTACATCACAGGCTCTCCAGGGTGGAGGAGAAAGCAGGCTTAACGTCATCACCTCCTGCTTCTGGAAATGGAAGACGCTTTTGGAGAAACAAGTTACTTAAAAGATTGATAAAAATATACAATGGACACACACAAGGATTCACATAACACAGGATGCTGCTGAACTTAAACAAGGTCGTATCACCGATGGCTGGAGTACAGGCTGGGAGCTCTGGGCTCATGGACTCTAACTATGCTATCCAGCTCTTCCAGAATTCTGACCTCTTGTGGGGTTTCCTTTTCCTGTTGCTTAGGCTGCTTGAAAAAAATCACTCTTCTGATTTTTAGAGTTTGGTTTGTTTTTTTTTTAATTCCAGCCTAACATATTAATTCTTGCTAATGATGTAATGTATTTTAAAACAGTTCTTTCTCCTTCTAGTTGTTTAGCTCTGTGGTATTTATGTGAGCAGGTCATGTCTGCTTTCAGCCTTCCTATTGCGAGAATAAACACAACAAAGTCCTTATATCCCCCCCAGCTAAGGCAGACCCTCTGACCCTCCTCTGTATCCTTATAGCAGACTCCTCCCCTCATCCTGGATCTGCCTTCAAGTTATTGGCATGGTGAGATGCCCTAGAGAAATTAGATGTGGCTGGTTTTTCATAGTTTGGTTCAATCTGCAGTAACTGCAAAAATATTTTAAATTTTATTTTATTTTTTTTTTCCCCCAGGTCTTTCATGGAAGAATAACTTACAAAAATGAGCATGTTTGCTGGGAAGGTAACCTCATATTCAGATTACCCTGATTGGGTCAATGACATCTCACTGGCTGAGTCCAGAAGAACTATAATGCCAGGATTAAACCCTGAGAGATCTGACATTTAGAAGACAAGGTTTCCTAGTTCGTTTGGTAGATATGGAAGTTGTAAAGGTGAGCACCACAATCAGTAAGAGACTGGGATGCTGCAGCATTTCCAGAAGAAGGGTGTTGTGCAAATCACACTAGACGCCAAGGAAGAGTCCTGCAAACCTGTCCCATCAGTCTAGAGCTTTGAGACAACTCTCCAGCGCAGTTACCTGGCCATGGGTGCTCTGATCTCCAGGTGAACCTTTTCCCTTGAATCAGGGTGTAATCCTTTCCACACAATTCATGCAGACATATTTGTCATATGGTGATATTGGTCAGAAGCTTTTGATTATGAGCTGTTATGCTTGTCTTCAGCGTGGAGATGATCTTTGCCAGCTGCCAGGGCTGCTGTGTTTGTAAGAGGCTCATGGATTAGAAAGAAATGGGCAGCTGGTGAGAAGTCATCGAGATTTTCAAGGCTTCTGGGAAGGTGCTGTCTGAGTATGGGTTGCTGGCAGTTGGCAGACTTAGGGACCAACAAGACCACATTTGTATCAGTTTCAGTGTGTTGTCTTTGCATTCAGCCTTTCTAGGCAGCCAGAAGGTCTCCCCAAAGCTGCTGCATTACTGGGTTTTATGGTAATGCCTTTTTCAGGCCTTGGAATTCATGAGAAGCAGGTAGCGATTGTACTGGCTCCAAGAGGTGACAATCTCCCTGGGGAAAATTTTGTGTCAAGGTGCTGGAGAACTCTCCAGTGGCTGGGAGTTGGTGGATGATACGTGGGCTGTGCATTGATCTCCCTGTGGATCGTGTGGAGCTACCTGTACCTGGCAGACAGGAACATACAGATATTATTGAAGAATGTCTCTGTCCTCAAGGGAAACCTGACTTCTCTACATTTGAGAGAGATTCCTTGGTTCATGACCACTGCAAAGTGTGTACGAACTTACTAGCATTTCTCTTTTTTTAAATTTCTTTACTAGTTACTTGGTGTGAATCTTTTCTTCCTAGGATTTGCATTTGATTTTCCCCAAAATACCAGTTTGGCTTTCATGGAAATGTCAGCAGAAGGACTGGGGTTTCCTCCTACTGAAACATCCATGGTGTAGCTGTCTCCAGCTGAGCAAGGTACCCAGCCCTGCTTTGCACAGTTTATTGATTTTAGTGTGTGATTTATCTGACTGTGTGTAGTTCAGGGTCTGTAGGAAAGCTGAGGCTCATCAAGGAGGCAGCTCAGAGACATGGTGCAAGAGGATACTGCAGTGGTGGGGTAATGGTGTAGACTGGTGCTGCCAAGCAGAAGCCTTCCATAGCTGCAGTTGCTCTTTCTCTAGGACGCAAGAAAAACATTTCATATTTGTTTTAAAAGTATTATTATTAAAACCACAGTATCTTTCCTGGAATAAAGGACTGAGCATATTCATTATGGGAGAACTGGAAAGTAGATCAATATGGGTGATTTTTCGCCACTCTGAATCATAGAATCACAGAATTGTTTCAGTTGGAAGACTTTTAAGATCATTGAGTCCAACCATTCCCCCACCACTGCCAGGTCAGCACGAAACCATGTCCCTCAGCATCACATCTCAATGGCTTTGAAACCCCTCCAGGGATGGGGACCCCACCACTGCCCTGGGCAGCCTGTTCCAGGTCTTGACAACCCTTTCAGTGAAGAGGTTTTTCCTAATGTCCAACCTAAACCTCCCCTGGAGCAAGGTGAGGCCATTTCCTCTTGTCCTAAATGCTTCAGTTCTACTCATTTTATTAGACTTCTTTTCCTTTGGGTTGAGGCTTCAAAGCTGTCATTTGTCCCTTTTGTATGTTAGATTTTAATGTTAGTCCAAATTGTATTTTTAAATCTAAAACCTCTTTAAACATGGGAACATTTTCATTGGCTCTTGCTCGAAGTTTCCCTCTCTGGATTATATTGTTTATTGGTTGTTTCCCACATGACTTAAGAAATGGATTAGTTGAGGCATAATGTGACCTTCACTAAAACTGAACTGGAGGCAGAAATGCAGCTCTGCCAACATGGTCCTTGGATTCAGAGAATGACCATGGGTACCTCTATGCTCCCAGCTGCTGGGCCACAAAGTTCAATGTTGTTTGTATTAGAATAAATGATTTCTCTGTCCAGCTTGTTGCAAGCCTTGGAGGGAGAGCCAGGAATGAAAAGCATTCCAGAGAACTGCACAGCGTCTAGGATGCCTTTTAAAAATAGAAATGGTATTCTGAAGTTTTCAGGATAATATGATAAATAAGTTTTCTAGTGTATACAGGAAGATACCTTTAAATCTCCCTGAACAAAGCAAAAAAAAGACTTTCTAGATCTTAATTAGGTCATGACTTTAAAGAACAAGAGTTCTTCCTGAGGAAACCTGTATGCAGATGAGCCTTGTTGCTGTCCTTGTGGCAGAGCTACACGACCTTTCCTGCACCTCTGAACTCATGTGTAGCATTTCTCTTTCACAGGCCAACGAAGATGAAGAGGTGCCTTTCCTCCCTCCCATATCTACATGGGCTTCAGGATATGGATATGAATGACCTTGTCCTCTTCTACTCTCCTGTCAAGCTCTGTCTTTGAAAAATCCTATTTTCATCAGAGGAAAAGATGATGGATGATTGATAGAAAGGGATTTAGCTAGGACAGGGTCCAAGGGCCACTGTTACAAGTGATCTTTGAATCAGGACCCTGTTTAATGAGTAGCATCAGTATGTTTGGTGTTATGTCTTGCAGCAGGGTTACTGGGAAGAAGAGTTTTTACATTAATATTAAACACCGTGTAGATTAAGAATTCAGCAAAACATATCTTGAACATTTGCCATTGTTACATAGAGATGAACAACATTAATTTTTCAAAGGATCATTTCTATCACCACCAGGCTTGGCTCGAGCTGACACCACAAGCCCTGCGAACTTGTGCAAAAGTGAACTTGAACCACAAAGATACTATTGGATATTGCTCAGCAATGTCCTATGAAAGCAAAATAAAGAGATAAGCTGGAATGAGGGACAGGGTAAATAGACATATAGCCACAACAGTCTAGAAACAAATTCCCTTTCCGTAGAACACATCTGTCCATATTCCAGTATCCTGGGTTACAATAACAATAACTTCTGCTGGTTTATTAGGTTACAGATTAATGGGAACCCTGCTGACTTCTGTTTCTTTAGCCTTACTGTGATATATACAGAGGGAAACTATGAAATTCCTGCAGTTCACTTCTCATGTGGAGAAAACACATCAACCTACCAGAGCTGTAATTTGCTCGCTGTGTTGGGAAAACAAGAGGTGTAAGGAAATAGGCTGAAGAGAGGCAATCAAAGTGCCATGTCCTCCCTCCTGGCACCTAGTGCCCACCTCCATGAGACAAAAAATGATGCAGGCTTTTGAGCCTTCTTTCCCTTGAGGAGCAAAGGCCCTTTTCAATTTCAGAAATGTCATGTCACTGTTTTGGATTGTTTTGATGAAACAGTATAGGAAGTCTATTTGAAAATGAGAAAAGAAGTGGGAAACGTGCAAAGGCAGAGTATGAAATCTCATAAATCTGGGCTGCAATTCATTGAACTCAGGATACAAAATAGGTTAAGTCTCAGCTTTTTCTTTATTCTTAAAAATGATAAGTCTCCAGCCCTCCCCACAGCAGAACTCTGAAGAAGACCAATGTTACTATCCTTCTGCAAACCATAGTTATAATTTTTTTCAGCCAACACTGTAATTACTGAACTCTGGAGATGTAATTTGATTGTCCTGCTGAAGTATGAAGAGATGAAGCAGACCTGACTGTAAATATCTAACAGCTATTTCAGATCAATGAGCTTCACAATGTCTGCGGGGTTCAGAAGGCTTTAAATCCCACTCTTAGGTATTACCTTTCTACGACTGCAATATTTTAAAAATACTCCTAGGTATTATTTCAAGGGTTTAAACTCTGACTATTGCTATTTTTCTCTGCTTCTTATTGCTTGGTGTTTGGTACTGCATGATGTTTGTATTTCACCTAGGATGGAGTGGATGCTCCAAAAAATGACACCGGCAATGCAAAAACCAGAAAGGTAAAGCTGATGATATTTATAGGAGGTAGGAAGCCCCCCCCCCTAGGCTCCAGTGAGATTTGAACTCACGACCCCTGGTTTACTAGACCAGTGCTCTAACCCCTGAGCTATGGAGCCTCTGAGCTTTATATTCTTTTACCTTTATGAACATTTCATGTAATAATTTTCTGTGTTAATTCCGGAGTGAAACAAAACCTGCTCTGCTAGATTGTGCTGCTCCAAGGATTTTCTGTTCTCTTCCCAACAGGCACTAACACAAGCATCAGACCCACAAAATTAGCAACACACCAGGTCAACCCAGGCCTGGATTTTACTCTCCAGCTCATCCCTGAAGGGACATGAAGAGTGACACACGGCTCCCCTTCTCCAGTCAAGTAGCCTGGGAAGTTCACAAATAAGAAGCAGTGATTGCACTAATTTATCAAAGAAAGAAGTTAATCTAAAAAATATCTCTTTATATCCCACTGCTTTCCTTTGGAAATCAACTGTGTATTTGGTCTTTTCCTCTCAAACATGTCAATCCCTTCTGAGATGTCCATGATGTGCTTTAGGTGCTGTGATTGACATGAGAACTTTCAGTTTAAAGTTATTATTTGGTGTCTAAATTTTCAGGGTAATTTTTCCTGTAATTTCTTTCTTCACTGAAGGCAGTTAGAAAGGGCTGCCATGAGAAACACTCAGCATTTGTTCAGTTTTCTCCCTCAGTAAAGCACCTGTTAAACATTTAAGATTGGGTGGATCTTTGGGGAAAAGTGTTCTCAGGTGTTTGTGGTGGAAGACATAATCCCGAGTGCCCTATCCATCTTGGATCTGCATGAAAAGTGCCTGGGCCAGGAGCTGCAGACCTATCTCCAAAGTCACACAACAGTCATGTGAAGGCTCATTTTGTTCACCATGACTTGGTGTGGGAGGAAAGCCCACCAGATCTTGCTTCTTAGGGACTCCCAGGCTGCCAGTGCTTTGAAGGAGGGACCTGGGGGAGTCATCTGCTCCACGCTCTTTGTGAGTTGATGGGATTGCAGCCCTGTGACTGGGATGTTAGGCTGACTACCAAGAGAGAGGGGTGGGCAACCTTGTGGCCATTACCAGCCTTGCTGCCTCCTGAGGGGTTTCTCCTGCACCTGGACCAGCCCCCTCCAGCTGCACTGCTGCAGGGGATATGGGCAAACTCATTAATGATCTGGACGATGGGCAGAATGTAGTCTCAGCAATTTCTGATGATGATACCAAACTGGGACTGGTGGCTGATACACCAGGGGGTTGTGCTGCCAACCAGAGGGACCTGGACAGGCTGGAGAAATGGGCTGACA
>WUAM01000089.1:6925693-6940986 GCA_024336885.1 Actenoides hombroni
CTGCTCTAGTGGGAGATGTCCCTGCCCATGGCAGGGGGGTTGGAACTGGATGATCTTTAAGGTCCCTTCCAACCCTGGCAATTCTATGATTCTATGATTCTATACAGTCAGTTGTAAGCTGTAGATCCAGCATCCACCTCTACTGCCTGGAGCTCCTTCATCTGAAAATCATGACATTAGTCTTCTGGGTTATGTTCTCCTCATCTGAGGGAAACTGAGACAGGTTGTCCACTAGCAGCGAGCAAGGCAGGGACACTTCTGCCCATTGTCCTCCTCATTGCCGAGTCAGCAGAAATGGAGCATCCAGCAGATGGATCAGCTTGTGTTTGCTTCCTTCCCTGCTGCTTTATAAACTAAAAGATCCCTTGGTGAACCTCCGGATGCCAGTTCAAGGTAACAGACTGAGTATGATGGTCTGTGTGACTGGCCACTCCTCAGATTCTGCATTTCCAGGTGGGGACGAAACATCAGCAAATGTGGGGTGAACATGAAGAGAGCGAGAAGGAGTAGAACCAAACTTCATATTTAGCATTTGACACAACACTGGACAATGAGAAACCCTGTTGTCCCCATGAATATTCATGTAGAATTGGTAATTACGTACAATGCCAGGCTGATTGGGAGATCTCATATAGAACCTCCACCAACCATGCACTGGGCTGTCGCTTGGATGATTTCCAGGCACAGACGAAAGCAAGATCTTTCCCAGAAGAGCCTCTTGGGCACCATGCCTTGAGTTCTTCACATCAAGCAGGCAAGACCCGCAGGGTTGGGGTAGAAAAGCCGAGTCTGGACTACCTCAGATTTGAGGGAAATATTTATGGAGACTCTGTCAGCCTGCAGAAAGTCACAGAGAGAATGCTGGTTGTACATGAAACCCTTTGGCACAGAAATGTCCTTAGGCAGGGGAAAACATACAGCAGCAGCTAAAGAGGACTCTAAAGAAAAAGTAAAGATGTACAAAAAGAAAACATCAGCACAAATGGTTGAAGGCTGACTCGGAATAAGCCACATTGTATCTATTATTCCTGGTCTTTTTTGTGGAAGAAAATTGCTCCCTTTGAAAGAAATCGGAAATTAAGACCATCCATACTTCCCAAGAGTAGAAAAACACAAACCCTCATTTGGTGGGCTGAAAAGCAATTCTCAGGCCTTTATCTGACAAGAGAAGAACATGATTCTGCCTGTAACATTTAAGGAGAAATGATGAATTACCTGGCATGGGTTCAGTGCCTGAGCTTCCCATTGGGTAAACTAACAAAGAAGCTTGAAGCCAACCAAGCAACTTTGTACAAACCCTGCTGAAAGCAGCCCTTAGGGGACACGTGGTGAGGACATATACCAATAAAATAATTCTGAAAATAATAGTGAGTGTCCCATGCAAGAACATGTGCTTGAAGGCTGGTTTACAACAGCAGCTGGGCTCGTAGCCTGGGAGCACATGGCTGAGCCATGAGTTGGCAGAAGGAAACAGGGGAAATGATTTTGTACAGGCTGTTTTCAGAACCTGATCTGAAAAATACTGTGGTTTAAATGTGTACTGATGCTGGTAGCACTTTGATGAGAAATAAATGCTTCTGGTAATGTAAACTGATGGAGTGGTGTGAATGTGAAAGGCTTGTTGGTGCTGGAAAGGCTTGCTGGTGCTGGAAAGGTTTTCTCTATGCTTTCCTGGGTGAAACTCTGCTGCCTCTGCATTTCCCAAAGTCAGTGCTTCCTGAGATAATTCAATATTTTCACCTCAGTGGCAGGCCCTTGCAATGCTGAGAGCTGTCCTGGAGAGGAAGTGTTACTGCTGACTTTACAAGCAGGTCAGTTAATGCCCTGCAAGCTGCCACTACCACCCCTGTGCTTTCACCTCTGACACTAGTAAGGGCTAGAAGAAGAGCTAGTGCTGTCCCTGACAGCATTGTCCCCACAGCCTGGGGCTGTCCCCTGATGGCAGTCTTTGACTGAGCTCTGCCACCACCACCTTTGCCAACCCTGAAGTCTCTCTAGACACAGCTCATTGTGGCAGGTGCAGCCTCCCTGACATACAAACCAGACAAAAACCACAGGGTGTGCTGCAGAGGTTTGGCATCTCGGCCATTAAGGGTCTTAACTGGTGCCTCAGGGTTTGGACCCCTTAGCAAATGGGGTCTGGGTTTGTCTGGGTTTTGTCTGGGCTAGTCCCCTCAACCAATTAGAATGACCACAGCCTATCCTCAACTAGGCTATAAATGGGGTCCTGCCTAAGAGCCAGGTGAGTTGGTTCTTGGCAGAGCAGAGGGCCTGGCAGTTGGACCCTCCCCTTGGACATGTTGTCCAAGGACATTTCCACATATTGAGGGAGTCTCAGTAGGATGAATGAGCCTTGTCACCCTTGGATGAGTGATATCTTGGGCACTCTTGTGTGGGAGGTTTCACCTTTATGAGTGAGTGTGTGCCCATTTTGGTTCATCTTTCCTTAGGGTGTAGGAATTAGTTGTGTAGTAGGTAATTCCCAACAGACATCCGAACTGGTATTTGGTCAGAAGGAGTGCTGGGCAATAAACCCCCTGTTTTGGATAGTGACTGCTCTTTGTTTTGTGGGTGCCTTTGTGGCACTCCTGTTTCGCAGTATCTCCTCAAGTGATTGCTTAAGTCTGGCACAGGCCAGGCAGGAGGTCTGCATCTTGCCTTGTGACCAGTGCTCCAAGTAGGACCATATCTACATCCTCAGATGAAGTGCCTGGAGGGTGCAAGGCTGGCAGGCGTTCCATTTTAACCACTAGCTCTCCTTCAAACAGATCACTTCCCACAGCCTAGAGGCAAATCTTCCTCCTTTATGGAGGGAGGGGCATCTGGCCCAGTTAGACAAGTGATGTTAGTCCATCCCAGGCTTTCTCCATGCTGAAATCTTCGATAATCTTCTGCCAGCTGGTAAGAGATTGACAGCTGTACTGTAGCAGTGTAGCTAAGATTGGTAGTGAAGCACACAGGAATGCCTGTCTTGACACACAGACCATGTGAACCAGAGCAAAACTGTCTCCTACAATTCTGGGAGGGTACTTCTGAGGTCCTCTGATGGGAATGTTACTGTGAAAAGTGAGGAAGACTAGAAGGAGTATAATTGCTAAGTGAGACATGAATGCTGATCTAATTTCTAGGTCCATGCAGTGCAGATGGCCATTGCTACCAACAGGCTTGAAAAGAAAGGAACTTTCTGCTGGTGTAATCTGAATGATATGAAACATCTTGCCCTTATGTCCTTCCATACAGTGCCTTGACCAAGTCCCAGTGAAAGGTTTGTCCAGGGTCATTGTGAAGTGACTGTTAATGAAGGTGTTAGGCCTGGATTTTCTTGTTCAGTGGGAGCTAAGATAATGAGAATCATCTTTTGATGTGCTTCTCACAGTCTAGTGTCTGGATCTCAGCAGCGTTTACAGCCAGGTGCTATGATTCAGATTCTACTCTAAGAAACACTTGATTGCCAAAAAGATATACAGAATTCTCCCCAGCATTTCTAGACAAGATATTTCTTCAGCGTGTAAAGAGCACCAATACATCATACATGAGCACAGTGCTTCACTGGGGTGTTGGCATAATTCTGCTTTTCTTCTGGAAGAGACTCTTTGTCTTCTTCATGTGGCAAGATGTAGAAGTGATCCTGCTTTCGGTCATAATTCAGCATTCATCTAGGAGCCATCCTGGTGAAGCTGGCTGCTTGGTCTCTGACATGCAGCCCACCTCATCCAGCAGCTAGTGATTAAATTAGGATGAAGAAGGATTTTGGGGAGATGGTGACGACTGTGAGGGTTGAGGAATTCAGCAGCATGAAGTATGGAAACAATGCAATTGCACAATTGGGGGATAAAATATGTATTTTTTTACTGTCTCTATACCAGCAAGCCCTTTCTTGATGAGATGTTTATCTGATACAGTTGGCTCCTCCAGTTCTCATGATTGACTTTTGCCCTGGTCAACCCCATCATGCTGGCTGCTGTTTGCTCCTGGATCAGTATGCATTGCACTTACTCATAGTGGCCACTCTCAGTTAAACTTCATCTGTTTCACTGCATCTAACTTATTGTCTGACCACTTTGGCAAAAAGGGATTGATCCTCAATGCTTATTGCAGATTCCAAGCACCAGAAAATATCTTTTAGATTGTTTCTCCTCTCAAATGATTCCTGTCTGCATGCCTGTTTTTTTCTGATCCAGACTGTTTGACAACGCCGTTGAGTTGTCCCAGTTTTGCGTATGTGATGTGGAGTATGAAAAGCAAAACTTGACAGTTAAAATGCTTCTGCTTTTCACAGAAAATAAAAGCTTCCTCTGTGTTCTTTGCTTTTACCCAGGGATCAGGGAAATTGCTACAAAGTGGAAATGTTAGTGTATGGCAAATTAGGCCTTATTGGCATGAATCACAGATAATCTTAGCAATCTTCAAAAATGTTTTCTGAACAAAAGGATTATAAAGGGAGTCACAGGACAGTGACCTCCCACTGCTATATAAAGGCCAAAGCTCAGTAGTGGGCACCAAACCAAAGCTGAGATGTTTGTTTTCCATAGCTGGAAACATCCACCCTGAAGCCACAGCGAGCTCTCGCGACAGTATTTACAGGGCTATTTATCTACAGCAAAAGAAATTGTTACATCATGTTGGATTTCTAGCAAGCCATCAATAGCAGCTCACCAGAGCCAAGCTCTCAATTCAAATTGTGTAATACTGTTGATGAGAGACCACCTCGTCATACAAACAAAGGCCTGACAATGTGATGGACTCTGTAAATGGCTTGAATAGACCCTGGTAATGATTCTACCAAAAGCCAATAAGCTGTGTGCTGTCAACTATAAGAAACATGATGAATTTCAGCACTGCATTTTATCTCCTGCATGGAAAAGGAAACACATATTTTGCTACTGCTCTTGTAGCCATGCTTGAAAAGTAATTATTTTTTTTTTATCATTCATAGTGTGAAGATGAAGCTAGATAAGTGAGGGTTGAAAAAGTTATAAATATTACATGGCATTAGGCTTCTTCTAGCCTTAAAATGAGCCTTGAAGTTTGGTTTGACTCTCCCAGGCTCTCCTTGCCTGTTGGTGTTTGTGAGCAGCCCAGTGGCAAATATTAAGTTGAAGTTTCTGTCTTCCTTTGAAATACCCTTGTAAACTTTTCGTGGAAGCCAGCAAGAGTTGCTTTAGGCTCTTGAAAAAAATTATATGATGTTTGGAATAAACATCTTGCTCCAAGGGTGCCCATTTTGTCCCTGTGCTAAGAGAACAAGAATTATTTCTGGAATGCAGCTGTCCCTCTTTAGGCTGCTGAAACTTTTCCCTGGAGTCCCCCCTGGAATACAAAATTTTACCCTTGACCCCCTTCAGATTAGCAAAGAGCAAAATCCAACTTGTTCAGGGAACAAAGTGTAGCTGTCAGTGCTGCGCAGGCCTAACGAGATTTGCAGGCACAACTCAAATTGCCTTTCCAAGAATTATCAGGAACACTTGTGAAACATAAAGAAATTGGTATTTCTTAGTATCATATCAGACACTTCCAGTCCCCCAGAAGTTCAGGGTTTTGTGCTCTAGCTGGCAATTTGGGTATAATAGGTGCAGGCTGCTCTGCCATGGGCACCCTGAGCCCTGCCATGAGCCCAGGGCCACCACTCTGGAGAGCTAGTGCCCATCACACAAAGGGTCTGATGGTCCCCTGGTCCCAGGAAGGCATGGCAGAATTACTGCTTTTAATGAGCTCTGTCACTGTCTGGGAACAAAACCTTAGCTAATGGCAGCCATTAGCACCTGTCAGCACAACAGCCCGTAATAGAGGAGAATTTTTTATAGATTTGTTTTATAGACAGATGCCCTTAATTACAGATGAGTTGCTAAGCTACAGGAGCTTAACCATTTCTGAGCCATGTTGAAAGCCCCAGCACTCGTGTTAGCTGCAGATAAAAAATTACTTCAGTTTATTGAGTAGGTCTCGATGCTGACCTACATGCGAATCCTAACAGAAGAAATAAAAGTAATTTCCCACTCGCAGGATAAGGGCTGCAGTATATCACACGTTCTCCTGCAGTAGTCATTAGGATAGGTTAATAATGTAAGTACATTAAAAAAAAGGGATTGACACATCTGTTCTGAAGCAGCTACTGCAGCAGAAGCAGAAGTATAAGCTGCACTGCCTTGGCACTGTAAAACACAGTATTTCAGCAGGCAAATAAGCAAATATTGATACTGTCATTTTGCTGTGTCACCAATCAGACCCAACAGTGTAAATGATACAAACTAGAGTGTGGTGAAACTTCCATGCTGGTCCCCGGCAGCATCGGTGCTTGCCCCTCATTTAACTCCTCTCCAAAAACTCAGCTCATCAAGGCTCAGATGAAAGGTTTGGGAAAGCACAACACTACTGACAGCTCAAATACTTATCTCTGTACCAAAAAAATGTAAATACTGTGAGCTCAAGAAATGCAAATAACTAGTTGGCAAGCAGGCATGCTTTATGCTCAGCCCTTCTCTGGCTGGATCTGGCAAACGGTCTGCCCTTCTGCAAATGTAAGCAAGTAAGAAGTGAGAGCAAGAAGGATGAATAGCTCAGCAGCCCTTGGGTACTGTGACTGGAAATCTCCCCCTGTAAAACCCACAGAGGTGAAGCTGAAGGCGGAGCAAAGTCTCCCACTTGCACTGTTGATCTTCACATTGCTGCTCTGTAATACCTGAAGTAAAGGAGGAATCCAGCACAGATGGTTTAATAAAGAGCCCCATATTGTAACATGCTGTGAGAGTTACACTAAATGTGCCAGGAGTGATGCTGAACACATCCAGATGCCTGAGGATAAGGGTCTCTCACACCATTTAACTTCCAGGAGACTCTCTCCATATTGTAACTGCTGTAGCTGTAGCAGCACCACATGGTAAGTTTACAGAATTAATGAAAAATTAATGCAATTTCAAGAGGAGATTTAAAAGTGTGTGCTGTAAAAATCTCATTGGGATGCCAATGTGACTGTCTTGAGTGCCAGTGCACATGCCTAGCTCATGGTGGGCAGAAGGAGTAGGATGAGCTCAACTCAATATTGTGCCTGCTAGAGCTGAATAGGAAAGAGACGGTCCATGACTCATATACTGTGACTGAGGATATAATTCACTGGGCGCCATTAGGGACCCTTGGATACTTACTGGACACCAAGCAGATGTAGAACCATTGATTCCCAAAACAATATTTCCACTCTGGCTTATAGCAATTGCTAGAGATACCATCTTTTCCAAGTACTCTCAAGACAGCAGCAGGCACTTTTGTAGGATTAAGAAAGCTGTTGTTCATCCAGAATAACCAGGGTTAGGTGGGGGACTGTCTTTTGGGTGCCCTCAAGAAGTCATCCCTGAAATTTTTTTCCCATCAGACCCTCTAATAGCATGCAGCCTCATTTCTGGTCTTACACTGAGCAAAACTCCCTCTGGGTCTCTTGGAAAGGCTGTTGTTCATTATCTTTCAGAGCATTGCAAAGAATCAGCAACGTGTTTACTCTTCCTCTTGGCTTGTGCCATTCTAATGAACCTATTTAAAATAATAATAATAAAAAAACCCAATAAACACAGTAAAAAACCTTCAGTACACCTGAATGACCCAGTAGAAATGCAGAAGCTAAAGGAGCATTTGTTTTGTCTCCGTTCATTTAGTTGGTTGCTCAGAGTTCAGTGTTTCCAGCAGAATCCATTGTAAATCCAGTCAGTTGGAAGATAACATACTACAAGGATCAGCCCAGACTTCCCATAGTTTACTTTGTGCTCTTCACTCCATTAAAACCGTGCTTGAAGGGATCTGGCTTGTATTCACTTGGACAAGCAACATCTGGGGACAATTAAGTCATCTGAAAATCTGCCCCTGAGTTTGTGGAAATGTCCTTTTGAGAGATACATTGGCTGCTTTGTCCAGAGTTTATGCAACGTGCTGGGAACACCCAAACTCCAGTGCTGTGTCATTGCCACTATCACATTGTGGTTTGGGTGACTGTCAGAGAGGAAGAGCTTCAGCTAGATTTCTCTTCTGACATCCATTGTAAACAAATTAATTTAGTTAAGTAATAAAGTAATTTAGAAGAAGTGTGTTAGTAAATAAAGTAATTCAGGGGATTTAATGAGCAAAGCATGACAGCAAATTAAATAAGTCTTGCTCAAAGTCATCAGGCTTAAATTATGGGGAAGAGACACTGCACTTTTCATGTGAAAAGGCAAGGACCAGACACTGCTCTCTGGGGCATGCCCTTGCAGTCCTTCTGATTTGGGTAGGGTTATCCAGCATGAGCTAAGGGTTTTCCTCTAAAGCAGGTTCTGCCTGGGGCTCTGTGATCTCCCTTTTTGTGGGTGCAGCTCTCAGCAAATGGACAGGGGAACTTTAGAATGAATGACCAAGTTTACAACAAGCCATCTGCAAAATAAACACTCCAAGGACCAACCTAATCAATAACTCTTCAGATAAGCAAAGAAACAGATGGTGTCTAAATCCATTACAATGTAATGGATTTAGGTGCTTTCCTGCAATTTGAAGGGCAAGGTGATAGGATTGCAGGGATCTCAATATATCTGTTTAGATAGACCTCTGAAATGTTGGCCTCACGCTACCAGCTCATGTTCAACATGTTGGCTTAGGCAAGATGGGCTTAGGTCAGCCATCACCTACAGGTGGGGATGACCCCTTCTAGAAGGTCTTCCAGATGACTGCATGAAATAAAGGCCTCTCTACAGGAAGGGTGGAGAGAGTATCACAAGCCTTACAGTCAGCACATGAACTTGGCATGTCAAGCTTTTCATTCTGCCCCTCACACTTTGGAAAGGCTGGTAGGATGCACTTAGCTGGGTAGCTGGTAAGTGCTGGAGCTTTAGGGCACATATTATCAGGTTCCCATACCAGCTTCCTCAGAGATGCTTTTCTGTTGGGTTACCTGCTAGGGTGGCTTTATATGGTAGCTGTATTTTGGGACATACATGCTTCCTTCTGCAGCATGCTATCATGGCGTGACTAAGGAAAATCGGTGGCATGATGGCAGAATCTGAAACAGGGGGGTGTTAAAACCAAGCTCCCAAATGTTACAGCATGAGAGCCTATGTATGCATCAGGCTCTCTTCCAAAGCTTGTGTCCAACATTGCTCTGCAAAGGAGCTTTTGGACAATATAGCAGGACATGCCAGGTTGTGGTGAGCTCAGAGGATGCAGCCAGGTCTCAGAAGAGCAGCAGGTGAGGGCACCTCAGGTCAAGTGAGTCAGGCTGTGGTCAGACAGGTCAACCCCCAGGAATGTGGCACAGCACAAGACCCCATCTCCCTGTCCTTGTGCTGCTATTGGGGTGCTCCGCCTCGCTCGGGCAGCCCTGTCTGGCTGCCACAGCCACTTCACAGCATCTTGGTTTGAGTGCTCAGGAGGAACGTGGTTTGGGGGCAGCTCTTCAGGCTCAGTGCCTCTTGGCCAAAGCATTTTGTCCCTGAGCTGGAGGGGGACAGTTAATTTCTGACTGCATCAAGTGCAGTCTTGCTCTGCTAGAGTCACTCATTTGAGCAGTAATTAACGGATTTCCATTGGAGTTTCATGTTGCCTAATCCTTAATTTTATTCCAGATCTTTCCTTATTTTGTCTCTGTCCTGTGAAATAAGACTTCAAAGGAAGAGACTGTGAAACCAGTTTGCCCTCTTCTGGGTCTAGAAAAGCCAACAGGGAATGTTTTGCTCTTCCAGGCCTCTGAGCTCCAGCAGCTGGAGCCCAGCCCTCAGAGACGGTAGCTACACGTGTGCTTTGCTCATTAAATCCAAGTGGGTTTCACTTAACCAGTTCACTAAACTTAACCAGTTTTTCTGGTTGGGTGGGTTGGATCCTGCCAGCTACCAACACCTGATGCTGATGGAGCACCGTGAGATCCCATCCAGATACTGGGGACCTCAGCTTTGCATGTTCATTAAAATACAGGTGGATCTCAGACCTGTCCCTTTGTGCTGATCCTCTTTGTGAAGGAAATGGCATTTTGTACTTGCCCAGTACTGTTCAGAGCTCTTCATGCTGACTGAGATAGCAGCAGTGCCATCAGCAGGCCTCTGCCAGCCTGGCCCCAGGGACTGGAAAACCAATTACATCCCTCTTAGCCAAGTCTTGGGACCATCTTCTCTCCAAGGCTTGCTTTCCTCCTACCCAGATGACTAAATGGAAAACTAGTCCTCCTTGTGAAGGACCATGTCTTGGTGTTCCTTGTGAACAGTCTTGGCTTCAAGGGCCAGAGACATCCAGCTATGTGCAGTGAGGGGTTGTCCAGACCAAGAGAACCTGGGGCTCTAGGTCATGTCCTGACCCACCAGGCACCCACCATCTGAGCTGCGAGGCCCTGCTGCTTCCCCTGGGATTGTCTCACATGTCCTCTGTAATGGCCAGTTCTTCACCTCTGTACTTTGCTCCTGGCCTGAGAACTGCCCTGATGGAGCTGGAGCAACTCTTGACTACTCTGCTAAAGTGCTAAAATCCTAAAAAATATTTCTCCTTCCCATCAGGTCAAAGGTGCCCAAGGACCTGGCAGTGCCAGGCAAGGCTGAGTGATAGACACATCATCCCCTGGCACTTCTTAACAAGGAGGCTTTGGGACTAAATATTGGCCTGGTTGTGTTGTGCCCTCAGTCTGCTGAAAGCTGCCTGAGTCCTTTTGGGCATGATGGCACCAACCTGTCTCTTCCACACATCCCCCTTTGTACATGGTGGGAAACACAGAGGTCACAAGCACAGGCTGAAGCCAACATAGGTGAGCAGTCTGCAGGATGGGTGGGGAGCAAAGGAAGTTCTGATGTTGGTGGTGTTGTCTCTGTGTCTCTGATCCCCAACTCATCTCCAGTCTTTCCAAACTTCTACCTCCTTAAAATAGATTCCAAAATGTCCCAGGAAATGGCCAGTGGTTTGGGCACAAGGCTGGCTTGTGCTCCAAGTGTTCAACTCCAGCCTGTGCAAGTGCATCTCATTACAGCAAGACTAAAACCAGGCATCTGCATGGTTGTAGGAAGATCCTTGGAGCTCTTCTCAAATGTCCTGAAAGGAACGAAATCCCAGAAAACACTGGTTTGTGAACACAGCTGTCATTAAGTAGGAGACAGGACTTTTGAGGATGGGCAGAAGACACTGACCTCTCAGTGAGGAGGCCAAGGTTTCAGCAAGGAAAAATAATGATCAGAAGAGCTGTCATATCAGAGGCAAGAAGCGTCTGAGCACAGCTATGGGCTCCTGTTACCAGGCCTATCAGCTGAGACAATCTCTCCTCTCTGAGCAGGCTTTCATATTACATCTCATGCCGGTTGGCTTGTGCCAGCACAGCACGATGAGCGTCTGTGCAGCCTGAGCGGGCAGAGCGCCTCAGGAGACAAGTGTTTCCAAACATCCGATGGTAGAAATCAGCCATGGGAAATGAGGTCTGTAGGTGGGTTGAGTGGAAGAAACTTTTGCAGAAGTCCAGAAAATGAGTTTTCAGCCCCATCAGTGGTTGCTGATGCTTGGACTCTGCCAGACTCAGGCTTAGAGGTGGGAGAGCGATCAAGCCCAGCCCTAAAAACCCTGCAGTAGAAACACTTGGGCCCGTGGGCTCAATATTTATCTCCTATCATACAGCAGCCAGGGCCTGTTTTGAATTTAGGTATAGAGATTTGCATGTATGGATCTGCCCAAATGACCTGTCTGCCTGCTGTACAGACATCCCCCACTCAGTCAAGCAGGAACCAAATCCTGCCCCTCTCCCAGTGCCAGCACAGCCCATGTGGGGAAGCTCAAGTTTTCTCCGTTAATGCAAGAAGTGTTAATAATGAAGCCATTCAGTCAACGCAGTTCCCAGCTTCTTGGGAAACTAAAATATGATCCTTAATTCTTCTTTATTAAGGCAGCACAAGGATTTATTATTCTATCCCTAAAGAAAGAGCAAAGCAGAGGTGATTAAAGCAGAATTTTCAGGCAGCAGCACCAGACTTTGAGCACAGCCCAGACGGATCGGTCACCTCAATAAATAAACTGGCTGCAGACAGGAAAGTCGTTGTCTAACCCTCAGCAGCGGCGTGCAGTGGGTGTGATATGGGGAGTGGATTTTTCATGCAGAGTTCACATCATCTGAACTAAACCCTGACAGCACGGAAAAATAACACTGAGGAATCTGATCCCTGTGGGACTGGATTTTGGCAGCAAATGCAAGACCAGGCACCACATGTGTGGCAAGAGCTGCATGTTGTGGGGGCTCCTGCCACCATGGGTTGATGTGGTGGTGGCTCCAGCTGGAGAGGGTGGGTGAGCCTCTGCTCCACTGGAAGAGAGACTTTCATGAAATGATCTTATTCTCAAGTGGTGGTTGGTGAGACTGGAGTCACTTGGGTGTGCCACCAGTTGTACCACTTCACACTTAACTATACCAGAGTTCCTCTCCCATTTCATTGTTCATACAATCTGGTAATGTCCTGCTAAAGCCAGTCACATTTTACTCTTCTCCTTCCTACTTGGAGTAACTTTTTATCATCAGCAATAGTTGGCATTTTGCAGCTCACTGCCTTCTCCAAGCCATGAATATGTTGAACAACCCTGGTCCCAGCACAGAGCTCACAGGGTCTGCAGAAGAGCTCCCTACCATGACAGCAGACCATTCACCTCTTCCCCACCTACTGTCTTCCTTTCTATCTTCCTTTGTCCTCTGTTCTCTCAATTTCCTTAAAACTCCTCAACAGCCTCAGAAATAGCCTCAATCTTTTGGGGAAGCATCGGCACAACTTCTGCATGGCACGAGTGCCCTCTAGTGCAGACCCAGAGCTCTGACCTTGGTCCGCCTCTGAAAAAGGGACCCCAAACCTGATTCCCAAGACCTTAAAGAAGGTACCTTCCCCATGGACCAGCTGCACTGACCGAGCTGGTGATGCCTTTGCCACCAGAACGGTGAGAAGGAAGAGGGACAGGGAATTGTCATTTTAAAGTCTGTCCAATGCTTAAAAAAATTAAATTATTTAAATTCTTTTCAAATAGGTCTGATATTTCAGCATTATTATGGCAACTTTCTTTCTAATTATTTGTTTCAAATTTTGCATACTTGATGTCTGGGAAGAAAACCATGTGAGAAATGTCTCCCATTGGGTGTCACTGAATGGACACATAATGCCAAAACATGTCATATCTGCAGGATGTCACAGCATAAACCCAAATATCTCCTGAAGCAGAAACTCCCATGGAGAAGAGCCCAGCTCATGTGGGAAGGCTTCCCTCAAGGGAAAGGATGGCTGGTGCACCTATGGCCACCACTGCAGAGCAGAGCTGGGTGCCAGGCCACTTCCACACCAATATCAGAGGCACTGCACTGGAGCAACTCAGTGCACAGGGCTGAGATCTGGGAGCATACACTCAGATAAAAACATTCAAGTGCAGGGGAGTTCATGTCTACGAACAGAAATCACTCTCTGAAGTGCCAGTGACTCAACTAGAGCATGGTGCACCAGGATCAGGTCAGGGTTTTATTGAGATGGGCATAATGCCCAATCCAAAGCCGCCAGGCTAAGGTTAGACACCTTCAGGAGCAACGATTTGAGTCGTTCAGGACCTTTTTATTTGCTGCTGCTGTGGATACTTGCAGAATGGTATAAACCCTCTCTGTGGGCTGTTAACATCACACAGGGCAGTGTCATCCAGGGTATTTGGGGGGCGAGTACCAATGGGCATCATCAAGAGGTTTCAAAGGTTTTTGGTTTTCTTTGCCATGCCAGTTCCAAAGTGTGGTGCTGTGAGTGGGCATTGCCTAGTTACTAGAAAGGGAAGACTTTAAGAAACGTGGCCAAGGTGGGCAGGTTGAAGGGAGGTGCTTTTCCTCTGTCTGAAGCTGTTTCCTTCTAAGCCCCAGAGGCCAACCTCAGAGCAGTTCCAGTGGATGAGTTCAGACAGAGTGAGATAAGAGCAGCTTTTCCCCATAGAACATGGATGATTTGCTTACCTGATTTTTGACAATTTCTTCAAGATGAGCTGTCTTTCAGAGCAAATGCTAATTATTGTGTTGTGTTGGTTTGGTTTTTTTTTTTTCTCTTTAACTAGTGTGAATTCTAGTCTGCTTTCCATTTTCTGAGCTGTTTCTCTGTGGCTATTTCTAATAGCCCCCCTTACCTAGCTGAAACAGGACAGAGAAGCAGCACCGTAGCAGCAAAGGTTGTGCTCTCACCCTGGTGGCCATGGCCCTGAGTCCCAGCCTGGGATTTGGGAGGCTGGAGTATCACTCAGGTGCTCCAGGCAAGCCAATTTCTCTCTCTCTCTGCCTCATTTGCAAAGTGGGGTAATGACCCAGTCCCATAGTCCAGACGTGATTCTCTGCAGCAGGTATCAACGCACTTTAGCGAAAATCCCTCCAAAATACCCTAAGCGAAGCTGCCCTCAATTCTACCACTCAGACAAATATGACAGCGTCCGTGAAAATTGCATTTTCCCAATTGTTGGCTCCTCCTGAATTTGGGAGCATGTTAATTTTCTAGAGCAGCTAAATAGTTTCCTCTGATGATTTAAAAATGAATAATAATAGCAGCGCCCGCCTTCCCGAGGCTCATGTAGGACTTACCAGCAAGAAATTAAACACAGTAGGAAATTCCTTGAAAGAGTTAGAAAACAAATGATTGATACAATCTCTCCCTCCCTCCTGGCTCTGTGATCTGCTTTTAGAATGATTATTAAACACAGCAAAATTCATTTGGTGCTGTAACATGAACAAGACAAATTACAGTCTCTGGAGCTCAGTTAATTGCTAAAGAACATACTGACCCTCTGCGGGTTCATCAGTTATGGTAACTAATGAAAAGAAACGTAAGCCTTGCTACGTGGGTCTGCAGCAAGGCTGTCCTCCCACTGCATGCAGAGACAGGTTCCACCTCAGCCCCATACACTCTGGGGTAAACAATATGAAACGAAGTGTCTGCACCCCCTTACTGGGCAAAATAAAAGGCTGTGGATATCCAGGACCCATTGAAGGGTTGAGCAGTTCAGTGATCAGACTTCCACCCTTGATTTGCTGCAGCTACCCTGAAGGGTCTTGCTAAGACATTGAGTCTTCTTGCAGTGGGGTTCATCTCACCTAACTTCAGACCTTTGGAAGTAATCCAAATTGCCCATTGGCTTCACCAACACCCAGCAAAGCCTGTGGGCATTTTCCGTAGTCCAGTCAACAACAGGCAGACAGCAGCTGCTCTGGCAGTTTCACAACTTCCCGAGGGTTTACCAGTGGGAGCCCAAATCTCAGCAAGTTGACTTTGAAAGGTCACAAGATTGCCCTAAACATCAGTGGGTAATACTTGGGGGGGCGGGGGGGGGGG
>WUAM01000089.1:6941086-6952535 GCA_024336885.1 Actenoides hombroni
TGGAGTGGAGGGGGTGAGGCTGCGGGGGGTGGGGGTGGGTGGGGGGGGGGGGGGGGGGGGGGGGGGGGGGGGAGGCCAAATTCAGCTGATTGTTTTAATTTTTTTGATGCTATCACAGAGGTGGAAGATTGAGAGTTGCATGTGGACTCTCAGTGCTCAAGGCATCTCATCGTGATAAATTGATGAGTGCTGACAATGCTGCGTGCGCTTTCATAAACAGACCCATCACTCTGATTTCACCAAAACTTTCCCAAATTATTTTTTTCTGTATTCTCGTTCCCCATTCTGTTCTATTAGACCAAGATGTAAAATTATTAATAGAATAGCCCATTAATTTTATGATATTTCATTATTCAATTATTTCCTCCATTATTCTTCCACATTAAATCTGAATAATTTATTCAGTGAATTTTGCAAGCAAAATGTTCAATGCATAATTTTCTCCTTTGTTAATATTCTCCCGGTTCTAATTGTCCATGAGAATTTGATCTAATGCTCTACAGAAGGGCAACCTGAAGACAAAAGGCCCAACACAGGGCTGTGCTGAGCATGACTGTTGGTGGCTGTTCCCCGTTTAGACTCTCAATGCACCAAGTGTGTGCTGTGAAGCCAGCTGAAGGAGGCAACAGGCTGTACCTGGCACAGGAGCCAGGAGTAGCTCATCCTGCACGTGAAGCTGTGTCACTCCATTTGGGAATGTGGCACAAAGCCTTGACAACAGCAGAGAAGGAAAGCAGCGATGTTCTCAACTCCCTTCTCCCAATATCAGCCTCTCTGACCCTGTGCAAAGAGTTCACAACCCCTGGGGTAACATCAAAATGACCCAGAAACAGCTTCTTTCCCACCCTACACATCAGATCTGTGCTGATCCTCACTGGGAACCTCAGGAAGAGGAGGCAGGTTGGCTCTCCAGGCTTCCCTGGGGACATTGGCACTTCACTCTGCACACACCCTGCAAGCCTAGCCCGTGGAGGAGTGTATAGAATCATGGAATCATTTTGAGAGAGAGGAAGAGACCTTTGAGATCATTGAGTCCAACCATTGCCCCAGCACTGCCAGGGCACCACTAACCCATGTCTCTCAGCACCACATCTCCACAGCTTTGAAACCCCTCCAGGGATGGTGTCTCTGCTGAAGTCTCAGGACAAGCCCACATGGAACACAGAGCAGGATTAGCCCCCCTCCCCGCTCCCTACCAGGGTTGGATAAAAAGGAGAATAAGGAAAAAGAAAAATGCTTCATCTAAGAATGGAAGCTAAGAATATAATAAATTTAGTGGATAACAGGAGAAAAACAGAAACGGGAATATTAAGGGCAGAAGGATCCAGAAATCCATTCCAAACCTGCCCTTGTGTGGTGATGAATGGTGTGGAGTACGTGGCGTCAGGCCCAGCCCGGCTGAGATACCATTGCAGCTGCAGGGCCCAAGAAGGAAGAGTCCCCCTGACCTTCCTGTCTCCTTCTTCTGTGGAGGATGGCAGGGAAGGGGAGGGGATCACAGCTGCCCTCTGACTCCTCAGGGTCCTGGGGTTACCACCCATCCCCCCACTCAGTCTGTTCACCCTTAAACCACAACAGATGGGGACTCCACCACTACCCTTGGCAGCCCAGGCCTGCCCTTGACAACCCTTGCAGAAAAGAAATTTCTCCTAATGTCCAACCTAAACCTCCCCTGGGGAAACTTGACACCACTTCCTCTTGTCCTGTCTCTTGTTCCCTGGGAGCAGAACTGGCTCCGACCTCCTGTCAGGGAGCTGTCGAGAGCCAGAAGGTCTCCCCTGAGCCTCCTTTGCTCCAGGCTCAACAACCCCAGGCCCCTCAGTTGCTCCTCCCCAGACTTGTGCTCCAGCCCCTTCCCCACCTTTGTTGCCCTTCTCTGGACACACTCCAGCCCCTCAGTGTCCTTCTGGGAGTGAGGGGCCCAAAACTGAACCCAGGATTTCAGGTGTGGCCTCACCAATCCCCAGTATGGAGGAACAATCTCTGCCCTAGTCCTGCTGGCCACACTAGTGCTGACACAAGCCAGGATGCTGGTGGTCTTCTTGTCCACCTGGGCACACACTGGCTCATCATCAGCAAACTGTCGACCAACCCCTCCCAGGTCCTTTTCCACCAGGCAGTTTCCAGTCACTGTTCCCCCAGCCTAGAGTGCTGCAGGGGGTTGTTACGGCCCAAGTTCAGGACCTGGCAAACTCACCAAGTGATTTTCCAAATTCACCTCATATCACTGAGCTTCCATGTTGGCCTTTGGGCATGCTCAAGTTCCCATGTGGGCTGAACACACTGCACTCAGCCCAACCACCTCCATCTGTCCCCTGGCATCAGTGATGCAGACCTGTGGTTGCGGAGCTGCTGAAGGCTGCAGGTTGGTTTCTCCTATAGACGTACAGAGCCTGAGCCAAAGGCATCCTATGAAGAAGGGCAATGTAGATCAGCTCAGAGTGTGATGGGCTGCAACTCAGCTCCTGCACAGGCAGGCTCTGGCCCAGTGAGCTCGGGCTGTGTCCACATCGTGCCTAAGTCCTTCACTGCAGAAAGCAGAAGTTACAAGCACTAGGTAGTGATAATGTTACGCGCCACCTTTACTGGCTGCCTGACAGCTTGGTGGCTGCCCAGAGACCCTTACAGTCATCAGCCATTAGAGAACAGCTTCTTCTGCTGGTGCTTCAGACCGTTTGACTGCATGTCAGTATGCACTTACAGCTCTCTGCAGCTACATCTGCCTTTCCTGCACTAGGAGCCTATGCAGATGACCAGAGACCAAACTTTGAGAAAGCAGAAGTTAGGTGACCAAAACCCTACTCCATTATGAATGACATCGACAACTTCTTTTCAAACCAGCAAGCCAAGTTTTAGGTTCAGTTAAGATTGGTTTCCACTTGTCTGTTGTGCACTTTTCAAAAAGACTCTCACTCTGCCTGGTATCTTCCAGCAGTTACCAGTTTGCTTGGAGGCCTTCCAGTCTGGGGAGTGCTTGTGAGCAGGGACTGAGCTGGGGAGGATGGGAATTGGGCAGCACATGGGCTGCTTTTGACAGCAGTGAATGAAATGTTTTCAAATGACAGAGTAGAAAATAGTAAAAAAGGAACTTTTAAGTCAGAATATATCTTTGAGCCAAAATTTCTGGGGAAGTTTTGGAATTCATTTCATTTCCATGAAAGCCTTAGCCATTGCTGGGATGTTTTTAGCAAATATGATGAACTCTCACAATTTCCCAAACGAAAACCACAAGGAAACTGAGCCCTTTTGTTTTCATTGAAAACCACTGACCAGCCAGTCACCTTCACTGTTTACTCAGCTCAGCTGCCTGTGCTGTTTTATGGACAATATCCCGTTAAAACGGGACACAGTAACTCCAAATTAAGAGACTGCTGGAGCCACGATGAGCTCAGTGTTGGCATCACAACAGTGACAATTCAGGGAACAACATTTTTCCTAACCTAGTCAATAAATTAGTGGTAGAAATAGTGGCAACATGAAGCAGTAAAAATAGAGTCCCACAAATGCAAATTTTCCATGGTAAAAGCTAATAACTGCTATTTTCTAAAATAACATATTAGTGCCTACCAGCTCAGCAGAAACATATGGACTGTATCAACCCATTGCAAGGTTCCCACCAACCCACATGAACAGAGATTTTTCCAATCCTCTGGGACAAAAGTCTCCAGAAATAGACCTGCCTCGAATAGCCTAAAGGTAGATGCACTCAAGACAAAAAGAATAATGGGGCTACAGTGAAACCTAAGTGCTCCAGCAACCTGAGGAGCTGAGTCACCAGTTGGAAATACCCAAGTCCTGAGGAGCATGAAGGCAGTAACAGCTTCAGATCCTGCTCTCTAGGGAAGGGAATGTCACCCGGAGACTTTGCTGAACTGCAGCTGCATTGTCCCTTGGTGGTTTGTGGTTTGTCATGGCCATTTTGAGGAGCCAAAACAAACCAGCCTGGAGCCTGTATCTCTCCAGGGTACTCTAGTTTCTGCCCAAGGTTGTCTGGCTGAGCCATAGCTGGTGCCTCTGGGCTACTCCCGATGGGTGCTTCTCTCAGCAGATCCAAGGCTGCCCTGAGTTCTACAGGGGTGGCATGGAGAACCTCATTCATAATGGTTTGCCTGGGGGATGGGGGGCATAGTCTTTACTGCTGACAGTCAGTGTAGCTCCATCAGTGTTTACAGCACTAGACATCCTGTGCTGGATGGAGAAGAGGGGCAGGGAGACCAAGAGGATGCCTTTCACACACTCCAAGGAGGACAACATCTTTTCACTCCAGTGGAAGCCTTGTCAGGGCGGAGTTAAAGGTATTGTCAGGTGGTTGGACATCCACTTCCTCCTGCCTTATCTGAAACAGATATAAAAAAGTCGACCAAGGAAATAATGCTCATTTTAAGGCTTCACACATTGTCCCTGCCAATCCCAGAGTCTTAGGATTGCAGCCAAATGCAGCCCATACACTACAGACACCCAGAAATAATGAGCTAAGCTCCCTCGGTAGGAAGCCTTGTATTTTTAGGAATCATTAAGAAAACGCAAAGTGTAGATTAAAGATAACATTCTCCATGCAACACAGAAACCATCTTAATTCTGACCTTGCTGCAAGAACAGAGCAGAGGACCAAGTGGTCTGAGTAAGGAGCACAACATGATGGAACAAGGTGTTTGCAGTGTGCTTCAGATGGAGATGTCACCTGTCACTGAAATACCTCTGAAAATAGTTTTCTTACCCAAGCCTAGGCATAGAGCTCATAACAGGGGAAAAAAAAAAAAAAAATGAAGGAAAAACTTTTTTTTTTTAATATTATTTCATGTGAGGAGCAAGTGAGACACTGTAATAGTGATGTCTAATGAGAACTGTGACTGTAGACACAAGGACACTAAAAGCTTTTTTTAATTGAAATCGAAAAGCAGAAAACTGACTTAATACTCATTGTATAGTGCAGAGAACTTGGGAATCCACCTAGTACATTGGAGCCATTAATTATTGCTTAATTAGAGCAAGGAGCATTTGCAGGATATGTGATAGCAGTTAATGGCTGATTCTCCTGAGAGACACGGATCTGGGTACAGAAATAGCAAGTTCCTTACACAAAGGGCATCTCATTTTCTTGGGAAAGGAGGAGAAGCAGCTGATGGAGTCTGTGTTCATGGACAGACTGTATGTTCATGTGGCTCTACCACATGAACATCTCTGCGTCAGCACCAATCCCAGTGAATGTTGTAGAGAATTTAAAGGGAAAAGGAGACAACTTGCAGGAGAAGGTCTGGTGCTGGCACTGAACATACATCCCTGCAAAAGATGGAGAAATCCCTCTTCTTATTAAAGGCATCCTTTAGGGAAGCTGCCACCAAACACCTGGGCTCCTGTGTGATCCTGCCCATTCAGGACAAGGTCCCCATGCTGAGGCTGTCCCCGGTCTAGCAGTGATTTGCTGGACAGCCAGTGGTTGCGATGTGGTGAATCCCTCAAAAGCAGGAAGCTTGGGTTCAGACTCATTCCTGCTCAGCTCTCAGCAATGGCACAAGAGAAAATCCCTCCCAGACTGCCATTCTGGGTATACTGGTGCCTCTCAGTCCTGGGCTGGTAACAGCAGGTAGTGCTGGGTCAGGTGGACATGGGGCAGGCACAGAGGGCTGTTGGGGTAGGCAGTGTCTACCCCATGGCTGCCCATCAGACCTGGGCTCCAGGGGCCAGGCACCACACTGCACCCCGGGGACATGGCTGTATAGGCCATTTTGCACCTTTGACGATATCATGACAATGTTAACGTACAATTGAAGCAGGAGATCAGATGAAAGCCTGCAAGAGCCAATAAAACAATCTTTCATTTGGAGTCAGCTACAGCTGTTCTCTAAGTCCCAATGTACAGAGACCATTTGGTCTGTGGTCTCCTCAGGCAGGTGAAAAAAAATATTTCTCAATATGCATCAAAGAACATTTAAAATTGGTTCTTGGTTATCTCTTGTGCAAAAGCCAGACATTGGAGTTATGACACAGCTTTGATTTGACTTTTTTGGAGTGCACGTGTGTACTTTTCATAGTGCTTTTCAGAATAAGAAAGTACATCTCGCTTTGTCCCACCTGCGCTGTCTCCAGCCATCACCTTTATCCCTTTAATAGACATGTTTGAAAACAATGGTGTGTCCTACCACTGTGGCTCCTCCTGACAGACTTATGTGACTTCCATCCTGCTGTTCAGGACCTTCTTCTAACTCCTGGACAAATCTGTTCATGGTTATCTATAGAGTTCTATTCTTATGCTATCATTGCTCTTCAGAGATCCCTTCCTGAAGTTTACTCTGCTGTTTAATTTATAAAGATCAATCACTCCTCTTCCAGCCTGGCTTCACAATCCATCTTCTCTTGGAGAACTGACTCTTCATCCCTTTGTTGCATTTGCTCCAGTTTCTACTCACATTTTTGAACTGCAGCTCTACACAGCGTTTCAGATGAGATTTGATCAACGGCTTGTGCAGCGGTGTTAACGTGCGAAACCTCTGTGGAAACACTTTTATCTGTTACTGCCTCATACCTTGCAGAGTTTTCAGTTACATCACAATAGTGGCAATACAATGACTGTATTTGAGTATTTGTCTACCTCTCTTGCTCCCAGCTGGAAGCCCTATAATAGATCAAAATTCTGGGACTGTGCTCACAAATGCATGACCTGAAGCCTTACTTGGGAATTTCATTCCCTTTCTATTGCTCCAGTCCTCAAAGACACCAAATTCGTCAGATACTCCACTGAACCACCCTTACCTTCCAGTTCTGTGTCAGCAGTAATTTCATGATCTCATTCCTGCTTCCTCTGTCAAGGTCAACAGAGCAGAAGATGAGTTTGATCTACTCCATGGTTGAGTCCTGAAACATCACCACTCCCTTCCCCAAGCCCAACAGCTCCCCTTTCAGCACCATGCCTGTGCACTTTTACTAGCTAAGTCTTTAGCTCCTTACAATTCTTGCACTACTCCCCATCATTTCTATCTTAAATAATAATTTCCCAGGAGACACTGAATCAAATACTTCACTGAAGTCCATACAGATGAGATCTGTTGCCTGGAATATCTGATATCTGATTGAAAGGAGGTACTGGGTTAGTCTGTCTTGAGCTATCTTGGATAAATAGGTGTCCCTTTTCCTCCTAGACTCTACCTTCACTTCTCTCATCTTCCTTTTGACATTTGTTTTAAATTCCCATATACCACAGGGGTCGAGCGACATTGTTCCTGCAGTTTCCATGCTACCATTCTCCAGTTCAGAAATTCAGTGTATCAAGTGTATCAGGCTTTTGCCTCAGGCATGCGCATATCCAGTTCAGAACTCTTATTCATCAGCCTTCTGTAAAGTTGATCTATTTGCATGGAGCTGTTACACGGCATTATTTTAAGACTTGATCCAACCTTATAGTCTGTAGCCCCACATCTTTCCTCATCCTTATATTATTAATAAACCTAACACCACCTTTGCTATTAGAATCCCATAACACCACGGCATGTTGTAATCCTCCTCTGCTGTCTGCTCTCCTCTCCCATGGAGCCACATTTGCTTCTCAGCCCTTGGTTCTCTTCCTCAGACCTCACCACTTACTGCTCATATCCTTCCTGAGGTTGTTATTTGTGGAGTCACCCGGGAGTCTTCCCTACCTACCATTTCATCCCCCCTCCACTGAGTTGCAAATTCCATGTTTTTGGACCTTTGGCTTATAGGAATCCCACATCTCCTCCACATTTAGTTCCCTGAGCCTGTGTGTCCAGTTGACTTCCCTAAATAATTTTCTTAGCTTCTCCTACCTTACCTGTTTTGAAACCAAAAACCTACTGACAGGCTTATTTATTTGGGTTTTTTCCCTTCCCTTTAATTCAAACTGAATCAACTCCTGATCAAACAATCCAAGGTTATTTTCTACAACCAGTTTCTCTACAGTCTTTCCTCCCTTACCAAAACCACCTAAAATGGCATCCACCTCTCATTGTTTCCATGACTAATTGATGAAGCGGTCACTGTTCCATCCAGAAATACCTGGCTCCTTCTATTAATAGGTCCATTTATCCTCCAATCTATAACCTATGAGATGATGCTTAGTGCTGTGTTCTTGCTACCAGACTTTTCAGCTCTCAGGCTGAGCTCCATAATTGTCCTACAGAGAATCTTGAATGGATTTTATGTTGCCTCTAGCTATGTAGGAAGATGGGCTTAAGGAGATCTAGAAGATCTACAGTCACTGTCCAATGTTTGTACTAGGAAACCACTAAAAAGCATGTTCAAATTCACTCACATAACCTGTCTCCCTACTGCATCTTTGCAATGAGCAAGGGGCTACAGACGAGCTTATCTGCGAGGAAAATTCATTCATTGGTAGCTTTGAAAAATTATAAACCATCATTTTAGTCTCAGAAATGTGCAGTGATTTTCCAGTACAATGCTTAAACTAAACATGCCGGTGCTTAAATCACTCACCCATATTGTCCTGTGTCAGGGACAGTGTCCAGGAGGATACAGAGCGTGTTAGCACGGGAAGGGCAGGCAGGCAGCTGGGCAGGAATTCGCACTAGCCCCAGCTCATGTTGTGTCTCTAAATATGACATTTATTAGCAGCACTACCAAGGGAAGACAAAGTTCAGGTACAGTGACCGTGACTGTGTAATTTTAATAGACTCTTAATTTCAGTTTTCCCAGCCTAACAGCATTTTAAATCACACTTTAACTTTACAGTCAAGTGCCTTCTACAACCACAGAGTGCAAAAGAGAATTAACTTATTATTCCATGTTTACTGAGCCTTGCGGTCTCAGAACTGAGGAACAGGGATTGAATCCAGTTTTGTCACGGGACACCATCTGCCTGTTTCCATATTTTCTGAGCAAAGAAGGTTTTCTATGCTTGAGGCAGATGGTGTGACAGTCTCCCTGTGAAGGGCCCGGCATCTGGATGGGTTGGGGTTGTACTGAGAGGACGGAGCTGTGGGCATTTTCCTGGGCAGTGCTGCCCACCCATCATCCCCGCACACTGGTGCCAGTGGAAGCTGGGTGGATCCACAAGACCTGGAAAAGGATTCACTTTTTGAAAAACTCTGCTTGCCTTTGGACCACTAGAGGGAAGTGCCTGTGCTGAAGTGAGCTCCGGAGCCCGGCAAGTGCTGAGACTTTAAAGTGTTTGTAGATAACATGAAAACATCAAAAAGGAACTTGAATCTGTGTTACCAGGCTGACAAATGGCAAATGAAATATAAAATAAAAGCTGTCAACTAACAAAGTACTGCTGAGGGTGTGGAGAACTATCGAAGGAATTACATGGGAGGGGGAAGGCTGTGGGAGCCGATCTGCTTCTGGGTGACGGTGGGGAAGGGACTGGGGGTAAGCACACCACAGAAGTGTAGGGGAAGGGAGATGGGTTTTAAGCAGAAAAGGTGCCAAATCCACAGAAATTGCTCTGCAAATTCCACTCACTGTCAGGTGTCTAGTCTCAAGCATCAAGAGTCCTCCAAACACCAGGCTTTTTTCTACCTGCATCCCTCAGGACATCACAGTAAAGCTGTTGCCAAGGCTGAGGGGTGGGCCTATGAGGTGTCAGGGGACACCTCGTAGCGAGATGGCCACGAGGCTGTGACAATTGGTGAGATCAAAGAGGTTGTTGGCCCAGGTCTAGTTTATTTTCAGTTTGAGACAGAGGAGGAACCTCATTCAGCAGCATGTGCAGGAAAAGTATTTGGGCAATTGCATTTCTCCCACCCTCAAGCGCATCAAAGCTGAGGAGGAAGAGGAACAGAAAAGAGGGCTGCAGTAAGATGGTCCAAGGAGAAGATGTTTGTAAGGAGAACAAGTCTCAGATTTGAAAACTGCTGTGGGGAATGACTTTTCCTGTTGTGGCATCTGAGCCCCCAGGTTTACCAAACTGTACATGCTCATGTGAATCCACCTGTTTATGTATTTGACCTCCTCCCACCTGGGACAGTGTCACTGTCCCCATGCATGCCCTACGTGTGTGAGGTGCAGGGAGGGAAGCACAGTGCTGCTGTCATGTGCCGCCTGCCACATCCATCCGAGGAGCTCAACCTTTCCTTGTCTGTCACTTTGTTTGAGGAATGTATGGCAATTAGCAGCTCAGACTTCTGACTGTTCCCTGGTTTTTGCTTTTTCTTTCATATATTATTCATTTTTGCTACTTGTATTAGATGTTTGTAAGTCTTCCTGCTTTGAGCTCTGAAGAGAGCACTGGGCTTGAAATGCTTGATGGTGGTGACATCTTGGAATTTTTATGCTAGTGTTTGCTTGAGCAATTTTGTGCATGAAAGTGAAATTGATGAGCCAGGAAGAGAAGGGTGGGATCTGTGCACCGATCTGCATTGCTGCCATGGGTGCTCCTGGATCCCACCAAAAAGCAGTCCTAGAGGGTGCTCCTAACCTGCTCTGTGACAGGCTCTTTCCCAACCCAGGACAGATCTACCTCAGAGATGATGAGGAAGAATGAGGCTTGAGTGGTTTTAGATTATGAAATTTTTTTTGTGCAGTTTCTGCAAGGTATCTGTCCTAAAAGGCCCCTTGTAATGCAAAATACTCGAGCTTTGTTCACCCAAAATACAAAAGATGGAACGCTGTGTCCTGTGGTGTTGAGTGGATTTGTTCATTGTTTCTAAGTACGTGCCTCTCACTTCTGCAAAATTCTTTGAAATCTATTCCTGAAGGGTCCATTAACAAAAATGGCTAAATATTTTTTTTAAATTAATTTCAGCCAAATAACTCATGCTAACTCACTCTGTAGCGTTTCCCAAATCCTCCACGTGAACGCGGACCTGAAACAAGCCTCTCTGAGGTGCTGGGGTGAAGGACTTTCTGGAGAGAGCTGCCTGGATAGGCAGCATGTCCAGCCAGAGTGGCTGAGAAGCAGCTTTCGAGACTCAAAAGCCAAAGCTAAGATGATATCGGAAGGAATATTAACAGCACAGACTCCAATATACGCCAGGCAGTGATTTTAAAAAGCAGCATCTGAAAAGATGTCTGCTGTTCAGCATTCAAACTATGAGTTTAAAGTCTGTTCACAGATCAATAATGTTGTTTGCGCACAGGACCTGGCATTTAATTCACCCAGAGTTTTAAGTGCTGAGCTCTTGTGAAAATAGGGACTCAACAGCAGAGCTCTTCACAATCACATTAAAAAATCTTGCTCTTGAAGTTTTGTAATGGCCCATGTGAGTTTTGAAGGTTCTGCCTTCAGTGCTAGACATATTCGACATGAGACCACGTCTGGAGTACTGGGTCCAGTTCTGGGCTCCCCAGTTCAAGAGGGACAGGAAAATGCTAGAGAGAGTCCAAGGGAGGCTATGAGGATGATGAAGGGACTGGAACATCTCTCTGAGGAGGAAAGGCTGAGAGCCCTGGGGCTGTTCAGTCTGGAGAAGAGAAGCCTGAGAGGGGATCTGATGAATGTTTACAGATATCTGCAGGGTGGGGGTCAAGTAGAAGG
>WUAM01000089.1:6952743-6973818 GCA_024336885.1 Actenoides hombroni
GGGTGACCCTGCTCTGGCAGGGGGGTTGGACTCGATGATCTCCAGAGGTCCCTTCCAACCCCCACCATTCTATGAATATTCCTTTAAAATCTGATTATGATCCATAATCAAAATCCTGTTGTTTCAAACAGAGATTGTCAGGTAACAGATTTTGTCAAAAAAAATTTAGAAATTAACATATGTACGGGGGCAATTCTTGCTTTTGTCACAGGAATGAAACCCCAAATTTCAGCAGATTTTAGACAAAGAATGGGAAGTCAGAGCTGAATAACTTGTCTGGATTTTTAGAAGAACCAAACCAAATTGCCGCAAATGACACTTCCATACAATGTTTAATTTAATGAAAACAGAAAAAGAACAGCCTTATTTGAGTATTTTCCTTCAAAAATAGTATTGCTGGTAGTTTTTCCTCTTCCAGCCATCCTTGAACAGTATTGGAAGTGCTGATACACCTACTTACGCTTTTTGTGGCTTTGGTGGTTTTTGTATCAGAGGAGTGTGTCCATTCTTGCTAAGATTTCAGTTAATGTACTCCGGGCTGGGGGCCTCTGTTGTTGTGTCCCCAGAACATCCCCCCAAGGAAGGACTGATCCCTAGACACAGGTGTGGAGAAACCCAACAAGTCACTCCCTACACACTGATTATAGAAACATCCACAGGGGGTCTGCTTTGTTCTGCTATGTCCTGAAGGAATAATTACTTCAAAGTGGATCAAATCATGACATACAGGATGGACTGAGATGCAAGATTGGGATTTTTTTGCCATTTCACAGAGATTCAGACCTGTGAGGGACCATTTCTACAGCTGTCAGCAGACTGGCTGGTGCTGCCAGGCAGGCTTGGGAGCAGCAAACATCAGGGATTTTGAGGGACATCAGTTTTAGATCTTCCACTTGTCCAGATGCATTTTATTACAGCTGATTTTCAGCTGTGTAGGAATTTTAAGTAGGATGGAGACTGGAAGGACCTGACAATGATAATTAATGTGGGAGCTGGGACTCATCTGTGTGAGAAAACAATAATGAAGTTAAAGCATTTCAGCTCAACCTGTAGCAATCTGCAGGCTTGGGATAATTCTGTTAGAAAGCCTAAGACGGCTTCAGCAATAGATGCTCTGTGTTATTGTATATATGCAAGAAGCAAGGAGGAGGAAAAGCTGTCCTCAACAAAACAAACCAAAACCCAGTAAAAATCTCCATTTGCTTCTCTGATGGAAAATAGTAATGAGAAGAAGAAGAAATGTGGGGGAGTTCAAAAGCATCCAGTGATGGAGGGCAGAGGAAATGGGGCAACTAACTGATGATGAGTTCTCTGGATATTGTACAACTTGGTGGGCATCACAGGTCTGGTCTTTGCTCTGCTTGATGGGTGCTGCACTGACCACACTGGAAGAGGTTCCTGACCTTTTGGGGTTGTACCCATTACCTGATCTTTAGTTACATTCACGAGGTCTCACACCTACTTCCCACCATCTGCAGACTGAAAGTCAATGTGGTGGAGAAGGACAGCAGCAACTCAGACCCTGGAACTCCTCAAAATGGAGCAGTGGCTCAGCACTGGAGGGATTCAAAGGTCACTTTCCTGTGATTGAGAGAAGCCTGGGGGTAAAATTCTGCATTTAACACAATGGGTAGGCTTGCTTTGAGGCATGGCACAGGTCCACAGGCTTCACCGAGCAAGGTATGATGGTGAGTATGGACTCTACTGAGGGAGCCCAAATCTTTTAATATTAATGATCATCATGGTTTTGTACTCAGTACAGCAGTGTCTGAAACTACAGAAACAGCTCAGGGGAGTTGCAAGGTGTAAAAAAAAAAAAAAATTTACATTAAAAACTGTCCAAATTGGAATAATTTAAAGAGAGTTAAAAAAGGGTATTCAAGAATAGACTTGTTCTAAATGTCTCCATGCTGATTTCACTGCCTCCAAATGTGAGGTACAGGTATTTGTGGAGTTATAAGTAGGTCAGTTATTTTTGTCACTCATTATTACTTGTGAAAAATGTGTGTAGCAAACGTACTAACATACTGTAGCAGCTGAATTTGGGGCGCTAGCGTTTCTTTTACACGTTTTTAGGATATGTCTAAATGACACGATTTCCTGATTGCAATGTAAAAGCCAATTATTTCCAAAGTCCAGCATTTTGGCACATGTCGGATGAAACCCCGTTCTGCTATCATGGAACTGCCTCTGAAAATACCTGTGTCAATTTGCTTCACTGTGGTTTTCGAGAGAGCCGGATGCACCTTGCTGAAGCCGGGTGAGCTTGAGTCTCACCTAAGCTATAGGATTATTTCTTTTGCTGTTACTTACAGAAATGTGTTCATCTGTACAAAGCACACAGCACTCAAGACCCCCTGGCAAGCCATGCACAGTGCCATGGTAGGATACCTCTCCAGACAACCAGGTGATAAGGCCCAGCCAGCATGGGTTCATGAAAGGCAGGTCCTTCTTGATGAACCTGATATCTTGCTATGACAAGATGACCCGCCTAGTGGGCGAGGGAAAGGCTGTGAGTGGTGTCTACCTGGACTTCAGTAAAGCCTTCAACACCATTTCCCACAGCATTCTCATGGAAAAAAATGGTTGCTCATGGTCTGGATGGGCGTACACTCTTCTGGGTCAAACACTGGCTGGATGGCTAGGACCAAAGACCAGTGGTGAATGAAGTTAAATCCAGACTTGGACCAAAGACCAGTGGTGAATGAAGTTAAATCCAGTTGGTGGATGGTCACAAGTGGTGTTCCCCAGCGTTCAGTACTGGCCTTGGTTCTGTTTAGTATCTTTATCAATGATCTGGTTGAGGGGATTGAGGAACCCTCAGTAAATTTGTAGACTACACCAAGTAAGGTGGATGTGTTGATCTGCTTGAAGATTATACAGAAGGACCTGGCCAGGCTGGATCAGTGGGCTGAGGCTTGTTGTATGAGGTACAACGAGGCCAAGTGCTGGGTCCTGCCCTTGGGTCACAACAACCCCCTGCAATGATCTAGGCTGGGGCAGAGCAGCTGGAAACTGCCCAGTGGAAAAGGACCTGGGGGTGCTGGTTGACAGCTGGCTGAAGATGACCCAGTGTGTGCCCAGGTGGACAAGAAGACCACCAGCATCCTGGCTTGTGTCATCACTGGTGTGGCCAGCAGGACTAGCACAGACATTGTCCCCCTGTACTCAGCAGTGGTGAGGCCACACCCTGAATCCTGGGTTCAGTTTTGGACCCCTCACCCTAAGAAGGACATTGAGGGTCTGGAGAGTGTCCAGAGAAGGGCAAAGAAGATAAGGAAGGGTCTGGAGAACAATTCTGGTAAGGAACAGCTGAGGGACCTGGGGTTATTGAGCCTGGAGGGGAGACCTTCTGGCTCTGACAGCTCCTGACAGGAGGGTGGAGCCAGGGGGGGGTCTGGCTCTGCTTCCAAGGAACAAGTGACAGAACAAGAGGAAGTAGTGTCAAGTTTCCCCAGGGGAGGTTTAGGTTGGACATGAGGAAACATATCTTTCCTGCAATGGTTGTCAAACCCTGGAAGAGATTTCTCAGGGCAGTGGAGGAGTCCCCATTCTTGGACGTGTTTAAAAGCCATGGAGATGTGGTGCTGAGGGACATGGCTTAGCAATAGACTTGGTAGAGTTGGGTCAATGATTGAACTCAATGATCTTGAAGGTCTTTTCCAAACAAAATGATTCTATTATTCTTAGATTCCCATTGCTTCAGAAATCAACTCTGGCTGCCTCTATATTTAGCGGAGATATTTGGGCACCCTCAAAGGGGAATCCACCTTGTCTAGAGGTGAGGGCGGAACCTTCTTCAGGAAACTTTTATCTCTCTATGAACTTGAGCTGGAGATGGACATCTTAGATGTTAATGTTAGGGGAGATGATTCTAGAGTTTATCAACATTAGTAGGGACATTTCCACCAGCTGACAGATGCCTGTGATGTTCACTCATTACAAAAACCCTGTTGTAGCCAGGTACTCTAGTTACATCATGAAGAAGCTCATGTAGCAATGTCTAGGAGTAATTCCTGAATGTCCACCCACTGCAGAGGTGGAAAATGTAGACACACCTTTAAAATAGGGCTAGGTTAGGATTCAGAGACAGCTGAGCATTTGGGGTAACTGCGGTGCACCCAAGGGCTCAGCACCCTTGCACTGAAGGACAATGGTAGTAGGGAAATGAGGTGCTCCTGAACTTCTGAAGAGCAGATGAGGGCAGATCAGTTTATGGGGCTGTCCCTCAGGTGTGTGGATGGTCACAGGGGAATAATGAAATTCTGGGCCAGGTGGTGTGGTGTGGTGAGCTGGGTGTCTGGGCAGGGCAAAATTTAAAGGACAGTGAGACATATTTCAGGATAAATCAACTCTTTTTGGAAAGTTGATGAATATGCCAACTCATGGTCCTGGTTCCTGCTTCTTTCCAAAGGGTAGGTCATCTTCCAACATCTCTGATTTGAAGGTGAAACTGCAGCTGGGTGTTCACAGTCAGGAAAGAAGATTTGTGCTTTATTTTTTTTTTCTTTCAAAATATGTGAGTGTCTCTTTGGAATATCCTGATAGAGGATATTCCAAATATTCCAATATATACTCCCTCTTGCTCTCTGATTGCATTTTCTTCCCACACTGACAGCTGTGGCTGATACATGGAATATTGCAGCAAGAACAGAGACACTTTCTGGCACAGAATATGAACAGAGCTCCTGGAAATGCCTATGGGAAGGTCAGGTCAGCCCCACAGGGCTTCACTGGGCTTTCCCTCGTGCTCTTTGGGGTGTGCAGAGGTGATGGATGGAGGGAGGATGGGTTCCTGCACCGATGTCTCAGTTTGCACTTAGAAACATCAGTAGCAATCTCCATGTTCTGTCAGAGTATCTGCTCCTGCGCTGGCAATGTTCACTACAGTTCAAAAGAAAATTTTAGACACTTTCCAGGTAAAATGCAGAAATTTTTTTCCTGCTTCCTCATTTCCTTAGGGCTTTTCTTCTTCTTTGGGAAAAAGGCAAAAAGAAAAAAACAAAATTATTTTTTCTACTTCTTGCACTGTAGATTCTGCTAAAACTCTGGCCTCAAGGCTACATTGTGACATTGAGATCCTCAGAGTGATCATTTTCTTTCGGTATTTTTAAATTCTGTGTCATTCAGTATTTTTAAATTTCATGTCATTCAACTTCATAGAATATTCTTTGGTGTTCCAAATATGAAAATAATGAATCAGAAAAGTATTTCTTTCCTCTAGACCATTCATTATTTCCCATTACCTTACCTAGTCCCCACTTTTTTGTCTTCTTCAAAACTTAATACTCCCCACCTTTGATGCCTGTCTTCACAAGAGTGCCCTTCTCTTCCTGTAATAGCAGGTTTGTGATGGAGTTCTGCTATTCAGAGATGCCCAAGGGTGATCCTCAAAGATGTTTAAAACTGAATTTCCACAGAAATTGATGGGAATGAGCTTTCTAAATGCCTTTGAAAAGCTTGGGCTTGTACTTCTCTATTAGGTGCATTTGAAAGCCCAGCTCTGAGCAGAATTGAATGCAGCTGCAGGGATGACACACAGACAATCCAGGCAATGGCTTTAGGATGTCCTTTGGATTTATTTTTTTGTTTTGATTTGTTCCAAAAAAACATTCAAAAGGCATTTATAGAAAATTGTTGACACCATTTGGACATGCTCTCAAAGTAAATCTGTAATTTCATTCTTACAAACATGTGCGAACAATACTTCGAAATATACCCTCACTTAAAAATCAAAAAAGTTGACCAAAACCAGAAAAATTACACACAAAATGATAGATGATACTCACCAGGCAAACAAAGAATTTGCTGTTGAGCAAGTAAGCACTTGTGGGCAATACTGAGCCCTTCTGCCAATTGCCTTCATACAACACCAACCTATGGACCCAGTTATCAAAGCTGAAATTTCCAATTCTTCCTGAGCATGTTTTCCATCTCCCAAATGTCCCCTGCCTTTTTTAGACCATTCCACTAATCTGGTTTGATGTTTAATATGTTTGAGGAAGAGACAATTAACTTAGTTTTAAAACTTGGACTCTGTTAAGATCAAACGTAGTACAGGGCTAGCAAGATCTGGATTTGGCTGAGTACAAATATAGGTACAGGTGTAGATACAGGTATAGATGTAGATGATGTAGACGTAGATGCAGAGGTAGAGATAGAGATGTTTATACGCATTTCCCAGCTCAAGGAGAACCCAACTTAACTGTATGTCCCAACCAGGGGTAACCAACCCCTAATTAAACCAACACAGGCAGTCAAAAAGATAGAAAAATAAATCACACCTCCAAGTGCTGCTGGGACAATATATCTAAACAAAGCCAGAGGTGCAGGAAGTGAAAAGTGAACATCACCTGGATAAGAAAGGAAACCTGGAGTTTCTTTATCTGAGTGGGAAAACACCACTCCTCTTACTTACATAGGCATCTTGATTCCCTTGTGACTTGGTCCGAGGAATCCTAGGCTAAAAGAACAGCTTTCTGAATGCTCTGTTAGATCCCTGTGTCCACACACATGTGAGCTTAAAGCTGGAAGCTGCAATTGGAAAAGAGAAAAAAGGGGAGTGTGGGGAAGTGCAGTTGAATAAGGGAATACTTTCTTGAATAAAACTACCCTCTGCCTGGTTTTGAATTTTTATTCTGAGGCTTTTGTTTTGCTGGCAAGTGGCTGAACCTCTCACCACCAAGGAGAATCCAAGGAGAACCAACTCTTGGCCCTCCTGGCCAGGAGCATTGTGCATGTGTGATGTGTTGGGGGTTGAGAATGCTTTGGGAAGCCATCAGCGCTGCTGCAAGGACCCTGCCCTGAGAATAGGGTGAGTGGAGAAAATAAGTCACCCAGGTCACTCATCAACCCCTCCCTGCCCAAAGCAGGGCTGACAAATGGCCCCTTCCCAGAAGGAGAGGAGGAGAAGCGCTTGTGGACCTTCTGCATGTTACACACTCCCCACCCATGTCCCTAGATACAGGGATGTGGAGGAAAGGAAAAATGCAGGGGGAGATTATTTTGTGAAATGCCCACTACTGGCACGAAGAGGTACAACTGAGCAGCCGTGTTCAGAAAGGAGCTAGAAACATTCTGAATTTTGGACGTGTTATTACCCCGATTTAGTGTCCTCAGCCACTGAGTGGGTTGGAACATGTCATGTGCTTCTGTTGGTCTTGCAGTGTTTAATGGAAGGCCAAACCTGACTTGAATCTGTATTATGCTCTGGGTTTTAAAAATAAAACCAGAACAGGCTAATTCCAGACATCATTCCTTGTTTTCAAACTGGGCTTTCCTTTGCTGCAGCTTTGCAAACCATTTTTAATAACCGAGATGAAACATCAGACTGTGACCTATCACATCACATTGCATCAGTCAAATTGTGTTACATCCAATAATAAACTACTGCAACTGATGTTACCCAACATGACAAGCCAAATATAAACCTAGAGCTGGAGAATTCAAAGAAAAGTGTAGTTTTTATAAGCCGAGATCTTAAAAATATCTGAGCTGCTTTTGATGGTGATTCTTAGATTTATTCTGAAGTCTAAAACCCTTGGAGAAATTGGACTGCCTGTGAGCAGGCATATTTTTCTAGACAGCTTTGAGGATACGTGTCCTATAATTACTTTTAAAATAAACTTCAGCCACTCTTTCTGCAGAAACAGTAGTTCCTTGCAGAAAGTGGGTAGTGGAGGAACAAGAAAATTAGGATCTAGAACTTGCTTGTGAAATTTGGGGTGATAATTGTATCTGGATTTTATTAATCCAAATATCCAGTTTCAGGATGCTCTGGGCTAGCAGTGAAAGCCTGTCAAAAGAAGAATAAGTGAAAATATATAGAAAAATCAGAGCATTTCTGGCTTTTCATTGTCATGCAGTTCAGCTACAAATTTAGTTGTATGGGAACTTTTACTAAAAGGAAGAAAATCTTATCAATCATGCCCAAACAATTTGCTTTGGGTGAAACATTCTGGTGATTTTATATTTGGAGAGAGCTTTGCTGCTTTAGGACACAGAAAAGACATAGCAAATATATTTCAGATGGATTCAGTTTTGACTGAGTGCAACAAAAATTTAAAATCGTTCAACTTGGAACCAAAATAAACTTAGTTATTTGCAAAGTCCTCAATCTTTCACAAGGAGTAGCACCATCTTATTTTCCTTTGTATTATAAGGGTGTGCACAGGAGGATGAGTGATGAGGTGAGATCTGTGTGTAGTTCAGCAGAGTCATTTTCAAAACTTGACCATCTTGGTGTGGTTTAGCCCATTTTGGTTTTAGTTACTTTTGATCTGTTTTAGCCCCATATTTTGTCATGGCTAAAAACCTGTGTACTCTATAGCAGTAGTATGGTATGATTTCAAATAATTCCATATCTTGTAAATATCAAGAATAGCATTTCAAAAATACCTGCATTTATAAACTACTTTGCACCTGCATTTGAGAGATGCTTATGCATTCAAGTTTTAGGTATTTGCTCAAAAATACATATTAAAAGCTTCTGTCCAAGACTTTAAATCTCATTTGTCATACTATCTGGTCTTTCAGACTAGTAGGATCATCAGCTATCAAAAAAACTTCATTATTTTGAACTGTGAAAAAGTCCTGAGATTAGTCAGTTATGTTGGTAAGTGCTGTTTCGGGTCAAAACCTCATGGCATCAGCTGCTTCCCAGAAAATTATTCCCAAATTCAGCCCTGCTCCTGTTGTTCTGGCATCCATATTCTCCACATCAGTATGTTAGACAATAAATGTTTTCACATAGTGTAGTTGAAAGGCAGGATGATGAGGCCATAAGGATTTTACAAAACCAGTCATGAGTCATTCAAAGGAAAAATCATATTAAACTCAAAGTATTGTACTGCTAAAATGAAATAAAAATTGGAAGCATCCAAATTTTGAAATATCTCAGTCTGTTTATTTACTGGATGCTCTGATATTAAACAAAACTCTATCAAGTTTCATTTACTCATAGTATTTCTGTTTTCATGGGGGAAAAAAAACCCCACAGTATATATCCAGTGTTTTTTACTCCTTTTCCTTTTTTTCCACACAAAAAGAGAAAAGAGATTGAGAGAGTTGAAATTTGAAGCCAATCTCAGGGGATTAGTTTCATATTCACTTAGTTTCCTGTAAAGCTTCTGCATTTATAGTTATTTTTAAAGAAAAACTAAAGTGAAGGTTGAAAGCCATTAGCAATAACTCACTTGGATTTTAACTCATTCTGATGTTTACTTATTTTGATTTTAATGTACTGTGATATTCTTATGCCATTTGTTGGCATATTTCCGTGTATCCAAGGAGCTGAATTGTTCTCATTTGCAATACTGCAAGCAAGAAGGAATACAGAGAACCAGATCCACCAACCAACCAACTTCCTTAAGATCTCATCTATGCATTTAATTTCTATTGATAAAGATTTAGTTTTACCCTTTCAGAAATTTTGCCTTCATCCAGTTTGATACAAATGTGTGTCCAGAGAAGGACAACAAAGCTGGGGAAAGGTCTAGAGCACAAATCTGGTGAGGAGCTTCTGAGGGACCTGGGGTTGTTCAAGCCTGGAGAAAAGGAGGCTGAGGGGAGACCTTCTGGGTCTCGACAGCTCCCTGACAGGAGGTTGGAGCCAGGGGGGGTCGGGCTCTGCTTCCAAGGAACAAGTGATAGGATGTGAGGAAACGGCCTCAAATTGCACCAGTGGAGGACATTAGGAGAAATTTTTTCCCTGAAAGGTTTGCCAAGCTATGGTCCAGGCTGCCCCAGACAGTGGTGGAGTTCCCATCCCTGGAGGGGTTTCAAATCTGTGGAGATGTGGTGCTGAGGGACATGGGTTAGTGGTGACCTGGCAGTGCTGGGTTAACAATGGGGTTTCATGATCTTAAAAGTCTTTTCCAACATGAATATTTCTATAATTCTATGATTCTAAATGCATCCAAATTCACTGAAGGGTTTCTTGAAGGCCGTAAAACCTCAGAGCCACTATTGTCAGAATGGTGTAACCATGAAGGTGAAGAGCAGGTAGGGACTGCGAGGTCTCTAGATCTCCCGTGTATGGCGGGTGCTTTTGGGATTGCAGCACAAGTCGGAGAGGTTTGTCTGCAGTCAGCATCACCTCCGCTGCATGTAAGAGGTGAGGGCATGCACATGGCTCATGTATACCTCATGGATGCATGTACATGGCCAGCATGTACATGTTGGTCTGTACACCACCACTGGGTCTTTCAGATACAGAATAGTAAAAACCATTCCCAACACACCTACTCACACAAGCACACATGTCAGTACAACTCTTACCCACATTTCCACTCACTGAATCATTGCCAGTCAAAATCCCCCAGTTGTCCTGATGGGGAGTAAATTCAAGCCTACAAGGCATCCAGATTTCCTGGGACAGATCCTCATTTTCTGCTTGTAATCTCCGTTAATCTTCATGCCTGTGAAAGCTATACTTTTTCTTCAACCAAATAAAAATCTATTGTCCAAAAAAAATGAGTGCATTTCTGGTTGGAAAGACCTTATTTAAGAATGTCTGTAATTTACTTCTTATATGGATGCCATTTCCAACAGGTTTCACCAGGATAAGAGCCAGGTTTGACTCTCAACATAATTTCATAATGCACATGGTGGCATTCAAAGTATACTTGTGAAACCCACTTCTGTGCATGAAGCTGGGAAAGTCTGTGAGTACTTCATGAGGCAGCATTAGTGATTGTGAGATGCTGGAGGAAGAGTATTGACATCTTGGAAAGAATCCAGAGAAGAACAATAAAAATGATAAGAGATTGGAAATCACAACCTCAGAAGACAAGTTAAAGAATTGAGTTTCCCTAGAAAAATGGAGCAGTCGATTGGTTCTCATGGTTGCTTTGGAATAATTTGTAGGAAAAAAACGTTATGCTAGCCTTAGGATAGGGTAGCAGAATGGGTTTGCGTTGGACTAGATTATCTAGAAGAGTTACAGGACCTCTTTTGTTGAAACATTGGGGTGTGGGGGAGCGGTACGCAACACTTCTCAGAGCAGTGCAGTGCATGCTTGCTGGCTGAGGTAAAATTTGCAGGTTCCCAGCTCTCAAGAGTGGAAGGAGGGTGCCCTGCCAGGTGCCTTGACATGCACTCTGCTTCAGAAAGTTGGGAACAAGTACATATGCATGGACACCTTTAGCCTGTCATTGGACAAAGGTGTTTTTCCAAGGATGCAGGTTGTATATGTCAGGAGATTAGAGAACCACCACTATCCCCTGTGAAAGCTACAATAGCTTGTGGGCCTCATAGTTAGAAACTTGAGCTTTATTTCTCATTTCAGTTAAGTCTGGTTTCATCTCCCAGCCATTGGCTTGAGCTATGTCTTCCAGGTCAGTAACCCCTTGCTCTTGTCATACATTGTAATCCTCCATGAACAGCACAATTAAACCTCTTCACCATCTTTTACAAACTGAGACCACAAATCCTACTGGACGCATTTGTTTTAGATGTCATTCCTCACTAGCACCTACTGCATCTTATCATTTTTTACAGGAACTGACAACATTGAAAAAGAAAACTCCACAAAATTTCATAGAATCATGATGTCCTGGTTTATAAGGGACCTCCAAAGGTCATCTAGCAATCCCTTGCAGCAAGCATGGACAAACTCAACTAGATGAGGTTGCTCAGCACCTCATCAAGCCTGACCTTGAAGGGACAGAGCCTCCAACTTCTCTGGGCAACCTGTTCCAGTGTTCTACCACACTCAGATTAAAGAACTTCTTCCAATCTAAATCTACTCTAGTTTAAAACCATTACCTGTCGTCATATTGCTACAACCCCTCCCAAGCTTTCTTGTAGGCCCCTTTTAAGTACTGGAAGGCGTCTATAAGGTCTCCACAGAGCCTTCTCTTCTCCAGGCTGAACAACTCCAACTCCCTCAGCTTGTCCTCACAGTAGAGGTGCTCCAGCCCTCTGATCATTTTCGTGGCCTCATCTGGACCGGCTCCATCAGGTCTAGGTCCTTTTACTGTTGAGGCTTCCAGAGTTGGACACAGTACTCCAGGTGAAGTCTCATCAGAGCAGACCAGATTGGCAGAATCACCTCTCTCAATCTGCTGGCCACAATTCTTTGAAGCAGCCCACGATGTGATTTGAGACACCAAAGCTATAAGACTGTAAATGTTCAGAACAGAAACTTGTTTGGACTTTGGCTGTAAACACTCTTAACTACTCACCAAGAAATTTCTCCCTCTGCCATCTCCATGGCTACCATGGCCACTCTATTACTGTTATCTTCCATGATTGTTTGGTGTTAGTGATCCTTTTAATCCATATTGATATTTCTGAGTGCAGGGATAAACTACGATTTGAGTAGCTGCACCCAGGGCAGGTGCAATCTCACCTGACGAGAGCAGTGTAATCCAACCAGGAACTAAGCTGAAAAATCTGCTTGGGAACTTGAGCAAACACCCAAAAGTCTTCCATGAGGAGCTTCACTATGAGTTCTGCATCTGCTTAATACAAATTAACTTAGCTTTGACCACACTAGCTCCGTTGCTCCCCCGGGTTGCAGTGTAGACAAACTACCCCACTACACTCCATCTATTATGTCAGCTGCAGTCACATCTGCTATGTGGAAAAGGAGAAGATCAGGTGTCTTTGAAATGGTCTGTTCTTCCATACTACCTGTTGACTGACATTTGTCATATTGCTAGCTCTGCTTTCACTAGCAGCTGGAGCTGCTTCGGCCTTTTCCAGTAGTTTGCCAGGACTGAAGTTGGTTTGCAGTTTCCTCAGGTATCCCCCTGCCCTCTTGCCATACGATTACCACTCCTGTTTTCTAGATTTTTACCTTGAACTCCTGGAGGAATCAGAAATGAACATCTGTAAGACAGAGATCACAGTCAGCTCTCTTAGGGCTTTTGGGACAAGCTACCCAAGACTGATGATATTAAAATGTTCTTGCACAGCAGATGCAGCACAATGTTTTATCTTTGGTTACTGATGATCTTGTAAACACTTCATTGACTTTATGTGGGAAAAATACATCAACCTCTTTCTTTCCAAGCATGTAACAAATATTTATTGCATATAGTCATTCCCATTTTTAAGTATCTTCTTGACAGTAAATAACTATGAAAGTAATAAGTATTTTTTAAAATGCTACTGCTGGACAACCTGCTGGAAAATAATCATGTGTGTGGTTGTCTCCACGCAGTGTGGATGCAATTAACTCCTCTTCTTTTTGAGATGTCCAGATTGCTGAGGCACCCTTTGCAGAGAATACAAAGCTGTATCCTAAGTCTTTGCCACAGCCTCACTCAATGATAAAAATATTCTCCAGTGTGGTATCACCACAATACCACCCTGCCTGAGGTTGTTGTTTGCAGCACCGATTGCTGGAGACAGAGGAGGATACCAGAAGGCAGCATCTAACGTCAGTAAGGAATAAACAGCAGGGCTGCTAAAATACAATTCACGTCGGTCAAACTGATGGCTTTTATTTTGCCGTATGGCTGAATCGTTCCAGTTCTGTGTTTTGGGGTTTTTTTTCTGGGAAAATGAATCTTTTAAAAGATTTTATAGTGAGGGTCAAAACACAAAATATTCAGGACAAGGTTTCTCCATACTGGAATGACCTGGTAAACTCGGGGAAGAGAAACAAAATATTGTGGGGGGAAAAAAAACAGCTCTGGGGGGATTCGCTCTTGGAGAAAGAGTGAAAGCACTAGCTGCAGTAAAAGACTTCAGTGAATACAGTAGGATCACAGTGTACATCCTGTCCTCAGTATGTAACCCCAAACACAAGTAGTGAAATAAGTGACAGAACTAGAATTTTGTAGATCTGCACCCTCAGCCTCCTGCAGATATGAGAGAAGGGGATGGAGTACCACTCTCCTAAAATATTGTTTAAATGATCTGATGCAAAACTGTCTGTTCAGATTTTGGCAGCAGACCAAAACTTTGATTTGACATCAATGGCAGCATGATACAATGGGCTTTCCCAGATTGAAAAGACACTTGTATGAGACTGTTGTCCAGTCAGAGTGAGAGCAGGGATGCATCAGAAATACTAGGCAATGCAGATATGAGAGGGTCTAGGTGTTTAATTTCTGACTCCTTTCCTTCCATTGCATAGCCAGGATGCTACACCTGCTGCAAATGGTGGTCTTGACACAACAGCTCTAGCAAAAGTGCATTCAAGTGTCATGTAGAACTGTGCTGACCAAAGATGTCCACTCTGTAGATGAACAAAATCACAAATTTTCACTAACCTGTAGATTTTCCAGTCTTGGTTTATTGAATGGGGTCTAGTCCTGTCTCAGGAGGGATTTAAACTGCCCTCCTTTAGGCAGCAGCACCTCAGGACAAGCAGGCCCCCTCTGGAGTTACACGTATATGTCTCAGTGTCTTGGTCTAAGATCCTGTGGTGTGTGCAGTCAGAGGCTCCAGCAGGCGAAGCTAAAAAGGTTTGTACATTTGTGTCGACATCATCATCAGTTTTAACCTTGCTCTTTCACTTTGGCTCAAACCAATTATCATGACAAAGGCTGAAACCCATCGGAAAGTCTGCAAAAATGACATCAATTTAAGCAAAACTGTCTAAAATGGTGCCTTTTATTGACAGGGTCAAGTCAGAATGCAACAAAACCCACTGGTAACAGAGGCTAAGCCATGCTGGGGCAAGACAAGGTGTGTTACCTCAGAGGTGTTACTGGGGAGCTTCATTCACCTTGAACAAGTAACAAGTGCCTCTGATAAAACCATCCTGATGGGACAGGGGTGGGGACAAAACTTGTTTGGCTTTGTCTCAGAGTCATTCTGCCAGTGTTATAAACAAAAAATATGTGACGTTACCAGTCCACAGAAGGAATCTGAGCACTTGGCTTTGTTCCCATTCAGAACACGAACAAAATGTTGAAACTTAAAACGAACTGGAAATTTTGGCCAGCTGCAAGGAGGAGCTCCTGCTGGTTCAGTCCGGCTTGCAAGCAGAACCACGGATGTGGTGCCAAGAAAAAGACACAATTAGTGAGTGGTATTTCATCTTCTGGTGAGATTGAGGGTGTCCTCCTGCTGCATGTGGGATGGTGAGGATGTCTGCCATAAAATAACACAGCTGTAATGACAGTGTATATCTCTAAGGCTTAGCAAGTCAGAAAAGGGAAATTCCTACCTTGACCCATGAACAGCTCTGTACCTCACCTTTTAATTCAAGCCAGTTTTGTACTTCAGTCCCTGTCCTGCTGTGGGAAGCTGAAATTGCCATTCCTAAAATTTATCACGTCCAAAGAGCTGAATCCAATCTAGTTTCAACCTTCCTTTCCCCAGCTGCCCTCTGATTGAGTGCAATGTGAAGGAGCAACAAGGCAATTACTGCTCTTGGGAGCATATTCACCTGGTGTTCCTTTAAAATACACAGAAAATGTACAGTGATTAATGCCAGTGATCAGCACTGAAGGAAGATTAGGAACTTGCTCAAACACAGTGTTTCTACCACTGGTATGTGCCAATAGCTTAAAGAAGTCTACCTATGCATTCCACTTGATGAGCTGTATTCTTCAAGGTAGTTATTTTGGATGGCCCTTAGTCCAATCCATTTATGTTGTGAATTATCCCACCTTACCTCTTCCTTGCTGCCATCCTGTTGTGTGTTTGTGATCAGCCCTCAGTCCATACTTCATAAGATTACTCTTAGGGCTGCTGCTACAGGGAATCATCATCACACATTTTGCTATTTCTATCTAAAAATTCCCTCATCTAGATGATCACCTTAATCATAATTGCAGGAGGGCCTAATGCCAAACAAAATAAATGGGATTTGAGAATATCCCTGGTGCCTCTGAGTTGCATGAGCTCTGGAAAGCAAGTAAAGGTCAAAGTGGCTTTGAAATGGAGCAGAGGCACCAGGAGGGCCTTTTGGAGCATCTTCTGTCCAGATGACCTCTTCCTGTGCTTTGAGACCAGCAGATCTCAGGAATCTGCCCTAGTTGACCCTCCTTTAGGGAGGGGAGTTGGACTAGCTGGTCTGTGGAGAGACTTTCATATTCAATCGTTCTGTGATTCTATTATCCTGTGTACTTGCTCTCTTTCTCTCTTATCTCTTCATCCCATGCCTTTCCCTTCTTTTCCTGCCTCCTGGCACAAATAAGCTATTATTCTCAGATCAAGCCATCATGATGCTCTACGGCCCATCCCTAGTTTGCAAAGTAAGCATAGTAACAGTCTTCTACATGGCAGGAGAAGGTTAGTTCATTCCATCAGTATCCAAGAGATGGCAAATCATCTGCCTTTGTATCAAAATGTTTAGTAACAGTTCATTTGAAACCCTGAGTTGGCACAAAACACGTTGCTAGCTCAAATTTCTTGCAGGTCGTTTACAGGGGAATTTTGCCATTGCAGGCTTTTTGCCTGAGCTGGTATTGCCCATCCCACAGCCAGCAGAAAGACAGCGTTAGCACGATGTCACGTGGTCTGGTTAATCCAACAGGAATGTGATCAATGCTCATGCTTGATCCAGACCAAACTTGTACTGCATCGTGAGTTGAGACTGCACAGATTGCAACCCTAGACACAGTCTAGGAAATGTTACCCACGTTGAAATTCAGTTAGAATAAACTTACTGATTTACTAAAATAGTAACAGTAGGAAAACCCCAAACATTGCACTAACTCCCAACTACAAGGACAGTGAATAAACAATTAACACCCTGCAGCCACATCCTATTACCTTCCAACCCCCATCATCTTAGGATGGGGTCCTGTGCAAACACTGTTGGCAGAAGGTTTGATGGTTCCATGGAACACCCTACAAAACCCCTCCTGTTGCCGCATCATGTGTGGGCACATCCTTTGCCCTCATCTCTGCAGACAAGAGAAAAGCTCACCTTCTCAAAATGCCCCTTTAGCACACAGCCAAATGTGCTAACATCCCGAAGAGAACTGAAGTGTGCAAAATAGAGAACAAGCTGCAGCCCCAGCAGTTGTGGCTGGAAGGGTGGTTGAACGCTTTGCTTCTCCTGTGAAGTGCTGTTAGTTCAAACCAAGGCTGGAATCTCAAATAAAATGAACTAGATTTTCCTGCCTGGAAACATCCCAGGGCTTCCAAGTAATGTGATGTCACATTGCCAGCAGAATTGGGCAAATGATTTATTCCAGTTTTGGTGTCTTTTTTTTTTTTTTTTTTTTTTTCCCCCTCTTGCAACATCTCTGAGTAGTTTGGGATGTCTTCAAACATGTTGCTTGATCAGAACTCTTCGATGAAATGACAGCAGGGCTTTTCTCCATGATCATTATGCTGCCTTTCCGTGAGCTGTGATGCAGTTTCTGTGCCTGTGCAGTTTCATGACACCCTTACAGGCTGAGTTAAGAGCCTTTAGAAGTTAGTCCAAGCATGCCCATGCAATGCATGCTGGGATATAAGTTGCCTAATGTATGTAACTCAGAGTTGCTCAAAGCAAAAGGAGCAGTGGTCTTGGAGGAGCTAAATGTTATCTCAGTGCCTTTGTGGGACCAGTTGGGATGCATGGCTGGTGTGTACCTAACCCAAAGAAGAGGGCTGGTAGATGTGTAGCCGCTAGAGGAGAGCCATGGCCACCTCTGGCATGATGTCCCAGAGAAAAGGTACTTGCACAGCTGGAAGCCAGAGGGTCAGTTCCTCTCTCAGCCTGAAAGGTTTGTGAGCTCGTAGCTCTTGCAGCCAAGTAGCACACCCCAACAGCCAACCTGAGTGTGAAAGGCCAGGGCCGCAAATGCACTTGGCTCCAGATTCCTACTGAAGCTTATAAAGTCCTACTGAAATATTTGGGGAAATGGAGATAAGCTTGATGGACTTGGACCAATCAACCATTCAAGAGAACCAAGAAGTTATGACAATGTCTACTGCACAATTCCAGAAAAACTGTTGTAAGAAACCAGAAGCCTACTAAGGACAGTTATTGCACACAAAGAGGTGAATATTAAATGTATGTACAAGGTGTGTGTGGGGGGGGAAATGGTGAAGGCAGCTGGAGGTTGTTAGTCCTAGTTCAGAAGAGTTCAGGCTTTAGAACAAATGAGAAAGAAAACAATATTAAAGGTGTGGTGGAAAATGGGACTTCATGTAACAAGGAAATTGCCTGAAAAAGAATTCAATCTACTTTTTAAATGCTTGGTGTACCAGACAGCACGTTGCAGCAGAGTGTTTTAGAAATATATTTAATTGAAAAAAAAAATAAAATTCATATAGTGCAGATGAGTGTTTTCCCTCTTGGCAGACAGCTAAAAAAATATCCCTAAACAAAGAAGAGAGTGGCCCAGCAATAAATGTAATTCAGGTGAATGGGTTTTAGGTAGAAACCAACAATAACCGCAGGCAGCAATGCCTAAATGTGCTGACACTTCCCATTATGAGACTCAGTTTTCACTTTTTGATAACTTTGCTATTTTAATTCTCTCGGGCTGCAGCTCTCCCATCCAGGGTCTGCTTCAGACTGGTTTTGAAAAATCCCTGCTACGGATCAGTGCTGGGGTAAGGTCTTTATGAATTCATTAGTACTGATTCTGACAGCAGCGCATGCAAGAACGAGCGCGCGTTCTTTTCCTCCAAAATGTTTTAAAAAATCAGGAAATTCATCCCATTGTTACATTAAAAGGAAAGTGAGGTTCCAAAGGGAAGCACCAAAGGATTTGAAGATGGCAGGGAGGAGGCTGCCCTGATCTGTTGGCCACGTGGCCAGAGCCCCAGCCCTGCCAGGCAGAAGGGTTGCGTAATATCCCTGCAATAAATCAGGGGATTATAATGCCATATAATACCAGATTTTCCATTTTAGCCCAGGAGAGAAAAGATCTGTAAAAATATGACCGTCACATTACAATTTAATTCAAAATATTTATTGCTGTTTATTGCCATTATATTTACAGCTTCAGCAGTGGAGAGACTCAAACATTTCAGGTTTGTTATGACTGTTTCCATGAGTGTCATCAGTTGCATCCACAAATGGGTTTTGGTGTCTAAATATGTCTTAATTTGTTTAAATTCAAGTCACAGGCTCCCCTGACATTCACTAATGCTCTGTTTAGTAGTCACCTTCTCTTGGAGACATTCAGACCTTCTATGCTTTACGGGCTAACTCACCCCAGGTCCTGGCACTACCTCTGCTTACAACCTTGATTGGAGTCTGCTTCTGGCCAAAACCCAGGTTAAACTGATCCAGACACATGTTCAGAGCTCTCCTAACTCTGCCAAGAGATGACCTGAGGAAACTTTAGACCAAGCAGAGAGAGATATCAAACAATAGTGGCTAAAAGGGTTGTCAGAGGCTGGTCAGTCCTAGGAAAGCCTGTTCTTATCACCACGGCATCAGAAGAAATCTCAGCACTGACGCTGCACATTTCAAGGGAAGCCAAGGATGCACATGGATGTAGGCACACGGACTTTTTCTGCTTGTAAAGGAAAATTCAGTAACTTTACCAGGGTAATTATACTCCTGCATGTACAACTCCTCACATGAGCACTTGTATGCAGCCCAGTTTTCTGTTTTATCTCATGATGAATTAAAAAAAAAGATACCAAACTGTAAAAAGCATCTGTAGGAAGGGATGTGAGTGGGAGTTGCACTGGTAAAATTATAATGGTGGTATAATTATCCTGATCAATTTTCCATACGAAACAGACTTCAGGAGAACTCATTTGTTAAACTGTGTAAGCCTCAGCCTTCACTCCAGTGGCGTCTCTGTTCACCAATCAACATAATGAACATAGGCAATTAAGGTGCACCAGAAACCTGGTTACATTTCCTAAAGGCATTTCCCAATGTCCAAATGCTTGATTTGCAAAATTAATGAGCTGCTAAAGTCCCTTGGTATAAATCAGCACATCTTGACTGGCTTCAGCTGGGATCCTCTTACACTTACCAGCTGAAGGTTGGGTCCTTTGTCAGCCACGGACAGCTCTGGGAAGCAGAATTATGGTTATTTCCAATATTTACAGTTTGATCCTAGGGGTTAATTTGGGCAGTGTAACCACTGATTGAATTCAACAGCAGCCTCGGCAGAACCGCGAGCACTTAGGCTAAGATGGAAACGGCAGTTTCCTATGGCTTGAGTTCTGCAGAGTGAAGTGCCTTTCAGTGCCCCACCATAATGGCCTGGCTTACAGCCCCTCCAGTTTTCATCCAAGTGAATTTCTTCCCAGAAAACTGCATAAAACCTGCAGGATTTAGCCCCCCAGAAACCAGGAATGAGCACTGCCTCCTCATTAGCAGTAGGATATAATAGTAGCTGCGGTACATTTGCCATTTGCTGGGTGAATACCATTTAAATGTATAAAAAGATTCTGGTATTTGATTGTTCAGCAGCAGAAAGCGAATGGATGTCAAGTCCTTTGCTCACAACTGTGTTGGCTAATGCTGCCCTCAGGGGGTGAGACTCTTTCTAAAACCTGAAGTGTTTACGGCTGATTTGAGCGAAAGCGATTTGCTCAAGAATCTCCCTGTATTTAGTGGTTTCAGCATTAAAGGACCGGCCCTACTCCTACAAAGGATCTGATTTCAGTTCTGATACCAGCATTTTGTTCCAGAAAAGTGTCGAGAGGAGAAAGAGTGCAAGGAGCTGCGTATGAGAGGTGGCAAGTCCTGTCTGAGCTGCAGTTGGACCCCACAGCTTCATCACCCTGCCTGCAGGGATCTGGTCTTGCACCTGCGCTCCTGCTCAGAAGCCACACTAGTTTGTAGGGAAAGGTGCCATTTGAGAACGAGGGAGGAGTTTGGGAGCTGAATTTGGTCCATAGCTTCTGGCTGCATCCATCCCCAGAGCTGCTGGGTTGTGCATTCTAAGCCAAACTCCCTAACTCTTGAGGCAAGAATTTAGGCCAACTAAAGCAAATATATGGAAATCCTAAAGGAGATGTGTAATTTTAAATGGATGGTGAATTATGTCTCTCCCATGAATCTGACTGTGTGTAACTGCTGGCACATTGGTCTTGTGCTGTACCAGAAAGGTGATTGCAGCTCTGAAGCTGAGCTACCATCAGAGAAGAGAGAAAGAGAGAGAGAGAGAGAAAGAGAAAGAGAGAAGAGAAGAGAAGAGAAGAGAAGAGAAGAGAAGAAGAGAAGAGAAGAGAAGAGAAGAGAAGAGAAGAGAAGAG
>WUAM01000089.1:6986437-6997449 GCA_024336885.1 Actenoides hombroni
TTGGAAGTGTTGAAGCCCAGGCTGGCTGGGGCTCTGAGCAACCTGCTCTAGTGGGAGGTGTCCCTGCCCATGGCAGGAGTGTTGGAACTGAATGAGCTTTAAGGTCCCTTCCAACCCTGACAGTTCTATGAGTCTATGATTTTTTGGAGGAAACACCATCAGCCGGGCATGGGCAGGTGAGGAGAGCTCCAGAAGCCAGCTGGACTGTCTCTTTGCAAAACCCACTGTGGGATTCACACTCCTGCCACCCCGGCTTCTGCTTTAACTGGACATGCCTCTATAGACAGAAATAACCTGGTTTTAACATCAAGACTTCAAAGATCTTGGTGCTCATTATACAACACAGTGGGGATGTTCAGATCCTCCAGCGTTCAGCTCCACCTACCCCAGCACCTTTTGCTTTCGTTCTATGGCATCTTCCCATTTTCTGTGTATGTTATGCATTTAATTAATCTTTGAGGGGTTTTGCATTATCCAGGCAAGCTGTGCCCTTGGCCTGCCCTCACCCGGGGCATCCAAACCCACCATCCCTGTCTTAGCAAGATCCACCCTGTCTGTCATTGTGTGAAAACAGTGTGACGGTCCTGGAGACCTGGATGGGCAGAGCCTGGAAGGACAGGCAGACAGCAGGTTTCTTGGGTCTCTGACCGCTGCAGATTGCGGGCAGTTTCCTTCACCAGTTTTAATAAGTTGGTGATTGCTGGTGATAGACCAGTGTCTGTGTTCCCCGCCCATGTAACACCAGGGTGAGTAACACTCAGTAAGAGTAAGCACGTGGAGGATTGACCTACCATTGAGGCATATTGATCTGGCATATTGAGTCTTCCTCAACCTAAACTGCCAAAGGAACTTGGGTGTCCCATTGCTCAAAGCAGGCTGGTCAGTCCTGACCTGGTTGGGCAGACATCTCACAAAGAGGTGGCAGCTCTGGCTTTTGAGGGTGCAAACCGACAAGGTTTTTTGAAAGTCTGCGTTTCAGCTGTAATCCCTTCAGCCAGCCTTGCATGCAGGTATTGCTCCTCTTCTCAGCTCCTTTCTGCTGCTTGCAAGGCATTTGGAACAGAAAATCCTGCTTCTGTATCTCACCCGGATCCAAGTCACCTAGTAACTCAACAGCAGCAGCCCTCTAAGATCATTCTGCTCAGGAAGGAGAGCTAAAAATTCCGCATCTCTAACTGATGCCAGGTGAATGAGGAATGCTTGCTTGTTTTAAAATGTATACTAACAAATATATGCACTGGAGCTTGATGAAAAGCTAAAATGACATACCCTTGAGTGAGCTTTCTGAAGAGCATAGCAGGTTTTTAAATATTTGAGAAGAAAGAGAACATTGTACAAATGGTATAAATTGCAAGTAGCTGTACCTCTGCACCAGCAAGGAATGTGCTTCGAGGGGAGCAAAGGATTATTTCTTGCCTGGCTTTTTTCATAAATCCCACCCACCATCTTTCTGCATTTTAACTTATTAAATTCCTTTAAATTGTGACATAATAATTTATTTTCTTGTGGGGAAAAAAAAAAAAGAGAGAAAATATTTTTCTCCTACTTATTAACGCCTGCTAAGAATTTTCACAGTTATTAGTAAAACCACAGTATTTTATTTCACTTCAGCAGATACAAGAGCCAAATGATGTCCTACCAGACATGTTTTGAAATTTCCAGTAAAAATACTTGGCCACGGGTAATATGGAAAGTGAAGTTCATTGCAACACGCGCTCTGTTTTCTCTTGTCCATGTAAGAGTTCTGCATTCAGCTTTTGAAATATGAGATTAACTTGAATTAAGAACGAAAGGTTACTTGGAACCTGTCATGGAAGAAGTCTTCCTTCCTAAAAATTTCAGGTCAACTCCCCTGCATTATGGGGAAGAAGGTCCTTAGAGAAGGGGAGCATGTGAGGAAAGAAGAGCAGGGTTAGGCTGAGGGATCAGGTTGGAAGTTGCACAGAGGAAGGGCTTGTTTTCTAGTGCAGTAATAGACACCACCATTGTAGATTTTCTTAGATGAATAATAAGAATTACTCAAGTGTTTCAACATAAGTGCTTGTTTTTGAGACTGGCCAAGACCAGACACACCAGGGGAGGTAAAAGATGCATTTGCTGGAAAGATGCATGTTAGCACATGGAAGGTGCCACGTGTTGGGGCAGCAAACCTGGTCCTGCATGTCGAGCTCCTGTCTCAGGCCCCTGGATTGCTTCCAAGCTCTTATTTGAACTTTCCATTTACGGGAAATTTCCAACCCTTCCTGGTAGCTCTGCTTTCCATAATTTCATGCATCATGACATACTTGGACAACATCTCGATCATGAGTTCAATGGAGGATGAATTTGCTGAGTGATTTAGGGAATTTTCATGAATATTTGGAAAGTCATAGGCCTCAGTTAAGAAAGAAAACAATCAGTGTCACCCTCCTGTGACACTGCACTGATGCACATGGCTCTCTAATATTAAAGTCACTCTTATCCAGGCATTTCCAGAGGACATCAAAGTTACAGCTCAGGAACACTGGGTGCAGTTTGAGAACATTGAAATTCAGGATATGAAACGGGAGCATTGGCCAAGATTTAAGCCTGATTGCCCAAATCAGTGCTAATACAGAGAGAGAATTGTAAGTGAAGGTTTCTCTTGCCAAGCTATGCCCCAGATCCTGCTGAAAGCTTGAATGTTTCCATGGAAAGTACCCAGAGGCGCTGGTCCAACATCCAGACTGATCTCCTTTGGCTTTTTGAGGGAATGGACTTCCAGGCTGTGGTGGTTTCTTACCTACAACAGCCAGAGGTGGTTTTAGTCTTATTGCAGTCACCTACCACAATCACCTCTGCTCTTTGGGAATCGGTACCATTTGTGGGTTAATGCAGAAGACAACATCTGAGGGTGGAGGTGACATCACCTTTAACAAGTTAGAAGATTTCACTCAGGGCAACCTAACATGAAGTGTCACCACGGTGCCGTATGAACAGCCCCTCCATGTGATGGTGAGGCTGAACAGATCGTACAGCAGTCAAAGATGCCTCAGAAGGGATTTCTGGAGTTTGGTGCGCTCTCCATCACTCATCAGGCCAGTTGGAGAAAACCAAGTTCATCTGCTCAGAGGTTGATATCTGCGGTGTCACAACCCTTATCTAAGTCCTGACACAAGCAGGATGTCTTTTAGTGTATTTGTCATCATGTCCCTAGAGTTCCCCTGCACTGCAGCACTCATGTTTGAAGAATACTGTGCGTTTGGAATAAAGCAGACTACTTCAGCAGCTAGCGTGGCCTTCACAGCTGTTTCACTAAGGGCTAAACTGAGGAAGGCAAAATCCAAACACTGGTCAGGGAACATCCTCAGGCAGCACTGCTGTGGAGGAGCATCCGGCTGTGCTCTTTGAGGATGTGGTCTCAATACACAACACAAGCAAAGCCTTCCTACACCATTTTAGTGACTGCTTTGTAAGCAGAGGAAGAGCACACGACATGAACAACCTTGGCACCAATGAAGAACATTAGCTTACGTGTCATAGTGCACAAAACTATCAATCTCCTTGTATGAGGTTGGAGGTAGCACCCCGGTGCCCTTGTCCCAGTCCCTGAACTGGGTCACTCTAGTGGCACCATGTCTACCAATAACATCAGCCTCCTCTGACACAGCCTTTTGTACTCTCTGCCCCAGCAACCAGTGGCTCTGCACCCACTGCAGAGCCTGATCCTACACCTTAGTTTATCCTTCTTCACTACACCTCCCTCCTGCCCCAAACAACCTGCACCTATGGACACCAACCCCCTGGCCTTCCCCTCTCCCCTCATCTTCAGAGGGGAAAAGAGTCACCCATGGAGATGTCCCCTGCCTCTCCTGCCCACCCAGACAACCCTCACAGCAGCACCTGGGATATGCATCACCCTCATCCTGACCCACGTCCCCCTGCCCCAGCTCTGGGTCCTGCTCTGCAGAGGGAGAACCCAGTGGTGGGCTGCAGGCAGGGACTGAGGGAAACCCTGATGGTGCTGGGAGCCTGCAGCACCAGGCAGGGGAGCTCCGCCTGCAAGGGGCAGGCAATGGCCACTGCTACCATGGAAAAATGTCTGCAGGAGGCACTGGAAAAGCACTCAGAGCCAAATCCTGGTGCGTTTGCTGCCATCAGCTCAGCTGCCTCGCCGGAGTGGGTGTGTGTCTGCTAGATGAAGGGTGAAGCACTTAAGATAAAGAAGAGAATCCAGCATTATTAAACATTCCCTTCCACCGTTTACCAAATCACATAATACTGATACTCTCACTATTTTGCCTCAGGAAAGGCACGCTGGGTTAAAATTAACAGCAATTCTATATTCATTGCAAGCTCCTAATTAACCAGGCTGGGCCGTACTGCTCCAGCCAGATAATTCCCCAATATTTAGCCATTAGTTCTTTCCAATTTGGCCTGCTGCTGCTTCTGGCAAGTTTTGTCTCATAAACAATTACGCTGAATGCCAGATGTCCCAATAGACTGCTCGACTTTCACTAGCGGCTGTCTCATCAGGCCAGTTTTGCTGGAGCTGGGGAGACAGTTTGACATTTGACATCCGTGTGTGTATAAAGCTAAGGGTCAGCCAGAATCCCAGCGAGGACTTTTAATTACAGCAGCCTCACGGGCTGAACACACACGTTTGTATCACAGCTATTTTCTGACAAGCCAGCGCCCACGTTTCATGCTCCAACGAGACCCAAGGAGCATTCAAGCTCCCGCCATCCTCTTTTTCAACTTGAGTTTGATTTGCATGGGAGAAGGATTTGGAGACTGTGACCTGGATAGGGGGACAGAACAGAGTATGGATCAGTGTAAAGTTGATATTTTACTCTGCAGAGAAAAGTAAAATAAAAATACAAAAAAAGCAGAGGCCCTGGCAGTCTTTTCAGGTCTCTCCTGTGTCCTGTCTTTTACGTGCAGACCCCCAGCAGAACCACGCATAGGGTCTTCTTGTGGGCAAGATTTACGCCTCCAGCGCAGGTTGTCCCCAGGCTGGCTCCATGTGCAGTGGGGCTGAATCCAGAGCTCTGGACACCCCTGTGTGGGGCCACCTGAGTGGGGCACAACAGCGTAGAAGCCGATCCCTTTCAAAATTCATGACGCTACCCCAGCCAGGTGGATTTGGCTGAGAGTCTGGGACTTGTCCCATGGCCAGCTCACCCCAGAGTGGGGATTCAAAGAGGCACCGGGGTCAGTGGGACCATCCTCTGTGCCTTCCCACAGGAATGCCCTCCCTCCGTCAGGCTGCTCCTGGATCTCTACCAGCTCAGGACTGGGGTGCTGTGCTCAGCCACTTGTCTCTAGACCTTCCTTGGTGGACCAATTGCAGGTTTTACCAGAGAAGCACAGGAGATGGTGGGACAAAGAATTGGTTTATTGTTTATTTTAAGGCAAACTTCACTAAAGGGCTGTGTATTACATGAAGAAACTTTTATAGTTGAAAAGGCTTGATTCATATTAATGCAGAGGAAAGCAGTTGCCAACTGAAATTCCCTGGAAGAGAGTCTCTTGAGATTCAGAAGAGAAGCAAAGAAATGTGCATTTTAATATAATATTCTTTCAGATTTCCACATAAAACGCTGCATGTTTTTATGCTCAGCGTGGCAGCTTACTTTATTTTAAAATAAACATGTGCAGGTTTAATGGAAGGGCACTTGTTGACAGACACATTAATTTCTCACCAGAGAAACAGAGAAAAAGCACAGGTAGATTCCTGAGACAAGTGTATTTGAAGATAAGAGGCTAATGATGTTTTGTATTCCTGAGCTGCTGGTGTAAGTAGCTGAGATGAATTGATCAAGGTGGAAGAGTCAGGCTGGCTTTAGGGTAAATAGTGTGGTGGCACCAGTGGGTACTGGCTGTGGAGACACAAGGGTGGTACACAGGAAAAACAAACTCTTACAAGAGTGGGTTTGGCTGTGACACTTGGAAGTGATTTTTAAACAATTTGAGAAATAGAGGAGCTTTTTCACTCTACTGTCATTGCTAAAATACTCCACTGCTGTCCACCCCTGTCCTAGATCATTCTCCCAGCAAACAGAAAAAACATGAACATCTCATAATTTAGGTCCTATTCCTACTCTTTGTTATTTTCATAAAAAGAGAGAGCCCCTTGAAATGGCATAAAGTGCACTTCTGAAAGAATTTAGATACACCTCTGTGGTCCTCCCAAGTGCTGGTCCTTTCTCTGCCTCTTAAACCAGGTCATTCTTGGAAAGCACCAAAGGGAAATGATTCTCCTTGCTCTCGACACTGGAGCTGTTTCAGCACAAGCAGAGTTTGGGCGTTTTCCGTCCGAGTCGGCATCACACTCTGACAGGTGAGACACAGCTCACAATATGCTTCTTCAGGCTGGACCACCTCAGATGTTCCTGCCTGTGACAGGCAACGCAACTTCTCTGCAACCCTTTTATTAACAGGGAATGCTGCAACGTTACATTTGGGTTTGACTATCAGAGACAGTCACTAATAAATCACTTTATTTTGAATTACTTTAGTTCAGGCAAATGGAGGGCTCGCTTTATTATCTGCAAATAAAGCTCTTGGTTTCAAAGGGCAGAGGATAATAAGACAAACGAATGAAGGTGACAGTCCTGAGCAGCTCAGGGACATCAGTGAGGAAGCACTGGGAATATGTGGAAACCGAATGTGCCAAAGTATCTGGCATGGGCTTCCAAAACAAGTGGAAAAATCCTGGAGGACTGGGCTTAACACAGTGAATAAATTTGTCCAAAAGCCTGTTAGGACCAAACAGAGAAGCTACAAGGAGAGGAAGAAAGAACTGGGCAGCAAATAAAACTATACCTCAAAACTCAGCAAGTGTAGGAAAAAAAAAGAAATGAGATCTGGTGAAAGGCAAGCTGAGATAAAACCGAACTGAAGCAAATTGTAAAGGACTCATTTGTGTTATGAACAGAAAGAGAAGAGAGACAGGGGTTTGCTGATCAGTAACAGTGATGATTAAAGATCTTCTGGATATAGCCCCAAAGCGACATATGTATTTTGTGTCAGTTTTCTCTAACGAAGAAACTGTTGGATGCAGCCGCGACAGCAGGATGCTGCTGTGAGCAAGGGTATGAAAATGGAGCTGATGGCAGCCGTGGAGTAGCAACGTTTGAACAACTCCATGCACTGGAGCCAGGGGAGCCCGATAATCTCAACCGCAGACATTTAAAAATACCCAAGACATCAAATTGCGGGTCCAGTAATGATTATTTCAAATAAATCTACTGAGTTGAGGGTGGCACTGGAGGAAAAAAAGTGTAGGGAGGGGAGTTCCCAGGGCGAAGGAAAGGAGCGAGCGGGCACCTATCAGCTGGCTAGTTTGATCCCTGCGGTACCTGAGCTGTTAGAGACAATTTGGACAGAGAAGAACTAAAGATGTGTGATAAATGAAAAGAGGTTAGAGCTCGACGTGGGTTTATTAAGCCAGATGGTACAAGACTAACCTGATAACTTTGAATAAAAAAGTGGTTTTCTTGGTAAAGGAATGTAGTACTTAGGAGACAAGTCAGGGCAAATCTGCAAGGGCTGGCTGGAGGGAAGCCACACGGGAAATTGTTGTGAATTCAAATTTATTTAATATCTTTGTTAATGAATAACACAGGAACCAGTTTGTGATGTGACCGTGGAAAAGGCAAATGTGAGGCTGGGATGGTTTTAAGAGAAGTCAGGAATTACAGGTGTGATGTGACCAGACAGACGGATCATCACCTGCATAGCTGGGTTTGGGGGTCTCTCAGAGCTGCAGGGTCAACCAGCCTCCTGAAAAGAAGAGATGACACACCCTTGTGTCACCATGAAGAAAGCCTATAAAGAGTGGGGTTATTTTCCCTAAAGACAACAGGGGAAAATAAACAAGTAGAAGAAAAGTGAGTTTCGGAACAGAGGAACAGGAAATATTTCTCAGCTGAGTATTGGAAAAGGGTTTGTCCTGCTTCAAGCCGTGTCCTGGGGGACACGGTGGGGTGTGAAGGGAGATGTGCCATGGCACAGGAGTCTGGTCCTTTGTGGTCCCTGTCCCAAGCTTCCAGAACCCTCATAAATCTCAAAACAGTCACATCACAGTCTCGTCATGATTTAGCTGGAAACCACTCAGCCCTCCGTCTAAATTTGAATGGACATTTGTTAATTCAGCAAACTGCACCCTTCTGGGGGTTCTGCCAGAAATCCTCTATGGTTTCTCCACCCTTTCTCACCCTGAGCCATGACAATCCATATGTTCCCCCTGAACTATGTCACATATCTGGTCCACTCCACCCTTGCTGCAGGCTCACCCATATACCTGCTGCTGCCACATGCCTAGTCCCAGATCCTCACCTTGGATTTTCTCAGATGGTTCATCTCATTTATTCCCTGGAGAACAATTTTTCTGCTTGCACTAACACTGCATTTCTGTTCTTTCTCATAAAAAATGCTATGTACAAGCTTACCAACCTGTTCAGCATGCCCTCAGCCCAGACCCTGCCCTCTCTGTGTTATCTTCAGCTCTTCCCTGAAGGGTCATGGTAGGACCTCTCCAAAGCCTTTCCTTATGTATTCTTCCTGAGCAGTCTTCCACACACTTGTTTTGAGACCACCTTGATATGCTCATCACAGCAGCTGAGTTTTGTGAATCTCCTTACATGCTGCTGGTGCATTTGTTTAGCAAACCAGATGCAGAATGTATTAACAGTACCACAAGAAAAAGCTGATCTCACTTTTCACTCTGTTGCCGCAGAAGTTGCCTCCACACTGAAAAGTGCATCTCACCTGGATGGGAAAAAAATATAAATTAGCCAGTTCTGTTTCCAGATCTTCCATGTTCAGCTTCTGGATCTCAGGGTTGCAAATATTTTGACTTCTAAATCTCTCCCTAGACAGCTTGGCTAGCTGCAGTGTTGTTATACAGCCTGCTTTGATATATCAAGGCTGTTGGGCTTTTTAAGCTGGGCAGAATCTCTTCATCTTTCATTCATCATGAATGCTGGTTTCATGGCCCTCGGGTTATGGAAGTATTCTGCTGGTGGAATGTCTTCTGAATGCCTCTCCAGCTCACCCAAAATGTTGCTGCTGGAGCATTAATTTCTGCAAAGGGGTGAGTCAATCACATCCCTGGAAATCCCTGTGCACAACACAGGGCAGATCTTAGACCTGCCTTCCGTAGCTGCTGTCATAGCACTTGGAGGAGGCTGCCACTGAGGGCACTGCCTGCCAGGGGTAGATCTCTCCTTGGACATCACGGATTTCTGTTTCAACATTTTCAACAGGTTTCCTGTCTGCTTTTGTGAGACAATCAGAAAAAAAACAAACCCACACCTTTTTTTTTATTCTTTTTTTTTTTTTTTTTACCCTAGGATTGCTTTCTCCCAAACTTTCTGCAAGTGCTGGCCCTCTGAGACCATTCACCCAATTCAGGAGCAACTTTCATGGCTCAGTTAAACAGCTCCTTCATGTACAGGGAGGACTGAGGATAGGGAACCTGGAGAAAAACTTCTGTTTTCAAGGGCACATGATCACAGGGCAGCCACTGGCAATGAGGACCAGCACCACAGTGGTGAACCAACCACGGTATCTATCTTTGACCCTGTTTTGTCTCTGTGAGTATTATCTTCTTCTTGAAAGAGGGAGAAATAATTAATTAACCAATTAATTAAACTTTCTTTGCTTTTTATTCCAGTTCAACTCACAATTTAAGACGGGCATAGGAGCCAAGATAACAGTAATTAGGAAGGCAGTCAGGTATATACCGGGATTTCAAGATCAACTTTGTGACTTAGAGAAAAAATTAAAACAGAGGCTCCCGTCTACTTTATCTGAGTCATTTAATTCTTATTCTTAGGGCTCAAGCAGCATTAAAGTACCTGTATCGCTACATGAGGCTAAATAGAGAGGGGACCGTATCTACCTTTCTGCAGAGAGACTCAGCAGAGCGTGGAGGAGCAGGAAAACTCAGCGTAGCTGTTGGTAGATACAGGGTGTGCTCCTCACAGAGGGCTGACTACCCAGCCTGAGCTCACCCCAGCAGGACCTGTGCATCACCTGCACCCTCTCAGCCAGGACTAAGTGGCCCCTTAGTCTCAGCTGGGCAACATGGGGGTGGACTTTACCCTGCAGTTTTACCTTCAATATCTTGCAATTGGTTCCACAAACAAATTTCAACCCCTATTGTTACCATATGTGTTTTAAATGTTTTTGATATCTCCGTAGCTGGAAAAAAAAAGAAGGATTCTTTTTTCCTCCCCAATAGTTTCATGGTAGGGGAAATTTCCTGCCAAGTCTGGTGATAATGATCCCATGTCTGTCACAGCTCTGATATGTTCAGAGCCAACTCGCTGATTAATGTCAAAATAACAATTTCTGTGCTTTTTGCATGCTTGAAAACTTTTCAGAATTATTCTATCATCAGTAATTATTTTTTTGCCCTTACATTTATGCAACATACGATAGTGACTTTAAAATTTAAATGAAGACGGAGTTTAGGACATCAGACATTGTTTAATATATTCGCTCATCTGCATATTAGAGTTCAGAAAGCAACAAATGATCATTTATTTTTATTACAAGAGGAGCTGGCAGCACTGCTTTACGCTTCAGGTTGCCTGACAGCTCCGTTTTAAAACATTGTTCAGAATTGCTTAAAACCTTGCCAGATCTTGAGCGTTTTGTCTGAAACTTTCCCAGTCGAGTTCCCATCTCAGATTGATCATTTTAGAGATACTTTTTTTTGGAAACTGAATCTCAAATAGGTCAATCATTTCTTTGGATGCAATTAAGAGAACTATACTGCAAGGCTAAAGCTCTTAAAGTTGTTTTAGTTGAATAGCTCTACTACCTCCCCAGTTTGGAGCAGCATTCGAAGGTTGGGAGGGATGGCAGACCGGCTAGGTGTGCATTTCATCGCTCCTGTGGACGACAGTCAGATCCGTAGGTGTTATGGACCACGGGACATCTTATTTTTTAGAAATTCTTGAAGGTGCAGCTAAACTGTGAGGAAGTCCCTCTGTGCTGTCTGCAGAGCTGGGGTGGAGGTCTGCAGCTGCAAAGCTTGT
>WUAM01000089.1:6997549-7012088 GCA_024336885.1 Actenoides hombroni
CCCCTGGTTGGCGCCCGGGGGGGGGGGGGGGGGGTCGCGCGTCGCAACGTTGGCGTCCGGGTGGGGGGGTGGGGGAGGGGGGGGGGGGGGGGGGGGGGGCATCCTTCCCCCCACATCCCTGCGGTCCCCATCAGAGGGTTGGACTGGAGGGCAGTAGTGGGAACACAGCTGGGACCTGAGCCCACAGGGAGGACAAGGGTGTGTGGCTCCCCCACGCAGGCTCCCTGTTCCAGCACAGGAGCACCACTGGAAATGTCAGTGAGTGGTCGCATAACAGAGGTCTTCTGCAAATGGGTGGGGGAAAAGGACAGGTTTTCACTTCTGTTGCCCCCAGATACCCTTTCATAGGGGTCTTTGAATAGGGGCACTATTCACCAGTCCCCAGTATCTCCAGGGCTCTGATCTGGGAAGAAAGGAGAGGATTTCTGCTGGAAGCTGCTGGTTTTGCTGCTACAGCTCAGTCCTACTCTTTTCTTGCCACGCAGCTGATGTCTGGCTCTTCCCTGTCGAGGCCAGAGTGGGGCTGGGCAAGCACAGCTGGCCCTCCAGCTTAGAGAACCACATGGGCGAAGCAAACACAAACTGGAGGGTGTATACAGTGGCTCGGATGCCCACTGCCATCCTGCTGCCACCTCGCAGGGTGGGCACGGAACCCCCCAGAGACCAGCCACTGGGTCTTCACTGCTCTGACCATCCTGTGAAAGGGAAGATCTTCATTAGGCTGATTGAAACAGTGAAGGGCTTCCTTATAATGAGGAGAGGGTGACACGAGAGGGGATGGCTTGCTGAGATACTGGTGTGCTGTGGAGGATGTGGGAATTGCTGAGGTCACTGCCAAAAAAGATGTGGTTCCCTCCTCCCAGGATCATCCTGGGTGACCGGGCTGCCTGTGCACGGGTGTGCTGGGGGATGAAATGCAGCTGCTGGATGCTTCCTGCAACAGTGTTACCTTTCTATATCAAAACGACAAAAATGCTAATTAGAAATTTCTTTCTGCATTTGGCTTTGGGAAAAAAAAGAAAAAAAAATTAAAAATGTATAAGCCCCTCTGTACTGCGTATGTATATTTTATTGCTGTATAATTGGGATCTTCATTAGTTCCCTGGGTGGTGAAGTGACAGCCTTTTCATGTGATACAGACACTAATGCATTGTGATACCATTCTCTCTTTTTTTTTTTTACCTCAAGGTTCTCCTTCCTAAACACATGCAATGCTCCCAAATAAGGACTTCTGTACCTTTTTGGGGACACTATCCACTGTGGCGTCACTGAAAGACAAGGCTTTGATTGCAGCAGAAGTGAGGGCGGGGTAGGGGGGGGAACGGATACATTTGGAGATCGAGAACATATTAATTATGTTAATCCCAAACCCCGGGGTATAATTGCTGCTGCTCTCAAACAAAATGTTACTTTTATCTAAATTACTAAAGTGGGAAAATTTCAATCCGATTTAATTTAGCACGGGCGCTCCCACGCAGACGTGCAGAGCCAGGCTGAGAAGGGAAAGGCACAGTGAGGGCTCTTGGTATAAATGCAGCTCCCACCACTTTGGGGGACAGAGACTTTCCCCAGTCCAGAGGTGGCTGACCCAGCTCCATCAGAGACAGGAGGGAGAGATGAGGGTGGAGTAAACTTCTAGCAGAAAAGCCACCAGCCCTGTGGGTAAGGAGACTCCCAGCCCTCTTCTTTTTCCCTTTTTCACAGAATCACAGACTGGTTTGGGTTGAGAGGTACCTTTCAAGCTCATCTCATCCAACCCTCCTGCAGGGAGCAGGGACATCTGTAACTAGAGCAGGGTGCTCATAGCCCCGGCCAACCTCACCTGCTATGGTGCCAGGGATGGGGCAGCCACCACCACTCTGAGAAACCTGGGCCAGGGTCTCATCACCCTCAGTGGCAAATATTTCTTCCTTCTCTCCAGTCTAAATCTCCCTTTTCAGCTTAAAACCATCAGCCCTTGTCCTGTTATAACAGGCCCTGAATTCAAGACCTTTGTTCCCTGAGGAACCTGAAGAAGGCTTTCCCCTGCAAGCTCCTGAGAGCAGCTCTTGACCAGGCAGGTTTCACACTCTTCCTGCTGGCTCATGCATTTTAGACGCTGGTCACTGACTAATGATTTCCCTGTTCTGAGGCAAAGAGAAATTACATATATATATGTCGCTCACAAGTGCATATTTTTAGGCAGAGAGTGGTGAAAAATTCACATCACCCCCAAAGGGATGTTGAAAGCCAGCTTCATAGGCCATCTGGCTTGGACCTTGAGCATCAAGTACCTGGATGCATCTGCAGCTGCCTGTCCATCTCCCCATGGCGGGACAGCTGGTTATCTCACCAGATTGCCTGTCTCCAGTTCTTCCTTCACCCCAACTCTTCGGGCTGCTGCCTCTCCAGCATCCTGGTCCAGTCCTGGTCATAACTGAGATCAGAACTTCACAGACCTCATTTCTGACATCCAAGCATAAAATGTGTGGAGGGCTTTGCAGCTGGGAGAGGCGTAACTTCGACATTCAGGAGGAAAATGAATTGCAAGATGGTCTCGTCACAGTTAGGGCACTTTGCTCATTACATGTGTAAGCTGGGTCACCTACACCACTAAGGCGCTTCATCCATCTAAATCTAATAGACTGCTGGGAATGTCAGAGACAATTCACTGAGTGAGACTGAGATGCCTCCAAGAGCCACAGATGACTAGCTCACCATGCACGAATCTGATCCTTCATTATTTCAAGTGGGTTTGAGTTTGCTGGGGTTCTGGTACCCTAACTTATAGAATCTTTTCAATTCATTGTGACAAGCTCTTAAAATAGAAGTTACAATATGCTTATGCAAGATATACCCTTCTCCTGGCCAGACCTGACTATGTGCTCACCAGGAACAAACATCCCGGAAGAAGAAGCTTCAAAGACAACAAACAGCGTGAGGAATGAAGAGAAAGATAAGTGACTGTGCAGACACTGTCAAGGGCTGGTCCTACCCTCACAGCATGTGCCAATGATGCTTGTTCAGTGATTCACAATAAGCTCATTAGAACATGGGTTTAACAGGAAAAAAACCCCCCATACCAAGAAATACGCTCATGTCACTGTGGAATCAGATGCAATACCAGCATACATTTTAAAAAGTGCATTTTTTAATTCTAAAAAATTGTTGACAAATTCGTGTCCCAGTTTTTTAAAAGACTGATTGTATTTTTAGTTCTCTAACCAGAATAAAGATCAACGGATTCCTTTGTTGTCAGAAACTAATTCACCACTGTCCACTACTGTGCTTCTGTTAAAAATACTCATCTGAGAATCCCCACATGGTGGAAGTTGCCAAACTCACAACAGTATGTAATAACAACGGAGAAGGGACATCCTGGCTCAGATTCATCCTGTCCTTGCCAATGGTCACCGCGGGATGCTGAGAAGATGCAGGACAAACACGGAGGGGCATTTCCGCGGTGCGTGTCCCTGCTTCTAGCAGAGGGTGGATCAAGGATATTTTTCTGGATATTGTTCTACAACAGTATGTTTCTGACAACATCCTTCTTATCCATCAATCATTTTCCTTGCTTTCTGAACCTGTTTGTACCTTTAGACTACTTGATATGTGCAGACATTTTGTTACGAACATAATTACTTTCCTAGTCCCAGCAGGGCTAGAGATCACTTCTATAATCACTTTATGCCTCTATACTTGTCACTGGTGAGGCTGCACCTTAAATCCTGGGGTCAGATTTTGGCCCCTCACTCCCAGCAGGACATTGAGGGGCTGGAGAATGTCCAGAAAAGGGCAAAGGAGCTGGGGAAGGGTCTAGAGCACAAGTCTGGTGAGGAGCATCTACGGGACCTGGGGTTGTTGAGCCTGGAGCAAAGGAGGCTCAGGGGAGATCTTCTGTCTCTGACAGCTCCCTGAGAGGAGGTTGGAGCTGGGGGGGGGTGGGCTCTGCTTCCAAGGAACAAGTGACAGGACAAGAGGAACTGGCCTCAAATTGCATCAGGGGAGGTTTAGGTTGAACATTAGGAAAAATTTCTTCCCCAAAAGTGTTGACAAGCCATGGCCCAGGCTGCCCAGGGCAGTGGTGGAGTCCCCATCCCTGGAGGGGTTTCAAAGACATGTAGATGTGGTGCTGAGGGACATGGGTTAGTGGTGGGATTGGAAGTGTTGGGTTAATGTTTGGACTCGATGATCTTAATGGTCTCTTCCAACCAAAATGATTCTCTTATTCTACAAAGTGTAATTAAAAATTCTCAGGGGATCTTTCCTTTGCTGGTTTTAAACTTCTTGCCTGGTAATTTGTGATGCTGATTGCAGTGGTTCATGCTTGGGTAAATAGGGAATAACTGTTCTCTACTCACTGTTCCTACGTCACTCATGATTTTGTAGTCCTTTGTTCACCACAATCTTTCTCTGCCCTGTGCAACCATCCAAGTTGATGTGTGGTAGTCTTCTAAAATCTCCTGCTATGAAAGTAATTCTAAATCTCTAGTTATCCTTCCTGCCATCTCTAAAGCTCTTCTAGTTTGCCAAAAGATTTTTGGGGTAGTTTCACTGGGAATAGACTTCATATTCAAAATGTGGTGATCCCATGGAGTTATACAGGCAGTAAATTGTTCTCTGATTGCTCCTAATGCTTTCTTTGTTTCCTAACATTTCCTATATGAACATGACCAAGGATTGTGATGGTTTTTATTCCTGCATTTTTTCCATGTCATTTAAGTGGCCATTACACCATATAAGGACCTTTCATTTTATCTGACGACTGGGGAAATGCTATTGAAAGCTTTTTGGAAATTCAAGTACTCAAGGCCACACCTGCTCTCACCTCCAGGATTCAGAAGTGTTCTGTTGGCCAGTTTTGGATGAGATAATACCTTTTTCTGCCTTATGTGTCTGCTTATTTTGTTCTTTATTGTAGTGCCTTCCAGCTTGCCTTATAAAAAACAGGATTCCCATTTCACAGCTTTCTAGATTTCCCCTTCAACTCTTTTTAATAAATTGGAAAGAAAATCTACACTTTGTAATTTTTGGTGCCTAGGTAGATTGAAGTGACAGATTTCCCAGCACAGTTAGTAGACTGGAATTTCACTTTTTCATTCCTTCACAGATCTTTGGAAACTGCCATCTGGTCTTGATGAATTTTTATTACTCAATTTTTAATTTCAAGCTTAAAATATAAAACAGTTCCTTATACTCATCCCTTGTAATGAAAATTTCCCATGTGGGAACATTACTAAACTCCTCTGTTTATTTAACTTTCCTGCTGTGCCCTTTCTTTCACAGTTCTCCCACTGAATTCTCATCTTCCATGAGCTCTACTAGCCCTATGACATATACTCACCTTCTAATGCTTGAAAAAAAAAATGTTATCATTAGTTTTTATGTCTTTAGCAAGTTCTTTCTCAAACATATTTTTGACCCATATTAATATGATTTTACATTAACTTGCCAGAGTTTATTTTCCTCATTTGAAAGATTTCCTTTTAGTTCTACTTGCTTCTTTTATGCTGCTCTATAACCATGGCCACAATTATTTTTGTCCATTTAAAGTTTTCTAATAATATTCCAGAGATTCTAACACAATGTCTTTCAAAAGTATCCCCACCACTTTCAATCATTGTACGCTTCTAGTCATTCCCTTTAAAATCCCTTTTAACTAGTCTCCTCATTTTTTTTATTAATTTTTTCTTGTAGTTTCTCTTTAAACTTTATCAGTGATTTCTGCTTTCCCCCCACTGCCTATGGAGTATTGAACTTCAGTCTATTACAGCCACTCTTATGGAGATGCTTTCTGATGGTTAGACCTTGAACTGGGTCTCCTGGACTGCTCCATACTAAATCAAAGAATGCTTCTCCTCTTTTCTATTCTCCAAAGAAAGTGTCACGCTGCCTGAAAACAGTCTCAGCACCTCACCCCTTTCTAACAGTCACTAATCACCATGGGGGTAATTGAAGCCTACTATTATTTTCATATGTTCAGCCCTGAGAGACAACTAACATGAATCAGTGTTGATGACCCCATGAACCACCTTGGAGTTGTTGCCTACCCACAGCCTACAGCCACCATGACATTGTTTCCTACATATGCATGAAATTCCTGCCCACAGGAATTGCTGCTACTTATTCACACAGGGCACTTCTTCACCTTACTGACCTTCCAGATCTCCCCAGTGTCTCTTCTCCACTGATTCCAGTTACTCCTTGTTACTGTATTCATTACACCCTAGTATGAATGTCCCATTGATTAGTGTCTCTTTGACAGGTATCCAGAAGGCCTGTTAAGTCAATACCTTCCTTTAGAGGTGAGGTGGAGATTCAATTATCTTAATTAAAAAACCCAATAATCTATCATTCAAATAGATACATGAAAATATTTCTTATTGGTTCAGCTGTTGGGTTTTTTTAAACACATTCTTAAATGCCATCTCCAGCCAAGGTCTCTTTTGGCCATGCAGGGACCTGCCTCTAATGGGCACGTTCCACCAATTCCAAAAATTTATTCAGTTTCTAGGAGCTCCAGATCCTGATTCCATATGCATTTTTCTCGTATATGCCTTGGGGATCCTACTTGGTCTTCTGTGTTCTTAGTTCTGTGAGGATTTGGGAAATTCTACTGTTGAGATCTTGCTACGTAAAATCCTCATTAGTAAATAAAACCTTGTGTCTAAAATTTCTTTCCCATTTCACCTTGAGCCACTAGTACTCTACACAGACCACTGTCAGTGATCTTACTTGGACCTTATGAGGACTGCACCTTTGTGTCTCTCTCTTTGGTCCTCCCAGAGCATCTCCGAACATCCAACAATGGGGTCCTCCCCACTGCATCCTCCAGCTGGGACACTACATCCTACAGCTGACATTTCGTGGCATCCATTGGGCAGGTGTCTCTCATCTTTTGGATTTCCAAATACATTTCCCAGATAGTGGTAATGGGACAGAAATCCAAATCTTACTGGAAAAACAACAATAGAATATGTGTTCTGCTCAAGATGGATTTGTTCAAAGTTATTGGGAATGAATGTGACAAATCAGAGTTAATCCCCAAAAGGACTGGCTGCAGCTTTCTCAAAAGCACTTGGTAAGATTGCTTGAGAATCTGGATGTCCTGACAATACTTTTTTTTCCCAGCAAAAGATAATTTAGAAATTGAGCCAAACCACTATAGAAAACTCTGTGCTATTTCTAACAGGTTTGTGAAAATCAGAACTTTAACCGGTTTCACTGGGGAAAACACCTTTTTCTTGTACCTCTATTTTTATATGTTTAATATTGGGAATGAATTGAATGAATATTGACTTACCTGTATGATATCACCAAGGAGTAGAAGAAATTAAGTCTGGAGACCAAGTACCAAAAACTAGCCTGTATACAGGTGACATACTCCTGATAGTAGGACCACAAGAGAAAGAGATGCAATGGAGATGGTGGAGAAATTAGATTCCCAAGGAGCTGGAGAATCAGGAAATGATGCTTTGAAGTGATAAAACAGTAAGATTTAAATAGATTATTTTTTTTTTACAAGTGAAGATTTATACACACAAACACATGCCTGAGCGTGTTGTCAGGAGCAGAAGTGGTCAAAGACTACAGCAGATGGGAATTTGCCTCTCAAAATGTCTGTCTTGGTTAAAACAGTCTCTCATACTATGTGTGCTGCTCTGACCTTCCTGCTGCCACCAGCAGCTCATGGCAATGGCTCATTCTGGTGGTGAAACACTGCAAAATGTTACTGGCTTTCTGTGGAAATGGGCAAGGCTTGTGGTAGCTCCTTAAAGCAGCTGGAGTGACCCATGATTAGCCACTTATCCCATGAATGCTGGATTTCATTTTCTCTCAGAAATCAACTCTCAACAAATTGTTTTGGATAAATATGCTCTGTTATTACAAATGTACTTATCATGAGAACATATTTCTATCCACTGATGGCTTTTGAACTATTCACAGTGGTATTTCCACTACTCATTATTTATCACAGAATCACAGAATGTTAGGGGTTGGAAGGGACCTCCGAAGATCATCGACCCCCCTTCTCCCCTGCCAGAGCAGGGCAGAATTAGAGCGGATCACTCAGAAATGCATCCAGACTGGTCTTGAAAGTCTGCAGAGTGAGTGAATAAGACACCACATAGGTCACCTGGTATTGCTTTGGTTCCATGTCTGGGTGACTGAAACATTCAGAGAAGTGGAGGGGTAGCTGACTAATTTCAAGCTGGCCAAGCAACCACAAGCAGAATAAATGTACTGCAAAGGGAGTCACGATAACATTGCTCATTGTTGCTCAATAAATTGGAAACACATTGAAAATCTCACAGCACAACAACAAAGGTAACATCCTGCATACAACTTGGGCAATAAAAGCTGCCTTTTTTTTTTTTTTTTTTAAATAGCAGATGATCTTAACATTAACTGCTATGGAATTAAAAGGAGTCACCAAGAAAATCATGAGTGGAATTGAAGTTGCATCTCCACTTTATATGAATTAGCACCGCTCAGTCCACAGTCACATTGCTGGGCTGGGGCTGGTTTACACACTTTGGAAGGGGACAGGATCATCTTCTCGTTCAGGGAGAGATTCATCTTCAGAGGACTGCCAAGTGCTTCTGGGTGGAAGAGGATAAATCTCTCTGTAACCCCTGATGTCAACATCTCTCAATGCAGAGGGAAGATCTGAGCTGGAGAAGGAAAATGAGGTACCTACAGCATGAGAGGGAATTAATGCTAAATGAGTGCTCTCAGATGATGAACTGCATCACTCCAACCGACATCCTTGACATCAGCTCCTCAGCCACCTCCAGAAGCCTTGTGGAGCCAAATGTGATATTAAAATAGCTTTCATTAGAAGAGGTCTCTTCACCCTTGGCACTTCCAGATGGGAAAACAACTTTCCACAGCAGCTGACAGGCACGAGGTACCATTGCTCCATTGAGATCAATGCCTCACTATGAGAAAGGGCTTTACCACCCCAAAAAGGCATGTTTGGGTAGACCACGTCTTCCAGAAAACAAGCCTGGCCAACAGCAGCTATCAGGAGACAGGGGTCACTCACCTCGCCTCAGGACTTTGTGCCAGTGTTTAATCACCTCCACTGTTAAAGCCTTGTGGCTTATTTAATCTGAATTTCTCCAGCTTCAGCTCCCAACCATTAGTTCTTATTATGCCTTTCTTCATTAAATTAAAGAGCCCTATATTACCTGATATTTTCTCCCCCTGAAGGTACTTACACATTAATCAAGTCACCTCTTACTCTTCCTTTTTACAATCTAAACAGATTGTGCTTTCAAAAATCATTCACTATAGAGCATTTTCTGCCATTCCCAAATGATTTTTGTGGCTCTTTTCAGAACCTTCTCCAGTTCCTGTACCCATTGACAAGCAGGAACATCAGACTGGCATCTCACAACCCAGGCTTGATGTCAGCATTTGCATGTGGAGGGCAGGAATCTTTCCTAGATCTTACTCCTCCCTGTGTTAATATACACCACACAACATTAACTCTTCATGCACTAGCAGCTTATGTTTCTTCACTTGCCTAGAGTGGTCTTTAACCAATCTTTTTGAGCTGCTGTTTTCCAGGAGGTCTTTTTTACCTTGAGATGGAGAAGCTTGCACTTGGCTTCACATTCATACTTGTGACTGGGCCCACGTGATCCCACTCACTCAATGAGCTGCCTTGTCAGGTGCATTGCAAACATCTGCTGCATCCAACCAACTTCCAGTTCCGAGAAAAATGGAAATCGGACTTGTTTGATAGGCTACAAAACCACAAGGACTAGCATTTATTGATTTCCTAGGTGTTCAATCTGTGGTGGTACTATTATTTTGCCTGGGACATAGCCAGGCTCACGTGCTTTGACGTAACTCGTTAGCCTGCTACCCCAGCTTGAATATCAACACATCACTATTGCATTGTCAGGTTGCCCAGAGAGGTGGTAGAAGCCCCATCCCTGGAAATGTTTCAGGTCAGGTTGGCTGGGGCTCTGAGGAACTCGCTCTAGTTGGAGATGTCCCTGCTCCATGTAGGAGAGTTGGACTAGATGACCTTCAAAGGTCCTTCCAACTCAAACCACTCTATGATTCTATGCACCGTGTATGAAAAATCTGCATTAGAATGTAAGAAATCTCCTCAACCTGCTATTTTAAGGTGCTGAAGTATAAAGTGAGAGATACACCAATGTTAAAATGTTCAGATCTAATGGGTGTTGCTGAATATTATCCTGACATACTAAGGGACAGAAAAAAAAATCCACCTGCATACCTTGGCATACATTTGCAGTGAAGGACTCGGTGTGCACTCATGCTAAGTGCCATTTAGCCATCCAAATGCAGTTTGGGTGTCTGGAAGGGAAAACAGCCAACTGGAGTCTTTCTGTATGTCATTTATTAATTTTTTACTTATAAAACTAGGCTGATGTGACCAAGTGCATGACAGCTTATGTCAGACAGGCTTGTGTGAAGGTGATGGTGGCAGGGCTGGAACTATGAAATGATTTACTGGTTCTCCACTGAGCAGCTCCTGGAGAACGGGGTTTTCACACAGCACTCCCAGTTCAGAGTCTCTTTAGACTTCTCTCTCTCTCTTCCAAAAAAGTCTATGCATGAAAAGCATTTGTAATTATCATACAGTGCAGCACAGACATAGCTACAGCCCTGTCACTTTGTAGTGATAATAGTATATTGTTGGTGTTGTGTTTCTCCTACAATGACAGCACTAAAGGAACGCTGAAGCCTGGCAGCCCAGATGCTAAGATACAGCTTTATTTTACTACAAATACGGGGGTAAATACAACAGATTTATGGCATATACAAAGTACACTGTTGGATTAGAGCACAGCACAGTCTTTCCTCCTTATGGTGCGAGTAAGGCTGTGGGAAGAAATGGTGGATATTCCAGGGATTACAGATCCCAGTTATTGCAGAAGAACAACCCAGGGGAGCAAGGTCTGCATTGACCATGCACTCAAATTACAAAATAAATGTGTGTTATGCAGCAATGCTGTCACGGAAGACCCATGGGTGTGGCTGAACAGGAGAAAGAGTGTTTGTAAAGACTGACCCCCTGGAGCAGCTCAGGAGGCAGAAACCCAATGTGAAAAGCCTGCAAGGGAACCTCAGTTTGTGTTTTCCCGACTTTCCTTGCTTCTGTTAGCAACAGGAGAAAATCCCAACAGCCCTGAGGAACCTCCCCATGCCTTCCTCCCTCCAGCTGGTAGCGAGGCTGTGGCTGCTGTACCCCATCCACCCATTCTGCCAAATAACTGAGAAACATCAACCATTTAGTTTTACAAGTTTGTAGAGACTCGCTGACTGTTCAGCTGTATCTGACACAGGTTTTCTACCGCACGCAGACACTGGATCTTCAGCCCGGCATTCAACTTTCTGCCTCTTTCAGCCTATTTCTACAGTTTCAGCTGCAGGAAAGGACATCAGGACTCATTTGATGGGCAGGGAGTCACTCTTTTCTCCTGCCACTTGATGCCAGCTGCCTTATTTCTGTAATATTCTTAGAGGAAACCTACCTGGGAACAGAGACAGAGTCTAGAAAATATCAGTCCATCAAGGGCTTCAGCTGTGTCCAGCTACAAGGCTTGGAAACAGGAGGTTGGGAAAGCAAGGTGTGGGGACCCTGCTTGCACTCCCAGGTGGTCAGACTTTCTCTGTACTTTGTGGACTCTAATACCAATATTTTGTTGATATAGGGTGACAAAAAAGCTACAACAGGTCTAAAAAGAGCAGAAAGAGGTGGAAAAATGCCAGACAGCTGCTCTGGCAGCTTTGTACTCAGTCTTTGATGCCTCTAAGAAAATCTTCATGTAATCATCACTGATGGCTCTTGGATCTTCACTCCCTTGCTTGTACATTTCCCTTCAGCCTTGCCTGGCACACTCCAGCTGCCTGACAACTCCATGAGCCATTATCTATGTCAAAAGAAGGGAGCAGAAGCCATTTATAAGTTACTTGGCTCTTTTATACTAGGTGAACTCTGTCCTCTGAGACAGGGTCATCTCTCTGTACCTCACCTGCAAGGTGCACCATAAGCTCCTCTGAACTGCTTATTCACATGAGTTTTCATTCCTTGAGGAACATGTGAGGATGTCTTTTTAAGATCTAGGTAAAACAAGGTGGTTTGGCATCCTCTCCACCCCCTTGTAAATGTTGCATTTTTCAGTAGTATATTAAGAAGATGGATTGATGAAATTCTCCTGGCATTTTCCAGCTGCTTTGTCACACAGGGTCACTTCTTTAGCACCCTCATGCAAAGCCTTGCTGAGACACTGCTGCCAGGAAATCAATTATTTAACAAGGTAGTTTCAAAACAAGGTCCGAGGTTCCCCGTGGCACAGCCTCTGATGGCTTTTCCAGCCAGCTGGTGACATTTTCCTCCTGCAGCTCAGCTGACGAGAGTTGCAAAGGGAAAAACACCAGGCAGCTTTCCTGGCATGGGCTGTCTGAACTGCTACAACCTACTCCAGGTTTCCAGATTCAGAGAGGACTGAAGAGACTGAGGTGCTCCACAGTGGCCTTGCAGACATCCATCCTTCATGCTGGCACAGATGAGCACCACAGTTCCTTTGCTTCTTCTCTCAGTTGAAGCCTGGTGACCTCTGCCTGTGTTAAAGATACATGTTAAGCAGAGAAAGCTCAAATGTACCTGCTCTGTGGTCTAGAGCTGCTTGATGTTGCTCTAGCTACCAGACAGAGGAGCCAACATGACCCAACAAACACTATTTCTATTGCTATTGCCATTAGACAACGGGTGTGCACATTGGCTGTTACGTTTGAGGGATGTCCCAGAGACCATGCCCACCAGTGTGTCCCCCTCTGCTGTTGCAAACTCAGGTCTCTATTGCAGGGTGCACCCACTGACTCATTTTGCCAGGCTGCGGGAGGTCAGGTCTGCATGCGTGTTGTATGTCAGCATGCATTGGAGATGAAACCAGCGCATCCCCAGGGCTTGTGGGTATAGGAGCTACGGAGGTGCCCAGCTGCCCCTGGGGACTGACGAACAGTCCAGATGTGTCCCAGCAGCTCTTGCAAACTTGCTGACTCTCACTTGTTTCATGACTGTCACACCTTTTGTCCTACACCATGCAGTCGTCACCAACACAGCCTCTCATTTCTCCCTGCCAAGCCATGGCATCACAGTTCAGGAAGGTCAGGGAGACCCAGTCTCAAATCAGCATCTGGATCAAAATGACAACTGTTTGATGCTCCTCACCATGTTTCCTTACAACAGAAGGATGAGGCAACTGCAGCTGAGCTGTTCCAGACAGTTTTTCTTAGCCCTAGACTGATGGTCTGGGTGTAATTGGCCCATATTATGTCCAACTGCTTGGTGCCTTTGGGTGGTCAATGGAGGTGCACAGCCTTTTTGAGCCCTTACACCCAAGTGTCCCTGTGGAATCTGGGGAGACAGAACACTCAGATCTGGGGAGCACATTTCCTCCCACCACAGGCCTGGGCTTCAGCATTCAGAAGATGCTCTTGGCTTCTCTATCCTCCTGTCCATGGGACGTCAGGTGACTGACCTCTTTGAGGCTTGTCTGTGCTTGTGCCCATTCAGTGTAAGGTGTCATGTCAACATGACTTGGTTCAACCTGAGGAAAGGAGAAGCATGTACTCTCTTTTCCATGTCAGCCAGGCCTCTTCCAGCTTGCCTAAGGTAGTGAGGAAGAAGAGTAAACTCATTTGAAATAGGTCACACTGAAAATGTCTTTGTACCAGTTGAAGCAATTTAGCTGGGCTGGTTTAACCATGGTAGCACCAACCTAAATCCTTCTAAGTGAGAATTTTTGTTTCTCCAAATGTTCCAAAGCAGAGAAAAATAAGGAAAGCAACACATCTCAGTGACCTTCAGGCAGCTGCATCTCCTGTAAGTGGTCTGTAATCTAGAAGCAACTGTATACTGAGCCATTATGGTATCACATGTTGTGCGCCTATAATTAAAGTGTTTCCATTGTAAACTCAATTTTTAGGGGCTTATAACTTTTCTTAAAGGGAGTGAACAGCAATGACCTGTTTCTGCATTCTAAGCAGGTTTTAAGGTCATTATGTGAGTGTTAACGTTCCGTTACAGTATATTGTAATGAAATGAGTCTTTTAGAGTAAAAGCATTTCACAGTATTGGCAAAAATGGGCATATTCATCTTAATTTTCACATCTACTTAATTTCAGAAGCTTTTATAATTAAATGTTTGGTTGCACTGGCAAATAGAAGCAGCAAATCCTTGTCATCATGAAAACAATCCTATCCCACCTGCGTGCTCTGATGGGAAGGAATGAAAATAGCTTTACATGGAACTTCTCTTAAAAAGCCACGTGATGATTTTTCCGCACTGGAGGAGCAGATGGGTGCTATTTTCTCAGCATACTCACAGACATTGGATCCTGCTCTCCAGCTGGTATCTGGTGATCACCTGCTTGAGAACGTGCACTTTCCAAGGTAATCTCACATTTTCCTGCACTGCTGGAGGGGGTTCTACTACAGAATCACAGAATTACTGAGGCTGGAAAAGACCTCTGAGATCATCAAGTCCAGCCTATGACCCAACACCACCAC
>WUAM01000089.1:7051288-7070372 GCA_024336885.1 Actenoides hombroni
GATGAGGAGCTGGGGATTGTTTGGTCTGGAGAAGAGGAGGCTGAGAGGAGGCCTTACTGCTCTCTACAGCTCCCTGAAGGGAGGTTGTAGTGAGATGGCTGTTGGTCTCTTCTCCCAGGTGATAGGACGAGAGGAAATGGGCTTCAGTTGTGCCAGGGGAGGTTTAAGTTGGATATTAGGGAAAAATTTCTATAATGAGAGAGTGGTGAGGCCTTGGGACAGGCTGCCCAGGGAGGAGGTGGAATCACCATACCTGGAGGGGTTCAAAAAACATCTACATGTGGCACTTTGGGACATGGTTTAGTGGTCATGATAATGTTGGGTAGATCGTTGGACTTGATGATCTTAGAGGTCTTTTCCAGCCTTACTGATTCTATTTATTTGCTAAAACGTAGGTTTGCTGAAAATGCTCCCTTTGCTTTTGGTTTCTGATAAGGTAGAGGAGATGAAGATCACACCTCACGGCTGTTGCTCTGTCTGACTCGTCAGTGTTTGTGTTTCCTCTTCTCAGAGAGCTCTTCGGCCTTCCCGCTCCAGCAGGAACACTGTTTGTGATTGTAGTTCATGATGTGATATTTAAAACCTATAAAATGAAATCTTCCTGTCTGCTTCAAGCAGACATATGTCTACACGTTACAAATTAACCTAATTAAATATATATGTAGAAATTTAAGATGCTCGGCTCCTAGCACAAGGTTTTCAGTTAGCATCCACAGAGCCAGGAAGGAATTTTCCATTTGTATCTTGACTTTTCCTCATTGGATGTGTCAGTTGGTTTTGTTTGTTTACTTTCTTGTTTTGGGGTTTGTTTTTTCCTTAATCTTCAATGCTTTAGTTTTTGTTCTGCTTAGGAATTCACTTAGGGACCGGTTCGGAGGGGATTTAGACTTGTGGTTGAATTTCCCCTCAAGGAGCTTTGACTGAAGTCGGTAGAATGGTACCTAATTCCTCTGCTTCAGCCTGTCCCTTGGACTCTGCAGGACAGCAGGCTTTCGTTTTGTTAAAGTGAATAGCATCAGGAGCAAAATAGCATTCTGGAGGAAAAAATGGCATTAGAATATTTACATTTTTCAAGCCTCTTCCTTCCTCCCACCCAAAAATAGAAAAAAAAAATAAAAAATCAACTTCTCTGTCTCCTCTGGATTTATGTAATTTTGAAGTGTTCGGCCTAAGTTGTTTCCAAAACACACTGTCCCTCCACCTTAACTCTCTATGGCAAGAGAACCCCCGTGCAAAAAATACAAGGAATGTATTCCATTAATACATGTTTTCATTTAGAGATAGGCTGGCACCAGGAATAATACATTTTAGTTTCTTTTCTGCCAAAGTGTTGGGTTTTTTTTTTTCCTAATATTTAAGATCGGATCAGGTTGTAATAGTTTGTTATATAAATAATGACTTGGTCTATTTTACGTATCAGTAGTTGAATCCATTTGATTCACAAAAAGCCTTTTTTCCCCCATCAAAATCCCCACTGTTCCAGCCCAGAAGGTCTCTTTCTTAGCAAAACCAACCAAGTCAATGACGTTCCCAACTCAGCTATTTTAATGATCCCACAAACCTAAAAAAGCAGTAGGAAATTTTTCAAAAGCAAACTCCAGAAACTTTTTTTTTTTTTTTTCCCTTTTTGGGGACGTTGTAACTTTTAAACTTCTCAGATTATTTTTGTTCAGTTTTTCTAAGTGAGCTGTAAGCTCGAAGAATTTAGGAGTGTTCTTTCTTTCTGGAGATCATTCGGGGGGGTTCAGAGGTGGTGTTTCCAGAGTTGACTGGAAGAGCATCCCCCAGTGAAGCTGAGGACCCAGCAAACATGCTGGCTCTGGTCCTAATTTCTGTGTGAGAACTATTAATAATTCTGCATTGGGGAAGGTGAGGTGTTGGATTATAACCATTTTCCCTTCCTGGACTCCTCTACGAATTTGCCCTGCAGTATTTTCCTTTCGCTTGTTACTTTGCTCTGCTTCCCTGTCTCTCAAGACAGGGGAAATTTTGCTCTAAGCCAGAGCTCCAGATCTGCCCCTTCCCATGAGCTCTCTGCTCCAGTGCTGCTCAGGTTGAGGTCGTTGGTTTCTCCTTCCCCTTCCCTAGATGTTTTTGTGTCCTCTCCCTTATGGGGGATGCCTTTTCATAGGAGAAGCCATCAGCAGCTTTGGTTCCCATTCCTCCATCACCAGATGTTGGGTGGCTACTGACTCTGGAAATGAGTATTGCAAACTCTTGTCTGGAGCCTCCAGCTTTGCCAGCAAAGGGTCTTATGCCCCTGTCCTCCAGGTGCAGGACAGATGATTGACTAATAACAGCTTTATTTTCCATTCTGGCAGGTAGAGCATCCAACTGTTTCTTTCTCACCTCTGCTTCTCAGTGCTGTGTCCAGCCTTTGGAGGCTCCTCGAGTCTTGTCCCCAGAAGGTGCTGCAGCCCCTGGTTCTGTGGATTTCCAGTAGCCTGCTGTTCCCCACCGCCCAGGCAATGATTTGGATAATTGCAGCGGCTGCAATTCATTTAGGCAAATAGAAGCGTGAAAAATATTTGCTTTCCCTTGCTTGTGGGGTTTATTTTTGGGTTTAGCTTTGTGCTTTGGGAAGCAACGACCAGCCATCCTGTGTGTCCCTTCTCCCTTCCTGTCCCTGGGGTTCTGCTCCTCAGGGCTGTTGGTGGACAACCTGTACATGCCACGGCAGGTCCTCTCACTGGGTCACCCTCGTTGCCCTCCTTTGATTGCTTCCTTCCTGTTCTACTTCTGCAGTCGCTTTTGAGGTGGGATCAAGGGTATGGAGTGAGAGGACGAGGGGCAATAGTTTTAAACTAGAGAAGTGTAGGTTTAGATGGGATGTAGGAAGAAGTTCTTTGCTCTGAGGGTGTTGGAACACTGGAACGGGTTGCCCAGGGAGGTGGTGGAGGCCCCATCCCTGGAGGCATTCAAGGTCAGGCTGATTTAGTTTGCAGGCAGGGTGGACTGGATGAGCTGTGAAGGTCCCTTCCAACCCAAACCAGTCTATGATTCCATAATTCTACGATTCTATGAATTCTGCCCAGTGCTATGGATGGAGCTTTATGTGTGGGCACATTTTCTGTTTCTTTACGTGTAATTGGTTGTTGCCTTGCTGGCTACCACCAACCCCGCGCTGCTGCAGGAGTGCCCTCCGTGTCTCCTCAATTGCTCTTGTGAATGCTGGTGTCTGATTTAGAGTAGATTTTGTGTACTTCATCTCTCCTCCTCTCGTGTAGGACTTTCTCCAGGTCTTGGTGCCCGGAGCAGATGTCTGCCAGACCCCACGGTGATAGCCAGCTATTTCTGCCCTTTATTTTCTATCTTTTAATCAGTTGTTAATCAATCGAGATGAGTTTTTACTTCACCCGGTGTGTCTGAAAGCATTGTGAGTGTTCTTGCTGTAAGAGCCTTCACAGGGGAGACTTGTCTAAGGCTTTTTGGAAACCCAGACAGGGTACCTGCCTCACTCACCCTTCCCTCCGCACACATTGACTCTCACCAATGGTCCTCAGAGTTCAGACTCTCTACTGAAGCCGTGTTGGTTCTTGGTGTTTCTTTTTTATCTGTGTGAACACCGATTCTTAGTTTTATTTTTTAAAATACTCTTTGTACTAAATTTTCTGCTGCAAAACTGAAGTTCTGCTGTTGATCGTTCCTTGGAGCTCTCCTGGAGCTCCTCTAAAATGGTGGCATCACTTCGTCACCTTCTGCTTCGTAGGTGCTGAGCTTGATAGCAGTGGTTTTGTGGTAGGTAGGTAAATTGTAATAGCTTACAGCCTTCCAGACTTTTGGATACTTTCTGGCCCAGTGGTTTTATAATTTTTGCTGTTAATTTTGCTAGGCAGGTCTGCATCTTTTTCTGGAGACCCTGCAGCTCGAGGCAGATACTCAGCTCCTTCCCGATGAAGGAAGAGTCCAGGAGGTGAATTGCTGAGCCCTGTCACAAGTGAGCACTGGTGCAAAGCAGTTGAATTTTTATCTCTTGATTTATACCAGAATCTGGCAGACTTCTGGTGCCTGTGTGTTTGATTGGCTTGGTTTTTTGTTTTGTTTTGTTTTAAACTAGGTTTTATTCCTTCAGTGACCTGTTTCTCAAAATCTTTTTCTGGCCTGGCTTTTTAGGGCTCTAAGTGTAGCATCCTTGAGTTTACATTCTCATAATGTTGATTACTTTCTGAGTGTCTCTTTTTGTTTCTACAGACCTTTTTCACCCTGCTGTTAAACTGTGCTTATTTGTTTAGCAGGCCCCCTTTGGTAGGTGATACCCATCTTCTCCAGGTTCTTTACCTCACCTGCAAGCCCTTTTAGCTGCTCCATTAACAATCAATTGACACATCTTCTCTTTAGTTAAGCATAATGAATTTCTTTTTGTGTGGCTTTTGTGTTCTGAAGACTTCTGGTTTTGGCTACATGGTGGGCTCTACAGTAGGGCTGGGTTTTAGTGGTTATCTTTTGAGTCACATCACACATTGTGTGACCAGCCCCAGAAGGTACAGGAGCAGCAGGGCTGAGTGAGGTGAGGGACTCCACAGAACCTGTATCTTCCCCCCTGGGCAGTGCCTGGTGTCTTCTTGCTTGTGCTCATTGTCCATGAACAGCAGAGCAGGACTCAGGGACAGCTGCGTTTTCCAGCACGCCCTGGCTGAGGACGTGGTGCAGGGAGAGGTCCTATGTGGGACCTAGAACATCGTTTCTGCATCAAACCTGCTTTTAAATTTACAAGTGAATTATCCCAAGTGCAAATACAGGCTGGGTGAGGAGTGGATCGAGAGCAGCCCTGCAGAGAAGGACTTGGGGTGCTGGTTGATGGAGCGCTGACCATGAGCCGGTACCGTGCACTGGCAGCCCCAAAAAACCCAACCATATCCTGGGCTGCATCAAAAGAAGTGTGGCCAGCAGGTCAAGGAGGGGATTCTGCCCCTCTGCTCTGCTCTTGTGAGACCCTACCAGCAGCACTGCATCCAGCTCTGGAGCCCCCCATGCAGGAAGGACAGGGAGCTGTTGGAGAGAGTCTGGAGGAAGCCAGAAGGATGATGAGAGGGCTGGAGCACCTCCTCCAAGGACAGGCTGAGTTCTCCAGCTGTTTAGGCCGGAGAAGAGAAGGCTCTGGGGAGACCTTTGAGTGGCCTCCCGTAGCTGAAGGGGAGCTCCAGGGGGGATGGGGAGAGGCTTTTTATAAGGCCATGTGGTGACAGGAGAAGGGGCAAGGGTTTTAAACTAGAGCAGGGTAGATTTAGATTAGACGTTGTTGAGAAGGTGTTTACTCTGAGGGTGGTGAGACAGTGGAACAAGTTGCCCAGAGAAGTTGTGTATACCTCATCCCTAGAAGTGTTTAAAACCAAGGTGGATGAGACTCTGAGCACCCTGGTGTAGTGGGAGGTGTCCCTGCCCATGGCAGGGGGGTTGGAACAAGATGATCTTTAAGGTCCCTTCCAACCCAAACCATTCTCTGGTTCTATGAAGTACTTGTGGGATTAACTCAGTTCTCCCATTACTGTGATTGCATTTTCTACCTTGGCAGAGACCTGCAGCCTCTCTAATACTCCTTGACATTTTGTAGACAGTCACCAACCTTCTGCACTCACTGGTGCTGTGGCTGTAGTCTGCCTTTCTCAGATGGGCTTCCAGCCCATAATGTTTCTCTGCTACCTACTGGCGTAATCATCCCATTTAATTTATTGGGCTGTACTTTGCTTCTTTGTCAACACAGCTCCCGTTCTTCCTACAGAGTTTGGATGTGGACTGTAACGCCCCGAGTCTTGTTTCCTACATGAGCTTTTATCAAGTTGTTCGGTACTTTTATGACCTCATCAACAGAAAATGCTTTGCCTAAACTCAACGTTCTCCTACCCTTGTTTGATTTTCTCAGGCTTTAGTTCAAATAGACTTTTACATGCTGGCATCTGTTTTCCTTTTGGTTTTGATGGCATCTGGCTTGCTCGTGTGTGCTCTGTCCCCTTTGGTGTAAGCTCTTCTTCAGATCACACCTTGGAACCCTCTTCACCTGCCTGGCTGTGCAGGGGGGTCCTCTTGGGGCTTCACAGGAAGGCACCCTGTGGGTTCTGAGTTTCACCTTTTCGGGATCTGTTGCCCTCTGTGTGGTTCCCGGGTGCTCTCCAGCAAAGGAAGGTCTCTGCCTTGAAACGAGAACCGTAGTCTGGGTTTATAAATGATTCCCAACCCAGGAGGCAGCTCGTGTTGTGCAGGACCCTGAGCTCCTGCCTCCTCTCCTGCTGGCCACCCTCCAGTGCGAGCAGGATGAGCTCCTGCCTGAGCTGGGCAACTCTGGTGAGAATTAGACAGGAAAAAAGAAAAGAAAAGAGAATAATAAAAGGAAGAGATGACAGTTATCCTTGAGTTAGAAGTTATCAAGTGCAGAAAATTGATAAAGGAAGTTAAAAACACAAGGGAAAAAAAAAATCTGTGTCTGTCACTGCAAGGAACTGTAAGAAAGTATTTGTATTGGGAACAAAAGAAATTCTAATAATGGTTTGTGTAGACTTATCACGACTGAGGAGAGGTAAAATGCATAATAAAGCAGAAAAACTAGACATGTTTAATAAATAGTGCTGTTCCCTATTTATAAGGAAGTGCTATGATATCCTTGCAGCCCATCTGCAGAAGAGCTTCCAGGTCCAGCGTCAACCAGGCAGGGGTTGAGCAGAGCCTGGGATGTTTTCCGTACCTGGGTGATGTTCACTGGGGACTCCTGCAGGGTCTGGACGTTGGGTTTCTGTCTTCTTTTTTTTTCTTGTAAGACTTGGATTTAGTGAGAATATTCCAGAACAGCTGGTGGCTGCTGCCGTTGCACTGTCTCAGCCTGACAGCGGTCTAGGTACGAGGACCAGCAAAGCAAAGGAGTCTGTAAAACATAGGGGAGGAGGTGCTGGGAAGATCACATTTTGTTCTTTAGCAGAAGGGATGGAGGTTTCTCATTTGCTGAGCTGGCAAAGTACCTGTTTTGGTGTCATGCACCAACACAGCCTCTGTTGGCCTCAAGCTGGTGTGAGACAGGTTGTGAACAGGACCTTCGATGAGCACGTGCATCGCCCGTGGCCCAGTGGGCTCCACGGTGCTGGGGGCTCAGGGTTGTGCTTGCAGATGGCCCAGGGCTTGGTGAAAGGAGCTAACGAGGGAGTGTAGGTGTTCAAAGGGCAGGAGGTTATTGGTTAGTCTCCACTGTTCAGTATGGTGAGTCACAGGATTTGTGCATCTGGAGGTGAGTGCTGGAGGGAGAGCTTTGGGGAGGGGGAGAGCAGAGGAGGAGCAGAGATGGCAAACCGGGCTCCGGGGTGGGAAAGGGGCAACTGCTGCAGCATGAGCAAGGACACGGAGCTGGTGGGAATGGGGAAGAGAGCTGTGTGAAAACAGCTCTTCTGCATTCTGCTGCTTTTGCTTTACTACAGTATCCCCATTTTCAGTTCTCTCATCTTTTGAAGAGATGTTGAAGACTTGGAGAAGGCACAGACCCTGTGAGTGGAGTAGAGTGATTCAAGGAGTCAAAGGAAATACTCATTGGTATTTGTTCCTAAACATCTGGGGACGTGAACTGTATTTTGGGAAAGTCTTCCTGACAATAAGAGTCTGAAAAAAAAAAAAAAGAAAAAGAAAAAGAAAAATCTGACTTGTTGATTTTTATCTTCACGGAGCCAGTTCTCCACGGGCTTACAAAAAAACCAACAACGACAACAAAAAAGCCAGGTACCAGAGCCCTTCATTTTAGCAAACATCATAGCAAGAAACAATACCTGGAAGCTGGATCCAAACATTCAGATGACAAAATGAAGACGCAAAAATATTTTTAAGAGTAGGAGGTGGAAATTTTGAGCAGCGGGGGAGATTAGCTGTTCGAACAAACCACTGAGGGAAGCTGTGGCCGCTGCGTATCTCGGCGCCGTTGCTTATTCTCTGCATCTGTGGAATATGTGTTTCAGAGTTTTCTGGCAGAGCTTAGCAGTTAGACAGGGGAGAATTGCTGTTATGTTATAAAGAATGGCTATTCTGTGGTTTAAACAAAAGATCTCGCTTTCTGTCTCTCGCTTTTGGTATCCTGTTTCCCAGTGTCCAGTAGCAGATGGTTGGGGAAGGATTATAAGGAACAGAGAAAATATTGAGTGAGCCTCCTTTTAATATACTCTCCGCTCCTGCCGAATGGACCCTAAATTACTCTCATTTCCAAACCCTAAGGGATGCTCCAGAACCTCCTCTGCCAACATCGGGGCGTTGCACGTGCACGCACACCCCCTGACACGAGCCCTTGCACGAAAACAAAGCTCTTGCAACTGGTTCCCCCCCCACCACCACCAGCAGAGATATAACTAATGAAATTCAAAGGTAATCTCCTGTAACACGGAGCACAAAAGGCTATTTGTTTACTTTTTCAGGCAGGAAGTGATAATGAATAAGGTATTTAGGGAGCACGCGGGACGCAGTCATTAATATTCTGCTTAATATTCCTAATGCCGAAGCGGCGGGGAGAAGTGTGCTTAAAGCAGCCTGTAAGGATATGGATTTTCCTCGGAGTGCTTCGTGGTCTAGAGGAGACTTGGTTCCCTCTCCCAGGTACAAGGGAAATGTAGAAAAAATGGGAGGTATTTACAAACTGCTCTGTAGAGATCAGAGAGGAAATTCCCCCCCCTCTGAAATCGGGCAAAAAGCAGCAACGGAGCTGAGGTGGCTAAGTGAAGATGTAAACAGTATTAGAAGCAGTAAGCAGTAGGCTTTTAAAAAGTATAAACAGTCTGGTAAGGAGGAGGATAGGAAGATCTATTAAAATAAGCAGAAGGCAGTTAAAAGGGTAATTAGGAAGGCAAAAAGAAATAGAGAAGATCTAATTGCTAAGAATATTTTGACTTCAAAGGGTTCTTTAGATATATTCAGAGCAGACAGAAGCTAGCAGAGGGAACTTGTCCACTACAGACGACGATAGCAACTGGAGGCAGGAGATAGGGGAACGGGGAATGTTTGTAAATGAGCTACTTAATGCCTCTGGCAGGTGTTTGACGCCTGGGGTTGGTGTGAGGACCTGCGTCGTGTCACGTGCTGGGAGCTCCGTGGTCACCAAAGGCAGTTGCAGAACCCTTAGGCTTGCTCATTTTGTGCAGATACTGTTTCTAACAGTAAGAGGCACACGCAGTTTGCCAGGAACCTCGAAGTTTCCCTGTTGCCCAACAAAAATGCCTTCTGGCTGCACTCACCTGCTAAGTGTAGAGATGACCTCATGCCACAGACAGTCCTGGAGGTTTAGCTTTTTCTTGTGACCTTCCTGCCTGTCAGGTACATATATGTAGATACCTCTGTGTATATATAAACCTATATTTATATCTATTGTGTGAGTGTGTATGTAGAAGAATTTTGCACAGAAACACAGGGCTTGTCATCTGGAAGTGGACATACAGGCTGGGTGAGGAGTGGATCGAGAGCAGCCCTGCAGAGAAGGACTTGGGGTGCTGGTTGATGGAGCGCTGACCATGAGCCGGTACCGTGCACTGGCAGCCCCAAAAAACCCAACCATATCCTGGGCTGCATCAAAAGAAGTGTGGCCAGCAGGTCAAGGAGGGGATTCTGCCCCTCTGCTCTGCTCTTGTGAGACCCTACCAGCAGCACTGCATCCAGCTCTGGAGCCCCCCATGCAGGAAGGACAGGGAGCTGTTGGAGAGAGTCTGGAGGAAGCCAGAAGGATGATGAGAGGGCTGGAGCACCTCCTCCAAGGACAGGCTGAGTTCTCCAGCTGTTTAGGCCGGAGAAGAGAAGGCTCTGGGGAGACCTTTGAGTGGCCTCCCGTAGCTGAAGGGGAGCTCCAGGGGGGATGGGGAGAGGCTTTTTATAAGGCCATGTGGTGACAGGAGAAGGGGCAAGGGTTTTAAACTAGAGCAGGGTAGATTTAGATTAGACGTTGTTGAGAAGGTGTTTACTCTGAGGGTGGTGAGACAGTGGAACAAGTTGCCCAGAGAAGTTGTGTATACCTCATCCCTGGGAGTGTTTAAAACCAAGGTGGATGAGACTCTGAGCACCCTGGTGTAGTGGGAGGTGTCCCAGCCCATGGCAGGGGGGTTGGAGTAAGATCTTTAAGGTCCCTTCCAACCCAAACCATTCTGTGATTCTGGGTAAAAAGGACTGGTTTCATGTATGTGTGTGTTGTGTGCTTCACCTCCTTAATCCTTTCTCTCTAAGTTCAACGGGCCCCTAGATCAGAAAACAGGGTAATGCCACAAACGAGATGCATTCTAGCTAGAAGTTCATGGGTCTTGTGCATAAAAACCTGGGGGCAATTTAAGCAGTTACTCAGTAAGCTCCATAGCTTTTCTTTTTTATGGTCTACAGAAGGGGCCTGGAAGCTTTGATCAGAGCTGCTTTTCTCAGCAAGCTGCCTTTGCAGTAGGGCTGGAGTGTTACGAACTCCTTTGTATGTGTAATTAAAAGCCATCTTCTATCTTGGTATCACACTGCAGTTAATGCTTCGTTTAGAAAAATGAGTTGACTTTAACAGGCTGGGAAAGTTGTGATTCTGCTGGTGGTTGACGCAGGGGCAGATGGATCTGTGGGCTCCTCTTTGCCTGCTCACTCTGATTTGGAGAGGAGGATTACCAATGCCAGAAGATCTTGTTCTGTTCTCTTTGTTGTTGTTTTTTCTTTCTTTTGTTTATGAGGCTGGATTCTGTGTGTTACTATGGAATCCACGTGGCCCATGAGTCCATCTACTCCATGAGTTGCCACAGTCTGCGGCAGGGAGCCTGTCCTGGTCGGGGACAGCTCGTGTTGGACCCACCAGCGTGCCCCGTTACTGGCTGATCGATGACAGTTCTGGAGTCCAGCGTTAGAATTCCTGCTTTTCAAATCCAGCTGTCACCATGATCTGAATTTCAACAGATTTTGAGGGAAATGAGCCACGTTTCAGGCAGCTGCAGCGCGCGGCCCTTTGGTGTGTTCCTGGGGTGCTGCGGTTGCACGGGCAGCGCCTCGCCAAGAGACCGAGGTTCCGTGTCAGCCAGCGCCGGATGCCTGGTGTCACATCTTGACTGGAGGGTGGAATTCTCCTTGTCAGGAATGTGCCCAGATCTATTGTTCGTCGATTACGGCTCGTCCCTTACAACGTGCCAACGTTTCCGCAGAGCGTTTCAGCCTCCCAGCCCTGCCTGCGTCTGTTCAGCTTGGGGTTGCCAACTCCATCTGCTCGAGCGAGGTGTCCAGCTGTGCACGCCGTTGGTCTGCTCTCTGCGCAGCACACGCTCCGTGTCCTCCTCCCACAGAGGCCCTTGGGCCTCCTGGTCGCTGCTCCCTGGCACAGCCCTTCCTTTCTTTGCAGGCAGTGAAATAGCAAAGGCTTCCTGGGGATGAAGGAGCTGGTGGGGTGGGAAAGCGGCGGTGGCACCCAGGACTCACACCTTGGGGCTGGGCTGGAACCAGCAGATGAATAGTTAGCCCATTCTGTGATGGCAGCAGGGTGGTATTACTCTTGAAGCTGTTACCTTTCTAATGGAGTGGAGAAGTGTCCTAAATACTGAAAACTTTTCAAATGGGAGGTTTCCTATTGAATGTTATTAGCCCAGGTAAGGAGCTACAGTCTGAGGAGTGAATGAGCTCCTCGTATAGAGAAAGAGCTTAACATTGATACTGGGCAAGTTCCAGTAGGTCTGGAGTGGATGTTTTCCATGTGCCCACGCTGTTTTAATATTAAACCCCTTTATTTTCACCTGCATGAAGTGTCAATGAGAGCAGGGTGTCTCTGGGGCTGAATGGGAAATAAAGGAAGAGAAAAGCGCACGGCATCTGTCGCTGGGCTCTGCTTTCCTCTGCTCCTCAAATCTGATATCCTTCAACTTCATATTTCCTTTGGCCAAATTATCATCAGAGGAAAATGGTAATTTGATTCAAGGGGAAAAAAGTTAAATTAAAGTCAAAAACCAATATGTGGGAGATATTTGTGCAGAAGTAATGTAGATCTTAAGGAGAAGCTTTTGTAAATCAGCAGATGTAATCGGTGGCAAAGGAACTTGTGTCTTGTCCTGGAAAGGGAAAGAAAGGCTACGGAGTCCTGGAGCCATCAGCCCAGGCAGAGAAGAGATGAAAGCAAGAGATGCTGGTGGAGGGAAGGGTTTGCTAATGAGATGTGGTTACCGCACCAAGCCTCACTCGTGTTGGAGCTGGCACGGCTGCTGCTTTCCAATCGCAGCCCGCTTTGGAGAGGAAAGTGAACATATTGCTTGTGAGCCTGTCTGCAGCAGAGGACCCGCTCTCCTTCCAGCTTCTCTGCGTGTATTTATGTGGTGCAGACTCAGTATCAGTAACTTGCTTGGATGGAGGAAGAGAAGACCTTGTGCTTAGTGTTCAGAGGTGAGAGGACGTGGAAATAGCCAGCCTCAAGTCCCGGTGTCGTACGTAGCTTGTCAGACCTAGGTTGCATTGCAGGAATATCAGAGGTACACCCTGGGAGGAGTGAAAACGTGGCATTTTGGCAGGCTAGGTCTCGCACTCCTTGTTTGCTCTGCAGTGGTCCTGGGGTGAGCTGGCCAGATTACTGTCTTCACCCCAAGGTTGGCTGTTCCAGCTATGAGACTGATGGTGCCAGTTATCAGATGATTTCCTCTGAGAGCAGGAGGAGTGACCAGAAACTGATGGTTGTCACTTGACACACAGGCTTAGGTTGGAACAAGAGCTACTAGAGTAGGTAACTTGGTTACAGAGTGCAGAAGTCAAGCTGTCGAGAAGAAGTGGCAGGACTTGTTGTGTAGCTTGGCTCGGATGTGCAGCCAGTGCTGGACTCCTTCATATTGACCCTTCTGGTTCATTACATGGAAAAGGAAAAATGTGGATGAGCCTTCAAGAAAGTTTCAGATGATCTGTCCCGCCTCTGTTCCTCTTTGTGGAAGATAATTGAGGTGGAAAGCTTCAAAATGAGGTTAAGTCTATTGTCTAGATTGTGTGAGAGCTTCTTCCCCTGTTTCTGTAGCCTCTTGGGAAGTGCATCCTTGGGATTTGCTGTGGGATAATGAAGCCAGAAACGTGCTGGGAAGAGGCACCTTCTGTCCACCATCAGTTGGACACTGAAGGTTCTCGTCCAGTGTAACCAAGATGGGTTCCTGGTATAGGACCAGCAGAGAACTTTGAGGTCATTTTAACCATGGTGCACCGAGGCCAGGAAGTTTTACTCCTGTTCATATATGGACAGTACAAAGTCTCCAAGGAAGTCTGGGTGGCTCAGTGAGGTGTGAAGATCCTGTGTCTTGGAGTAGCCCAAACCTGTCCATGTGGCACTGTGGCCACGTGGTGTGTCAGGCTTCAGGTTCGGGTTGGGCAGGTCAGTGGAGGTTGAGCATCTGTTCCCATGGTGCAGATTGGCCATAAGCAGCTTTCTCAAACCATGCAAAGACTCAGCCCTGGGGTCATTTTGTTAAGGCCCAGATCACCCCCAAAGCTACAGCTCCTTGCTCTTTGGGGTAAGATCCTACCAACGGGTTCGGGTGGAGGATGGATTTCTGTGACCTGGCAGGATCTTTCTGCTGTTGAAATCTCTGGCGTTGCTGACGGTGACAACACAAGCAGGGCTGAGACTTTCTATAGAGTCTTGAGTAGTGTTTCAGCGTTAGGAGTTGTGCCAGTGATGTGGAGCGAAGGGGGAAGCAGGAGGTAGTGGTCAGTGTGTTTTCCAGAGGGCTGAAGGGCCGGGCTGCTCGAGGACTCCCTTAGGAAGAGCTGTGGTGCGAGGGGTCTCAGGGTGGGCACGACTACGAGAAGGGAGATTGTTCGTGGAGGTGGTGGAGAAAAGTGGTGTGGTGGACATGCAGTGTGACTGAAAACGTGGTGATAAATATTTTTGGGGTCAGCTTTGTCAATGGAACTCACCAATTTGCTTGACATTCAAAAATAATGTGAAAATGAAGCCCCCCCAGCAGTGCTGGTACCTCTGCTCCCTCCCCAGACACTGCTGGTGGGTGGGTCCGTCCAAATGTAAGTGAAGGGGGAAGGAAGGAGATGGCTGAAAGGAGTCTCTTAATGTGCCTTTGGGATCACAGCACTGGTGTGAGTGGCTGCAACATCACCTTGGGTTGCAGGACAGTGTTGGGACTCCTTGCTCTAAGGAGACCGTGCTCTGGGAAGACCCATCCGCAGAGCTCAGAGGCAGAGGCAGTTGTGTAGACCTTCTGCCTGTGGGAACGGTCGTGATGGGTGAGATCCAAGAGGTTGCTTGAGGTGCCCTCCGTGAATTGTTCTGTCTTTTCTCCTCTGTTTTGTTGGTGAGAGTTTTTCCAGCAGTTCTATCCTTCAAAGACATTTAGTTTGAGGTCTGGCTGGTTTTGATCCCAGTTACTGGATTTGTAGCGAAATCTGATTCCTAAAAATAAGAAATTCTGTTATTTCCATCTTTAGAGATTAATCCTTTTACTCCACCAGTTCTTCCATCAAAGGCTTGTTGGGAGCCTTTAAAGGGCGGATAATGTAATTTTCAGTGAAATTCTCGCTCCAGTGAGCTTTCAGTAATTGACCTGTTGGCATCAACTCTTAGGAGGCAAGCGTGGGACCAGCTGCCCACAGCCTCGCGCCTCGCTCGGCGGGAAGCGCGCTGCGTCGGAACGGCCGTCGGCACCGCGCTCTCCTACCTTGGTGCTTGCCGGCCTCCGGCGAACAGCTGATGCAGCCTCTGGAGATCCTCTTGCCATGCTCCTGGCTACGCTTTTGTGTCTTTTGGCATCGGTCAGCAGGACCGTGGCTTTGGCCGGCGCTTCGGCCTCGTTCGCTGCTTGGCCGCTGCTGCTGGAGCGGTGTGTAACGCGGTGGTGTCGGGCCACCAGCTCCAGCTCATCGCCTCCTTGGCTCGCCCTACCTTGGCCGCTGCCCGCACGTTCAGAGGCCGTCAGGATTTCCTTTAAAAATAGCTTTTTTATGAGGAGTGTTTTCCAGGAGCGATCCGAAGGCAGCGCGGCACGGTAGTCTGCTGAAGTTTGCCGGCAGCGTTGCCGAGTAAGTGGAGGTGTGAACTCCCTCGGCCCTCGTCTGTTGGATGTTAATGACAGCGCTAGTCATCCCGTGGCGAGGAGCAGTGGGTGGCAACCAGAGCCCACGAGATGTGGAAGGGAGCCCGGCCAAGCGCGTGCCGTTGCCAAAAGATGGAGGTGCCGGTCCTCTGCCTTCTGTCCACGCTCTCCTGCTGCCTGTCTCGGGGGCTCGTGTTTGCTGGAGCCTTCTGTGAGTTGATTTCTCTCCCTAACCCAGGAAAAGCACATTTAAAAAAAAAAACAAAAACAAAACAGCAGTGGAGGGGAGGGAAGGGCAGCACTTGCTGCCAAGGTGGGGAGTAAATCGGCTGATGGAGGGGAGTGGTGAGTGGGGAGCAGGCACGGGGAGAGGAGGAGGAAGGTGACGCTCTGTACCATCAGAGCACTTCAGCGCCCAGGGGCTCACCTCTGGTGTGGTGTAAGTGGCTGAGTCCTCTCTGAGCAGAGAGGATTGAAGTTCAGCGGTGGTGCGGATGTGACGGGAGATGTTTCCCTCGGCAGCTTTCTCTGCGGCGTGGTCAGCAGCTCACGTGGACGCGGTTGAACCTGCGGCTCGTGGGGTTGCCGTGACCCGGGTGGGGACGTCGCTGCAACGTCAGTCAGCAAAAGGCAACGTCCTGTGTCTTAATTACCCGCTTCCGAGGCTGTCCTTGGACTTGCTGTCTCTCTAGGTGTGCTGCTGCCAGAGCCTGCTGCTGCTTGGGCACGGCTGCCCTGCCTGCAGCCCACCCCAGCCACCATGGCCATGGTGCAGAGCAGAGGGCTCAGCTCCATTCCTGCCCCGTGCTTTAAGGCATGGCGTGGTTCAGGCTCTGTGCTGAGTCTGGAGTCATCATCCCTCTGTGATCACAACAGCGGGGGTCGGACACTGGTTTCTGGCACCGCTTGATGGTTGTGGCTCTTTGGCTTGTGTTACATCAGCTCCACAGCATTGCTGGCTGAGGTCACGTCTCATGGAGCTGAGCACTGGAGTCACACAAGGTTTCCAGTCTAGTTACAGATGGTTGAAGAATAAACCGTTCCCAGGGTTGCCAAAGTCATGGCCAGGAGCAGGACCTGGATTCCCGAGGCCTGGAGCGATGCCACGTCCCCCGGGTCAGGGTGCCACCCTGCTGGACCCCACCTCCCCTGGCCTTGGGATAGACCCCGTGCACATTCCCGGCGTGTCACGGAGTCCTGGAACAAAAACACCTCCAAGCAACATAGTGACCCTCGCAGCTGCAGCTGGCTCTCCACTGGGTTGTTACCACACTGCCTGTGGTTTATGCCTGCAGGATTCACTGCAGAGCTGGGGACACTGCTGCGTTGCAGGCAGCCAGCTGTAACCAGTTCTTGTTTTCCAGGAAGCTGGTGGATCTTGCTCTTAAGATAAATTCAAATAGAGAATTTTGGTTTAGCACGCGCTATATAAAAGATTTGTGTCTCAATATCTTCCTCCTCCCTGCAGTCTTTGATGTGCCAGGTCTTGCCCTGAGGTCTTTTGTAGCCCCAGGGCAGTCCTAGAAGACTCTCAGAAGGCATGTGGAAACCCTTAGGCTTGCTGCTGTCCCTCTTGCCCGCCCTCGGCCCTCTCTAGATAACCTGCAGCCCTTCGGACACTGGTTTTGAGGCGTTGCATTTGCTCCCAGAAGTGGTTCATGGAATCATAGAATGGTGGGGGTTGGAAGGGACCTCTGGAGATCATCTCTCTGGAGATCAGCGAGTCCAACCCCCCTGCCAGAGCAGGGTCACCCAGGGCAGCCCACACAGGAACAGATCCACGTGGGGCTGGAAAGTCTTCAGAGAAGGAGACTCCACCACCTCTCTGGGCAGCCTGGGCCAGGTTCTGTCACCCTCACAGTGAAGAAGTTCCTCCTCCTGTTGAGGTGGAACCTTCTCTGCTCAAGTTTATACCCATTGTTCCTTGTCCTGTTGCTGGGCACTACAGAAAAGAGATTGGCCCCTTCCATTTGACACCCACCCTCAGATATTTATAGACATTCATAAGATCCCCTCTCAGCCTTCTCCTTTCAAGACTGAACAGCCCCAGTTCCCTCAGTCTTTCTTCACAGGGGAGATGCTCAAGTCCCTCAGGTGCACGGGCCAGTTTGGTTCACACAGAGCAGAGGTGTTGGGTGTAGGGGTAAGAGCAGTGGCTGGTGCCAGGCAGCCCAGCTGCCACCCACAGTGAGATTGCTCCTGGGCTGTCACCTGCTGGTTTGGAGCCTGTGGGATGAGGGGGACCTTCGTGTCCTATGGTCTGGCCTGTCCTCTCTCAAGGGACTGGGAGATGAGGTTTGCTCCAGGCAGAACAGCTCAGATGCTCCGACTCCAGCTCTGATGCTGATGGTAGAATATTTCTCTCTATTTCTTCCAAAATTAGCGGTGACTTCCCAAGCTGTAGCCTGTCAGGGATGGTAACAAGAAGCGAGACACCTTCTGTTGCCAACTTTGGAGGAGGCTGGTGCGCTGGAGTGTGCTTCTGGTCAGCACCATGCCTCGGGAAACAGGGGAGAATCCCAGAACAGGGGAAATCCGGCAGTTTCCCTCAGACTCTTCTTTATGCGAAACCTCTTCATCAGGAGAGTGTCAGTGGAGAGCAGCACCTAATTTCAACAGGGACCAAACTCATTTCTGAGCAAACTCTGCTCTGTTTGCCAGCGGTACCTCAGGGATGGTCGTGAAGGAACCATCTGGGTTTTTCCGTTCCGGTGAGATTTGTTACGGCGTGTTAGGCCCCTGGCTTGCGGCGTCGGTATCTGCCGTACCCCGTCCCTGTAATCCTGGCTGTGCCCTGAGAACGGGGGCTGCTGAGCTCTGAGCGCTGGAGGTGAAGGGCCTTTTGCCTCCTGAACTTCGAAAAATTCCACACTCTGCTTTTCTATTTTAGTTTTTCTCCCCGTAAAGTGCTGGTGAGCAGAGCTACGCGTGGCTGCCCTGAGTGTGCGGTGCCTCAAGGGTCGTGTCTGGTGGTTTGTCGGGACGCGTTGCGCTGTGTACATGGACGTTCAGGCTTCACCCTGTGTCTGGGCTTCTTCTGAGCTGAACTGAAAAACGTGAAGATAGTTGTTACTGGTTTAAAGCTCTACTAAGTAAAAACTTGTCTTTTTTACCAGTTAAATAACGTGCTTGAATATTTAAGGAAACAGAGTTTGTAGTCGGGAGCAGATACTTCAAGGTTCTGCCCGCAGTGCCATCGCCGTGTCCTCCCCTGCTCTGCACCAGTCCCGGCAGAAATCTTGGCACCGCGGCCGGCGGCACCGGAGTGATGAAGTGGTGAAACTCGATAGATTTCCGTTCCCGGGGTCAAACATCCCATAATTCATCCCCTGCTTCCTTTCCCTCTAACTCGAAGGACGTTCCCCGGCGAGCCGTAACGGGACCGGGCGGTACGAGACCCCGCACCGAGCTCTCTGCGAGCGCGTCGGGGAGGAACGGCCGCTCCTCAGGGGCTGCACCGTGGTGCTGCTGCTGCCCTGGGCTCTGCTGCTGCCCTGGGCTCTGCTCCTCCCCACCTCGGTGGAAGGCTGCTGTGGGTGTCACTGGGTGTGCCAGCTCGAGGCTTTGCCGTCTTGGTGGTGTCCAGGCTGGAGTGTGAGAGTGGTGCAGACCCTGAGCTGCCCGAGCCATCCCATGCTCACGGCTGCAGTGCTGGAGGGTTCCGTTAAGCGTGAGGTTCAACAAGGCCAGGGGCCGGGTCCTGCCCCTGGGTCACGACAACCCCCTGCAATGCTCCAGGCTTGGGGAAAAGTGACTGGAAGCTGCCCGGCAGGAAAGGACTTGGGGTTGGTGGGCAGCAGGCTGAAGATGGGCTGGTGTGTGCCCAGGTGGCCAAGAAGGCCACCAGGATCCTGGCTTGGGTCAGCACTGGTGTGGCCAGCAGGACTAGGGCAGGGAACGTCCCCTTGGAGTGAGGCTGCACCTCAACTACTGGGGTCAGTTTTGGGTCCCTCACTCCCAGGAGGACATTGAGGGGCTGGAGAGTGGCCAGAGAAGGGCAATGGAGCTGGGGAAGGGTCTGAAGAACAAGTGTGGTGAGGAGCGGCTGAGGGACCTGGGCTTGTTGAGCCTGGAGCAAAGGAGGCTGAGGGGAGACCTTCTGGCTCTGACAGCTCCTGACA
>WUAM01000089.1:7081433-7100179 GCA_024336885.1 Actenoides hombroni
ATATTTCAATACTAACAGCTTCTCCGTTTCAGTCAATTCTCCTAGCATTAAATCCACATCTTCCCAACCTGGATTCTGATTCTTAACTATCAGTTCAAACATCTTTGCCACCTTAGAAGGATCGTCCCGGTATTCTCTTACTATCTCTTTCCAGGAATCATAGAATCATCATAGAATCATAGAATAGTTTCAGCTGGAAGAGACCTTCAAGATCATGACCCGGGATTTGGCCTTACTGAAACTCATGGAACTGGCCTTGGCCCAGTGATCCAGCCTGTCTGGATCCCTTTGTAGAGCTTCCCTACCCTCAAGCAGATCGACACTTCCACCCAGCTTGGTGTCATCTGCAAATGTACCAAGGGAGCACTCGATGGTGGACTTGGAGCCTGGGCTCTGGCTGTTTGGAGCCTGGGCCTTGGTGGGCTGGGGGAATAGAGTGAGGTCTGGACTCTTGTTGAATGGTTAACGAGGAGAGGCCAGAACAGGCTTTTGAGTCTTGGGCATTCAGGTATTTTTGCCAAGTCCAAACGCCAGTGTTTGGTAGAAGAAACATTTTGATGTTTCTGCTTGTTGAGCTTGTGTTTCTGCTCAGCAGCCAATCGCAGTGTCTGGTTGTGTTACCTGTCACAGGGGAGCACTTCAGGAAACCCTCATTGTTTTTTCCTGAGAGAAAGCTATTGACAGACCCCAAAGAGCAGGACCTGGTTGTGTGTTGGTCTGCATAAATGGGCTTTGGGTAGTGTTCTCCAGCATGGAGTTCACCACCTGGATCCCTCCAGCCTGGAACACCCTTCTTAGCTTAGGAAAGCAATCAGTGACCCTGTTTACATGTAATAATAATTGCAGTAGCTGTAGGTGCTTTGCAGCACTCTTTAATATTTTTCCTTTTACTGGCCGGGTTGTGTCTGTTGGCTTTTTGATGTTTTGACTACCCAGGAGACTCTGGGAGTGACCAGGAGAAGCTGGGGGTGATGCTAGGCACTTAGATAACCTCTCCAAGATGAAGGAGTGATGTGAATAAAATGCAAGACTGAAATTGTAGAGATAAGTGTCTGGTTCTCGCAAAATCTTTTTCTGTGGCTCTGGGCAAGTTGTAAAATCTGTCTTAGATTTCCCAGCACAGGAGTTGAAAAGAAATTTCTTCATCAGGTCACACTGCAATTGTCAATATTAACTAAAACTAGTGTTTTTAGACATTTTGGTTGGTGTTTCTCATACGTTTGAATGGTTAGAGTGATGGAGTGAGGCTTATTTGAGCCTCTGGAGCCCTCTTTATGTAGAAGCTGTATTCATTGGCCTCGGCCTCTTGTAGGGGTGGAAAAAGATACCATCTCATAGCTTTAAGGTGGCTTTGTCCTTACGGACTTGACCAAAATTTTTGTGGGCTGTAGATAAGCAACCAGTTGGGCATCAGCCAGTAGAGTTAGCAGAAGTGCTGGGGGTTTTGGTATACAAGGACATCAGTCGCTGTGTCACAAAGGGGAATAACCACAATATAATAATATAACCTGGTTATTTCCAGGTCAGATTTGAGGTACCCCAACAATAAACTCTCCACATCTTGAGTCTATTACGCTCAGTTTGTAGATAAACTCCTTTTTTATTGCTGTCGGTCTGCCATCGAGTTGAATTTTCTTCCAAAGTAACAATAAATAATAATAATAATAGGAGAAAATAAAGAGGTTGCTTCTATTTTGGTTTTTTGAGTGCTGACAATAGCCTTTGGAAAAGTCCAGTTTTCCTTTCCGAGAAGGTCTCCATGGCTACTCCCCGTGCTGCCTTTAACAGCCGTGCTGGCTAATGCAGCAGAAACAGATTTGGCTTTTCCTTTTGGATGTAATGAATAGCAAACTGCTGCGTATTCATTAAGAGAAGCAACTTGCAGAGGTTAAGTGTTTCATTTCTGGAGCAGCCGTCTAGGGCGGTAATAAAAAAATAAATTGGGCAGCCAAGGAGGAAAAGGGGTTTATAAGACATAAAGTGGGAAGAAAATAATTGCTACCTCATTCCTTCTTTCTTTCCTTGGGTTCTGCAACTGTAAGTCAGGATCCCCGAGTCCGAGCTATGCAGATTTTTGTTAGATGCCATCAGATTTGCTGGAGAATTAGCTTTGTTTTTGACAGGAACCCATCTGACTAATTCAGCAAAAATAAACAGGCTTTTGGACTGTAGTCATCCAGTCCGGGAAGGACTGAGGAAAATAGGGCTGCTTTCGTGTCTGACGGGCACTAGCGTGAGTCCAGATGATGCTCTCTCCATCTTCCGTGGACTTGTGGCTTTCAAAGCTGGGAGGGCTTGTGATCATCCAGCCATAACCTCCTGTGCTGTCCAGGGCAGCCACTCCGGAGTCAAACCCATGGGTTTTGTTTGGCATGAAGTTTATCTTTAGAAAAGGTCTGTCACCTTGATTTCAAGGCTGTGGAAATGTTCTCTCCCAGTTATAGATATCAGTGCCCAGAGTCATCGAGGCGGGATGGGTACATTTCAGATGCCTGCTGTAGGATACGAGGAGTTGGGTGGTGAATGTGCCTCTTTCTTTCCCATCTTGCTTGTGATTGTTGCCTGAGAAATGAAAGCAGCAGAAAATAATGGTGTCCCTGGTGGTGTCAGTACATGCACAGCCTCATCGTCCTCTTCTGAACACCCTCCAGAGCCTTTGGTCTCCACCATGATAACCGAGTGGTTTCCAGCCATTCTTCCAGGACATTGTCCATCTGCTCTTGTTGGTTTGGGGTTTGGTTTGGTTTTGTTCTGTTTTGTTTTTTTTTCCCTAGCTGTATGATCTTGTGTCTGGCTGCTTAAAAAATGCATCTTGTTTAAATGAGTCCAGCACACCCATCGATCCAGATGGCATTGTATTAGTGACCTGTCCTCTTTAATTATCTGCAACTAATTTTTAATTTTATGTTCTCTGCAAACATGACTGGGAATGATTTTCTGGCTGCTTGTAAATCATTGATAGCTATTGAATCCTTTCAGGGTTTGCTTTCTCTTGGAAGAAATGAGGATTCCCTCATTACAGTTAGTTTTCAGAATTTATCAAATAGCTATTTTTTAATCCACTTAGTGTGTGTTTACATTGATTTCTGTTCTAGGGCTGATTATTTTTTTTGAATCAACATCTTGTGCAATAGTAAGCCTTGCAAAAATCTAAGTCTCTTATGCTAAAATAGTTATCTTTCTCAACCAAAGCCATCAATCTTACTGGGAAGTGATGCCAAGTCTGTCTGATGGGGCTGGTTTTCTCTCTCCTTTCCCATAGGAGGACATACATGCTGAACATCTTGCTGAGACTTTCTTGGCCAGGTTGGCACAGGGTTTTCACACCTGAAGAAAAATAATTTTGAATCCTTTCCCCATGTTGTTCTGTCCCTGAGGTGTGTTTGTTGTATCTGCCATGGGTACGGGAGTCAGCTTGGGCTGGCACCATCACACGGTAGCTGCCATTTCTTCATAGTTACATTTTTCCATCTTTTTCTTCTTGGGGAGGATGGCGTTATGGAAAAAGACTGAACTGTGAACTGGTTTGAAGCTCCATCTCTGTTAGAAGTCCATGTTACTGTTGCCCTGTGACCTGACCTGTTGACCTGGTAGGGATGCCCAGAGAGGTTGTGGAGTCTCCTTCTCTAGAGACTTTAAAAACCCACCTGGATCTGTTCCTGTGTGGGCTGCCCTGTGCGATCCTGCTCTGGCAGGGGGGTTGGACTCGATCATCTCCAGAGGTCCCTTCCAACCCCTACCATTCTATGATTGTGTAATTCTATGATGTCCATCAAAAACCCAGTCCTTGTTTGGGAGGGTGAAAGGAGTCTGAGGAGGAGGACCTGGACCTGGGAATAGTCCAGGGGTAATGTCCCTCTGTCCACCCTGCTTGTGGTCATGGCCATGTTTTCACAGATGGGTCAGCCCCAGCTGACCCCCATATTCATGAAATGCCTGAGCATGAGGGTGGCTTTATTGTCCCCAGGGCTCCTGGCAGTGCGGACAACCAGAGCAGTCACCTGCAACTCCCAATTTGCATTGGGTTGTCTTCATAGCTCCTGCACAGATCAGTGTTTCAAAGACCTCTGTCTGTAACACATCTGAAACACTGCTGCCAACATCGTGGAGGGGATGGGTGTGTGGGTCAGCTCTGTGCCTCCCCCCCTGGCTGCCACCAGGCTGCTTGGAGATGGGGTTTTGGGGGCCAGGACTGAGTCAGCTCCCTCCAGCCGTGCTGGCCGCACCCATTGCTGGAATGGTCAGTGTTAGTGGGTAATGTCTGACCCAGGCAGAGTCACACGTTGCCCATGGGAGTCCACAGTGGGCCAGGCTTTTGGGCAGAGCTGCTCTACTGTGGGACCAGCGTGTTGCCTCCAAAAGGTGTTGCTGGACAAGAACTACGTGTCCTGTGGAGCATCATTAGGCTCAGAGAGTGTTTTCCAAAGTCAGATGAGAGACTCAATAATCTGAACAATCTTCAGATGAGATTTAGAGGAGAATAAGAGTTTCCGAGTGTGTCTGGGTGGGTTTGGGTGTCGGGGAGTGCTGGAGGTAGTGAGACCTACTTACCTTCTTCCTAAGCTCTGGGGCAGGGGGCTGTGAAAACAGCAGAGGAGAGGGTGGGCAGTGGGGACCCCATGGATGTGGTTGGGAGGAAGAGGAGAAAATGGAGAATAGAGGAACTGTATCTATAGTATCTGCCTCTTGTGGCATCAGGCTGCTTATTGAACTGGTTTCAGGTGTTTCTGTGATGGTGTTTTGGGCAGGTCCTGTCTATTGGACTGCCCTTGGCACATACCCAGGTGTGGAAGGGATGGGGAGCTTGGCTCTGCCGGGTGTTTGCAAAATGAGATACGAGTTCATGTGCTGGAGCAGTGGTCCAGGTCCTGTGCTGTATGTCCTCCTAGGTCCATGGTGAGCAGCTGACCCTACCCCATTCTGCAAACCTTTGATACAGTGCCAAGAATCAGCCCTGGGGCCTGGTCTCTGGATTTAAGTAGGACCCTGAGGCACCAAAGAGCTGAGGAGCAGGGTGCCCTGCTTGTGTGAAGGTCTGTGAACAAGTGTTTGTTTGTCTTGTGTTGGGCTGAAATGCTTAGCTGGTTTCATGGGTGAAGCCTGGTGGTGAATCAGTCCCTTTAATGACAAATAGAGCAGGTTGCCCAGGGAATTGTGGATATTCCATCACCGAATGTGCTCAAATCCAAGTTGGATGGGACCTTGTGCAAACTGGTTGGGGTTGTCTGTGCTCGTGGCAGGGGGATTGGGAACTAGATGGTCTTTAAGGTCCCTTCCAACCCAAACCACTCTATGGTTCTCTAAGATATGGAGCCTACTGCTAGAAATCAGGGATGGTAAGAGTGTCCGAAATTTGGAACACCTGTATTTGGATGGTAAAACCCTCCGTGGTTAATAAAACTTGGGTATAAAGGTTTTTGTTAGAGAGAGAAACCCCTTTAGTTCAGGTAGAAGCCAGGCACTGGCTGACTGACTGAAACAAACTTGTCCTTGTGCAGGGACTGGTCCATAGCTGCTGACGGTGGAATCCCTTCGCCTCTTTCTGCCTTTCAGCTGACGATGGCCCTGCCTCCACCAGGGCATCACTTCTGCTGCCAGGGTTCATCCCCACGGCTGGTTTCTGCTCAGGGGAGGGAGTCTCGGGAGGTGGAGTCTGGTGGTGCTGTAAAGGAGAAGGTAATGGACTCGTGGGCTGGAGGGATGTAGCAGAAGAGCAGAGGTGGGCTCTGCGGAGGCAAAAGCAGTGCTTGGTTTGAGAAGAGGGACTGTGGGCACTCTGGAGGAGCTGACGCAAAGTCCTGGTTGGGCAAAGCTTCTGTGTGAGCAGAGAGCAGATCCGTGTAGAGCAGCACACCATCCGTGTAGGAGTTACTGTCACGTTCCTTGGGACATGGCCAGAGAGACGGGCTGGATGATGAAGAGCTGGGAGCAGGGCTGGAGAAGGCTTGAAAACCAGGCTTTGAGCTTTTTTTTTTTTTTTTTGATGACTTGGAGGGAGAAATACCAAAGAATTTAGGAAGAGGATTGTTGCAAAATGAGCGTGGCGTGGTGTGACTCAGGAGAGGGACACTGGCCTCCTGTGGGAGGTCTCCAGGAGATGCCGATGCTCGGTGATTTCCAGACATCAGCGACAGCAGAACCCAGCAGTCATCTGAACTTGCCCATCTCCTGCCCAGCAGCACTGGAGATCTGTGCAGGTGCCAGCACTGGTGCTCGTGATCGTGAACACTCCTGTGCCCTATTCAATTTTTACTTTACTAAAATGAATATCACGGGCTTCTTAATAGTCATAGGAGCATAAAACCCTCGGTGTATCGCAATTCATCATCCCTTAAAAATTGAATTTCTGTTGAATTATGCCTCGCCGCTGTAGTGCTCTGGAAAAGCTTTTATTATTCATAACTATAAATACTGTGATGTCGAGATTTAACCGGTGCCTGAAGGCTTTATGCTCTACTTTGGTATTGACAAAGCAAACAGTCTTATGGATCGGTTGAAGTTGATGGGACCGGAGACGGCTGAGCTCTTCCCCGCCGTTGGAAGCAGCTGAACCCCCTCTCCAGTCCTGAGCCCTTTCTTGAGTGGGCAGGAGGGTTTGGGGCCATCGTGGCCTTTGAGGACTGAGATAAATGGCCACCAAAACAAAAGGAAAGAAGTAAAATAAAAAAAAAAGAAGGAAAGAAAATCCCTGTTGAGTGGGTGATTTTCCTCTTGGGTACTGGGTTGGTCAGGTGGAGGACATGTTTTGAGACCAACACCAGGTCGGAGGGAGCGCTTGGGTTTGTGATAGTGGAGAGCAGGTTGTATGGGCTGGAGGACAGGGAGGAAGGGCTGGAGAATGAGATGGACCTCCAGAAACTGCCTGAATTGCCCATGTCTTCATCAGTGCAGGGAAGCGATTGGAGCTTAATTAAAGAGACTTTCTATAGGAAGGTTCTCACTTGCTCTCCTTGGTGGGCATCAATAAGAACTTCCATGTTTATCCTCGTCCCAACCGAACGTTTCAGCGGACGTTGGCCCAGTCATGTGAATGTTGATGAGGACGGACCTGGCTGGGTAGAGTTTTGCTCGGGATGACATTTTGCTTTGCAAGCATCTGGTTTGGGCCCGACGTGGGGAAAAGTCCCGTAATTTGGTGCTCAGCTGAGGCTGAATTCGAGGTCTTCGCATGGATTTTCCTGTAACACAAAAGAGAAGCGAGTTCATCTTTTACAGGAAATAATTAACATATGGAAATAATTTTTCAGACTACGATTGGGTAAATGTGCTCTCTGGGGACAAGGTGGGAAAGATTCTGATTGGATTTGGAAGGAATGTTTTGTGTGTGTATGGTTATAATTAGAAATTTACACATAGCGAAAGAAGCCCTGCTGTTGGATGGTGGTTATCGTGGCCCCTACGTTGTTTGGAGTTTTGTTTGTTTTATGATCTCTTTTCTTAATATAGAGATTGGGCCTTGCAGGAGTTTGGCAGTGGCGTGTTTAACTTTTGACTTAGTTTGGACATTCAATATTTCAAAATAACTCTGCTGCTTTTTTTTTTTTTTTTTTTTTTTTTAAATAAAAAATTAAGAATCTCTTGGGAACTGAAATTCTGTATTTGAGAAATTGCAAAGCCTCCATTTTGGGCTTTCTTCCACTGAAAGCGACGCAACCAAATCAGTGATTTCATGACGGTTGTATTTTCTGATGCATTTCAAACCTCCTTTCCACGTAGACGCACAGAGAGGTACAGAAACGTCTGGAAAATCAGACGTTTGGCCCTAGAGCAGGTCGAAACAACGGGCCGGTCATTAAACGGTGGTGAACATCAGATGGAGGGGCTCAACATCCTTTGTTTGCCTTGGAGTCACTTGAAAGTCTTGCTGAGAATGGTGGAGGGAGGGTTGCTGCTGTCACGGGACCCATGAGATGGGGCTCATCTCTCCACCCAGGCCTCACGTCCTGGGCTCGCTCCCTGCCCTGGTCAGGGCTCTTGGGATGTGTTTGGAGGATGAGGGTGTTGCCAGTGGCCTGGTAGGAACGAATCCACTCATTTTCTTTGGGTTTTCACATTCAAATGATAGAAATCATTGCCATGGAGGAGTTTCTTTCCTTGTGAAGACCTTGAACCTGCTGGGTGAAGGAGGAGCAAGGGGGGAGTTGTGCCGCTGTAGTTTAATGTGCTGCTACTTGGACAGGAGACTTGGGCACATGGAAACCCGGCCTGGCAGAGCACAGCTCGCTGGGCTGCACCGGACCTTCTCCTCCTCCTCTTCCTCCTCCTCTTCTTCCTCTTCCTTCTCCCTCCCAGGGAGCAGCACTGACCCCCTGCCCAGGGGTCCCTGGGGGGCTGCAGGCACCAATCTGGGGGGACCACAGACACTTCTCGGGGGGGAGTAGGATACTGGGGCTCCTGGAAGCTGCCCACATCGGTGCTGGGACTTGAGGGGTGGCAGTGGCGGGTGCCAGCACACTTTGGTGTGCCCGCTGCGTGGAGAGCAGAGGGAGGTGCTGGCACAGACGTTGGAATTTGGCATCCAGTGCCCTCAAAGGGCAATTTCTGCAGCATTTCCCAGCAGCAACACCCAGGAGATGCTGCACCGCAGCCCTGGCCGGTGCTCTTTGCAAGCACCCAGCGCTGCTTTCCCTTTGATGGTGACCATTAAATGGAAGGCAAACAGGAAAAACTGGTTCAGTGCACATAGGAAACTCAGGAGGACAAAGTACTTGTGCCTCTAGAAATGGCTGAGTCGGGTGGGAGGACGGGACGGGACCTTCCCCGCTCCCCTAACGGTCGCGCCCAGCGTGACTGGGGCAGCGTTGGCACGGGCCCTGCGCGTCACCCTGGGCTCGGCCACCTCCACGCTCGTAAAACGGAGATCAGCTCAACGGGAAACCGCTGCCGGAAGAGGGGCTCCGGCTGCTCCTCCAACCACAGTCAGACTTTGGGAAAGACTTTTCTTTTCAGTAGAAGACATGAGATTGCTGACTTGCCAGCCTTGCCACAGGGTGCAAATAGCAGGGCAGAGGAAGGGGTTGTGCCAGGGGAGACTTAGATTAGATGTTAGGAAATGTTTCCTCCCCACAGGGGCTGGCCCAGGCTGCCCAGGGCAGTGGTGGAGTTCCCGTGATCCCTGGAGGGGTTTCCAAGCCGTGGAGCTGTGGTGCTGAGGGACAGGGGTCAGTGGTGCCCTGGCGGTGCTGGGGGAACGGTTGGACTCGATGATCTGAAAAGTTTGTCCCAACCAGAAGGGCCGCAGGACTCTGAGGGCCGTTGCCCGCGAGGCAGAGCAGCGGACACCGCCCGCCCGCCCGCCTCAGTCACGAGCCCCTCTGGCCGCGCCGCGCGCGCCGCTCCCGCCCTCCACCAGCGGCCACGCGCGCGCCCCTCCCCACGTGCCCACCCCCTGCGCGCGCCCCACGCCGGCAGCCGACGTTCCCCAACCCGTCGGGACGCGCTGACGTCACTTCCTGCGTACCGCCCAGTTCCAAGATGGCAGCGGGCAGCCGGTGGCTCCGGGGCTGCTGCTCCCTCCTCAGGTACCGCGGCGGCCCCGCCGCTCCGCGTCCGGGGGCGGGGGAGTTTCAGTGGAGCTGCGCTCGGCCGCGGTGACGCTCAGGCGGCTGTTTACCGGGCTGGAGCGGGCCGAGCGCGGCCGACGGGGCTGCGGTTCCCTCCCGGCTCGGTTCCCTATCGCTGACCGCCCGCTGTGGCTCCGTACCCGGTTTGCTTGCCCGGGATAATCGAGCCAGCGGCGGCCTGGGCCCCAGAAATGGCCGTAACGTCCCCCGTCTGTCTCCAGCTGCCTCAGCACAGCTGGAATCGCAGCCACAAGCAGGAGGAGCTGTGCTGCCCCTGCAGCACTTGCCCCTGGCGGCCTGTAGTTTAGGAGTACGCAGCATAAAAGGAGGAAAACCGACCAATTATTTTCAGAAAACCACCGTACAAAATATAATGGCACGCCTGAGGGCTGCTGGTTTTCCGCTCGAGTATTTCAGTGACAGGCCCTGACCCCAGGAAACTTACACAACACTGGCTGTCAACCAGACTGACTGCAGGAGGCCCCAGGTGTCTGGATTGCCAGGACCAAGCATATTGCTCACCTGCATGTACCACGTACCACTTTCTGCTCTTTGCTTTTTAATTAAAAAGCATGCTTTTTAATTTGCTTTTCAATGCTACTGACTATTAGCAGTATGTTGGTACCAGCTACGATGAATTTCCTCTCTCAAAGGAGTAATAATGCGCTAGTTACTGTGCTTGCTTTACTTTCTTGCACTTAGTAATTAATATAACACTGGCACTTAATGCAACAGGATTTAAAATAAACTTATTCATTGTTGTGCAGCTGCATTACAGAAGCTTGGTAGAGACTGGGTCAGCGAGAGCAGCTTCCAGTAGAGACTGGGTCACCTAGAACAGCTTCCAAGTGTTCTTCCTTTCCACTACCTATTTCTCACCACACCCTGGTTATTTCTTGCGCTTAATTTTGTTTCTTGCATTTCCAGACAAAGCTTCCCCGTTCTGGCCAGTATCAGGAGACGCTGCCTCTCGGGTGTGACCGGACGATGGCACCGAATGGTGGGCGTGGGGCTGGGCGGGGCCTTGTGTGCGGTCCCAGTCGCTGAGGTAACGCATCGGGAGTGAGAGAACACAGCACCCGCGCGCTTGCAACGGCCTCCCAGTCAAAACCACTGGCTTAGCCTCAGAACTCTGTTCCTTCTGGGGATCCCAAGTGTTTGAGGCGTGTAGTTAAGGATGAGACACGAGATGGACAATGTCCACCTGCAGGAACCCTTGGCAAACACGCTTGCCTTGCCTTACAGGGAGAATTAGGCTGTCCAGCCTTGTAACTACCTCTGTTATTTGTCACTGTAAGATTCAGGGTAAAGGTTGTGCCAACGCCTTGTCTTTCAGAAGCAGAACTCGGGTTCTCTCAGCAACGATGCCTTGATTAAAAGAGCAGTTTCCTTGGTGACAGACAGCACTTCTACACTCCTCTCCCAAACGACATACGCGCTGATTGAAGCATTGACAGAGTACACAAAGGTAAGCTGAGAGGTTACACGCTTTGCCAGCAAGGCAGGGCTGGAAATACTGAATTATTTGGCATTAACTGCATCTGTTAAACCACACTGAAAATGCATTTTTTTTAATTAATTTTAATAAAAGAGATGTGAGGGTCTGAAGGTGCCAGGTCTACAGGAAAGAGATGTGTAGGGCTCCCTGTTTAGCTACATCAAACACAGAAGTTATTTTTAGCTTGTTAAACTGGTGCTTTGAGCTTGAACTTTCAGGAAGTGACCCATATCTCAGAACTGGGGCTAAAGAAACTCGTAACATTTATCAGATACCTGCGTACTCAGTAAGCAGGATACCCCACCCTGGATTCTCAGGTATTTTATTTACCTTTTGTGCCCATTTCTAAGGCCACGAACTTCAGTTTTCTCAGAAGAACAGAACAAGCCACATTTAGGTCTGAAACAACAAGAGACAGTTTTAATTTTATAAATAAGCACCGAGTATTTGCATCCCAGTTTATTCCCTTATGAGTATGGCAAGGATATACAGTGATGCTACCCCCCAGCACTACTGCAGGCAACAGCAGATGCTGCCAGTGCCCCCAGAACTGCAGTGAACTCGAGAACAAAGCACCTTGGGAACCTGTCAGCAATGTTGCTGATTAACACCAGCGAACAGCGAGACAACAACAAGAGATTCACCAACGGCCACATAACTGTGTGAAATGATTCCTCTGCAGGCAGTTTACACACTGGTGTCTCTCTACAAACAATATGCAAATCTGCTCGGGAAGATGAACTCCGAGGAGGTGGATGCTGTCTGGCAGGTGGTCATCGGAGCCAGAGTTGACGTAAGCGATCGCACCCCGTCAGTCGGGGTCTGCCTCTGCGGACCCCGAACTCCGCTCGGGAAGTTCTCCTCTCGCCTGCCTTGTCACAAAGGCGCTGTTTGGGAGTTTAGTGAACGCTTTGTTTTGCTCCTAGATGACAACAAAACAGCAGGAGTACCTACGGCTGGAATCCAGCTGGATGACGGCGTTACGTCTCTCGGAGATGGCAGCGGAAGCTGCCTATCAGTCGGGTGAGCACAAGCAGAAACAGAGAGTTCCTGTCCCCTGGCATTAGGCAGCACTTACTGGCTGAGAGGGGACTTTACACAGAACACAAATTCATGTAACCTACCAGTTTACAGCTAGTGCCTGGTTTTTAGAGAGGCTGAGAACTTACATTCTTTTACTTCTTCTTTACTGAAGGTTTTCGGAGTTCTCTAACCCGGCGTATTTACATCCTTACTTCCCAGGTGCAGACCAAGCCTCGGTGACAGCGCGCAGCCACATTCAGCTGGTGAAGTCACAGGTGCAAGAAGTGCGGCTGCTGTCCCAGAAAGCAGAGACCAAGTTAGCTGAAGCTCAAACAGAAGAGCTGATAAAGGCTCAAGGAGAAGAATCGTCACTGCCACAGGGTATTTTTGGAGGCACAGAGGCAGGCGAGGACCCTTACCTCCGGGAGGACTGAAAGGAACTTAACTGTCACTGTAGAATATGTGAGAATCCATCACAAATGGAAGAGTCCCAAACTTTTCAGTGTGGGATAGTTGGGAAACCGCTGAAACAACCCTATGATTCCATTTTTTTCCCCTCCCAAAAAATGATTGCTTTACAAACCAAGTCAATTCCAACTCTCTGAAAGGCCTTGATCTTGTTTGTAACTTATCATGTTTGTAATACTTGTGGATTCAATTATTTAAATGTTTTAACTATGCAAATGTGAAGATGGCTATCGAGGGATAGCTCTTTGTTAATTGTCTCTCTCTGCTGGGAGGCTCCTACGGCTCGTTTGATACTTCTGTGACAGTTCTCTGACTTAGAGACTAGCTAGTTATTGGCCAAAGAAGTGGAGTTAAAAGTCATAATTTTTAACGTGTGAAGTAAAACAGTGTCTGTCAGGAGATACCTTTATTAAACTCGTGGCTGTGCCCATGTGGGTAGGAGATGAAGTACTGTTTTCTATTGAACTCTGAGCTTTCTGCGGAGTTACCCAGACTCTTCTCAGTGAAGCTGTGCAGTTCAGTCACTGCTGGTTATGTGTCTGCCTTCCACAGGAAGCAAAGGGAGATTTGACTTTCAAGATACTGTGATTATAAACAAAGTTGTTGTGGCAACTGCCAAGTACCTCTTTACAAAGCCGGGAGCAAAAGCAACTTGCGTGGCCTTTTGAATGCTTTCCAGCACAAGTTTCAGGGAAATCACCTTAATTCTCTCTTTTTGCAAGCTTGGTGTTTCATTGCAGGCTTCAAAAACCACAGGTGTCTTTCACTGGCTTCACTTTTGGACGTGACAGCTTAATGTGAAATTTGCACTATTCACTGTATAGACAATGTAAACTCAAGCTGAGATTGCTTCGTACAGGAGCACCCGCTACAATTTTACCACTGCTGATTTGAGTCAGTTAATCAGGTTTTGTAAGAAAACGCACATGAAGCATAGGCTTTTTCACCCCAAATTACCATCTGATGCACCATCTCTGTGCAGAGGTTGCTGGTACTAAACTGAGTTGTGCTTGACTAAGAATTTTTTCATCTGTAGCATAAGCCCTTCTGTGTGTGCACCTCATTTTGCCTGCCTTTTGAGTATAATCTCTGCTGCACAGAGCTGTATGTTTATAGATTAAATAGTAAAGGACCTAACAAACCACCTTTCCTCACTCCTGCTCCTCCCTGGGTGCTGCTGTATCCAAGGAGGATGAGACCAGCTGGTATTTGAGCTCAGGGAAGGTGCCAGTGTCTGCTGTGCCAAGTCAGGATGTCCCAGACACAGCTTTGTGCTGGAGCATTAGTGAAAAAAAAAAACCTCACTGTCATGAGAGGATGATTTGCAGCAGTGGCACAACCACGCCCTCAGGAGCCAAAGGCAACTTCAGATCAACCCCTAAACCACAACTGCTCCAGTTTGGTACATGCTGCAGGTTAAGGATGGCTGCCAAGCCACTGGCCCAAACACACCTACAGCTTGTGTTCCTGTCAGGGTGCCACAGTAACTTTACTGGGGTGCTTGCATGGCAGAGATACAGCTTAAGACAGAAAAATGCTGCTACCAGCATCTGCAAAGTGACTCATTCTTCCCTTTTCAGAGCCTGTCCCTACCCCCCTTGCTGCCCCACTTCTTGTTTCACTGTACGCTCCTCTTCCTAAGACACCCACTGTATTCACACACACCTGACCTTCAGACGTGACAGGAACCAACCAGTCGGTTCAGTCGAGTCCAGACAGGAGTGAGGAGTGTGAGTGTCTGTACTGCCTCCAGAATGGGCTGGGGAAGGGCCCGTCACCTCTATTGGGAAGCAAGTGTTGCCTCTCGGGGGGGTTAGCACACACACCAGAGCCCACGGCAGACATGATGTCACTCTCTACGTTATGCTACTGAGTTTGCATCGGGGATCAGCTAGTGGCTCAGAAAAATGCTGCCGCAGCAGTTCACGGGGTACCACGGCATCTGCTCCGTGCAGCCTCTTCCCTGGAACACGCTGCCGTGCCCAGGCACCAGCTTTTCCTGCTGCTAACTCGGCCGCGTTTACAAAGCCACCATACCTGAAACTACCCACAGACGAGGTCTCGGGTACCTCTAATTAATCCCCGTTAAGGCTGCAGGGAGAAGACACAGCAGCAGCTCCTAGAAGGCCAGGCTGAGGACGGACACAGGCAGAGGCTCACCCCCTTGGCAGAGTGATTTTTCCAAAGTCTACAGGCATTGGGCACAGCCACAGCTCACGGGACAGCAGTGCCCACCCCCCCCAGGGTGAGGCACATCCTCAGCCTCTCTGTAGAACAAGCAAGGACCCCGGTACCTCTGGAAGCTCTAGCTCACAGCTGGTGGGCGGTGACTGCTGGGCAGCTGGCACTAGAGAGACAGCAGTGACAACAGCACCACACAAATCGCTCTGATTTCTGTAATCACAAACTTCCTCTCTACCTTTTCCCAGGCTGCTTCCTGCTCACACCATCAGCACAGCAGCTCCTGAGCTAGCAGCAAGGCACCCTGGAGCTGCTAAGTTTCGTAAAACTATCCCCAAATCTTAGGGTTCCATTTGCTCTTTCTTCAGGTTAGCGACTCCAGCACAGTTGTGGTTTAGTCACCGCTGCAGCAATACATCTTGCCTGACCCAGGGCAGAGAAGGGCAGCTGCTCACAGCAATGGAAGTGACAAATTTCCGCTGCCACGTAACTTTACCGTCAATAACTCCTTAATGCAAATGCCCAGCAGCAGCAGCTCTCAGCCTTCTCTGGTTTTGAGCTCTCTTAGCTTTCAGGAGACTCACGAATACTCCTGTGAAAACACTTTTCAAAAGCTGTATTTTATTTATACCCAACATCACAACAACAAAAAAACCTCAAACACCTCCCACACAACACGAACAGCTACACCCACTACACCCACTGTAACTTCCACCGTGAGCATCCAAGATGTTGCTCCTCTCAAACCCAATCAGAAAGTGTTTGTGCAAAAGTTTCCAGTGCAAGTAAAACTGTAATAAACGTCTGTAAAATCCAGAGGGCTTGAGCCGGAGCCCAGTCCCTCGGCTCATCGTGCTCTGTTAAGGCAATACATCCCCCCCCCAACCCCACTCCCTTTCTCCTGCTGGCTGGTAGGACCTGTGGGATGGCTGGCCCAGGACAGCAGAGTTGGGCTGCAGTGGACCCAGCAGCACACACTGGCCTTCCTTCCACCCCTTCAAGTAATTTCAAGTGCTCGGTCACTCAGTCATCAGCAGCTTTCCTACATGAGGCTGACTTTGGCCAGTGATCAGCCACCAGCCTCCATAGCAGGCAGACCCCTCACTCACATCCCAGTGGCAGTTGTGGCTTCCCCTGGCTCCAGTCTGCCTGGGAGGAGCCGAGTCCCCTCTGCCGTGTCTGACCGAGCCCCATCACCACCCTGGGACAACTCAGCTGCTTCAATAACCCACCGACAGAACAAGACTTAGTGCAATACAAACCCCCACGGCTCACGTACAGTCTGTTAGTAGAGGACACGTTTCTACCATCAACCTGCTCTTCAGGTATCCTGGATCTGTCACCAGTCACAATCCCGTTGCGCTCATCAGTAGTTTCCTCTCCAACCCCCTCTGTAGTTGTGTGTTACTGGCACTGCACACCTGATGCTCTCATCCTTTACCAGTGTCCACATGATCCACATCTCGGTTGGGTTTAGTTTGTGCACAACCATCAGCTCTTTGTACAAGCACGGGTCAAAAGGATTGAAAGGTCTCTGGATCCCAAAAGTCTTAAAGCCAGGGTGGTTCTTTGGGGTCACTGCCATCCTTGCCAGACACATTCCCACAAAGACATCATCTATGGGGAAGAGCTCCATGTCCTCTGCGGTGCTCTGGAGGCGACGCACCGTCGCTCTGGACATCACATAGCCGCCTCCACCCGCATAGAGAGGGTAGAAGGGGGCTCTGTACATGGAATCTGGAATAAAGTATTTGACCTTGGTGTTCCTGATGGGCCGGGCGTTGCTGATCACATCCCCAACAAAGAGATCCTGTTCAGGGTCCAGTCCTTGGAGGAACTCAACGATGTTGTAAGTGTTGACAAAGACATCATCATCGCCCTTCAACACGAACCGGGCGTGCAGGCAGTCCTCCCGGAACCAGCGCAGGAAATGCAGCTCCTTGAGGGTCAAGTTGAAGAAGTTGTCAACAAAATCCCACTGCAAGATGTCATCGAACTCCTGGCTCTCGTAAGCCAGCAGCTGGTGCAGGGGCTGTACCTGGATTTTGGCCTCCGAGCGCCCTAGAAGGAACACCAGCCTGATGTGCTTGCCCGCGATGGCAACCTCCTTCCCCCACGTGTTCCTGATGGCCACTCACCGGTCTACGTTGATCGGGGAAGACTTGATCGCCAGCAAGAGAAAGGTCTCTCTGCTACACCAGGAAGGCTTCAGCAGGACCGAAAAGTTCCGGCAGTGCTTGTACGTCAAGAAGACGCGGTGAAGCTCCGGCAGGCTGAGAGAAGAATTAGCAAGGTTCAGGTCTGGCAAACACTTGCTGGGCTCGGCATCGTCCAGAACCGAAGACTTTGCTACATCCACCTTCTGATCCGCTGACGACGCTGCCAACTTCGCCTCTTTCCTCAGGTAAAACACCCAGGCCAGCAAGTTCAGTTATTCCAGGAAACAATATTATGTAGCTTGCTTTTAGCCCTGTAGAGGGATAATGGTATTTGCTTTTGCTGTACGTGCTGCACAGTAGTGGTTATTTCATGGTTTCCCTGTTTTGCATATAAGAAGACAGAGGTACACACTTCTACACCATCTAGTGTAAGCTCATTGTATAAAACGACACCCAGACATCTGAACAAGCAAGCTAATATTTGGAGGTACTTTGTTTCTCAGATGGCACAGATTTAATATCACTTAAAATTAAACATGTGACTGTTAGACCTTCTGTTTAAAAACATTGGTCCTATCCACCCTTCCCTTCAGATTAAACTTGTGATGTGAAGAACTTGCCAAAAGCTGTGAGGCCACTTACGAGCAGAGCTGACAATAGAAAAGAGCCTCCCTTCTCAGTGCCTAATTCACCCAGTTTCATTTGGTGTTATGTAAGGAAGCCAAGTGAATTGTTGGTGTCTTATTTAGCGTTCTGTGTCTCCAGCATGCACTGATCTCATCTAAGGTAGCACAGAAACTCCTGTATTTTTCATTTTAGCACCTTCTTTGCTTCCATGTCTCTCCTTTACAGGTTCCTAAGAGCTAGAGTTTCACCAGATTCTTATTATGAAATGAAACCATCAATGACAGTCTCTCTTATGATCTAAAACTTTTTGTGACTACACAGTTTGAGTGAGAATGAAATGGTTCAAGTTCTATATTTTTTAGGATTTTCATTTATATTCCACAAAATCTGATAAAAAAAATTTACTGTCACAGTCTCACATGCGTGTTTTACCCCATTATCACTCTCTTCAGTACACATTTATGCTGAAACTTCTCTACATAAGTTTGCTAGTGTATACAATAAGGTATGTACTCAATTTAACAATGCCTTCCCATGTGATATTGATCTGCTTCAGAGAAATTGTTTTTGTTTCAGGGGACACTGCTGCTCACTCTCAAGGCGAAACTAATTTTAACTTAATCACTAAAATTTACGTGTAAAGTACCTACTGCAATTAAAGTACCCCATAATGCTAAGAGTAAGAGACTTTTGGGTCTGGGGTTTTGGGATACTTCAAAGAAGACAGGAAGAAATGTCTTAATCCTGATTTCCTCAGGGCAAAGAGCAGTGGAAGGGGGACAAAGGGAAAGAGATTCTTATGTAGAATGTTGAGAGTAGGAGAGGGTGGCTGCAGTGTGTCTTCAGTGAAAGGTGTTTTGTGAGGCAGATGCCATATGTGAACAACACCCTCATAGTAAAATTTTTATACTGGAAAATCAAACATAATAGACTTGCCTCACTTCAATCTCTTTACAGATAAGATGATAAAAAAATTAATCACAGTTGTGCCCAGATTATTGCCAGCCTGTTAATCCCGTGAGTCTCTGCATCATCAGCTGCCATGCAAGGAGTAGCCAGACCTTCATTCTTCACTGCCCAAGAGGCAGAAACATCATAACTGAGCTGCAACCAGTCAGTGCGGCCTCTACTTGTGGAGCTAACAATGGGGAAATTATTTGTTGGGGAATATTCAGTATGACTTGCAACTTACCTCTTGACCAACAGCAAAGAGGACATTAAACTATT
>WUAM01000089.1:7139359-7150079 GCA_024336885.1 Actenoides hombroni
TTCAAGCTCCTGTAGCCAAGCTCCCTCTGTCTCAGAAAAAATAAATAAATTGCAACTTTTAGCCAGGGTTTGTCACCGTGAATTCTTGGGCACAAAATGCAGCACTAAGAGATCTCTGATTTGAGGTAGAATAGGATTGGGTCTGCTGATCGTGGTGCACACAAATGTTCTTTAGGATTGGAACAGAGGAGTAACCCACGGCCAGCCAGATACAGATACTCTGAGTTTGAAGACTTGGAGAGATTTGTTCTCTCTGAGCACATCCTTTGGAAAATGGTTGTTCCACTGGACCACCATCCGTGCTAATATTTTATGCCTCATTTCAACTGGTTCCAGCTTCCAGCTATGAGCTCGTACTCTGCTCTTCTCCTGCCAAATTAAGGAAAGACTATTTTCTCCCCATGAAGATGATAATATGCTGCAATCAGATCATCTTCCAGTCTTCCTCTTGGCATGAGAAACAGATTGAAGATGTTTGGTCTCACAAAGTCATAAACTATCTTTTCCAGGTCTCAAACCATTTCAGTGTCTTTTTTGAACTGCCTCCAGCTTTTCTGTTCACCTTTTAAACCCGAGGACACTCAGTCTGTCTGCAGCACACTGAGACTGGCTGCACCACAGCTTCATACAAGGAGAAAATGTCCTGCCAGTTCCATCTCGGGCGCGTGCATCCAAACATTGCCTCAGCCCTTTAGCTCGGAGCACGGCTCTGTGTGGCTGCAGCCTGACCTGCCCGCTGGCATCGCAGCTGAGCACGTGGGTGCTGTTTGTGGGTGCACCCACCTTCCTGGGCACCTTCGACTACGCTGCGCCTGCTCGGCGTGGGCAGAGCCAGCTTAGGGAGCGATGGAACCAGTGGTGTTGGTGTCCCTTCCACAGCCATTGCTCTCCGCCCCTTTGTGGCTCACCCATCATTTTTAGTGATGTTAAATTTAATTCCAGAGCGTTAGTGAATCTGTCCCCCAGCAGCCATTCCAGAGGCTCTGTGGCCGTACCTCTGCTCCGGATGGGACGCGTCGAGAACAGCCTTTTGCCTCGCAGCCCACGGCCCCTGTGTAGCTTCATACCCTGTCCTGCTGGCTTGTTTCATATCCAAACATCACGCGATGCAAAGCCGGGTGCCGTCAGAAGGTCTTTTATTTATAATCTCCTCGGTAAGCTGTATCTTTAGCCCCACTGCGAGCTGTATTAGCTTTTAATTCCACATCGCTTGGCTCCCGCATTGATTTTTCTGTCCAGGATTGGCAAGCACAGGTTGCTGTACCATCCATAACTGAGGCATTGTGCCTTCAGTTGAGGCGCAGAGCTGGCTGCCACTGGCTGCTTTCACCTTGCTGCCTACCGGGGGGAATCCTGCTGGATTGATTTTGATCTTCCTCCACTGTCCTCACACAAGGAGGGATGGTTTTTTCCCCTCCACCCCCGTGGCTTTCGCTTGCCTTTATCAGTGTTTGGCATTTCACACCTTCTGGGTTTGATTGATTTGCAATTAGTCCCACCCTTTTCTGATGGCTGCGTGTTTTGTGCTTGCTGTCCTGGCTGCTTCGGAGCGGGTGCCGAGCCGCGCCGCGGGCGGGTGAGATTGATGGGCCTTTTGGACATCCAATAATATTACCGTAAAGATCGTCCAGTTTTCAACCGCATTTTCTCTTGTCTTAATTCATCTTTCTCACTTGTAAAAGCCCTGTATGATTTGGGAGCGTGGGGGGGGGGTGTGAGGAGGATGGGAGTGAGCGGGGAGGCAAGTCAAGGCTAATTCTCGCTGTTTAGGGGCTATTAATTGTACATTTGGTTCCATAATGAGAATGAAGGGATGAATAATAAACTCTCTGGCAATATGATGTGACTGACCCATTTTGAAATAGCAACTTACACGTCCGTGTGGGAGGTTGTGCAGTAATTATTGCAGAAGATTCTTCTCTTCGTTCATCTGCTGCTCTCATCTCCATCCTCCCAGGATTACCCGCTGGGCTCTTTCGCCTTCAGCTGCAGCGTTGTGATTTCTCTACCAGCTCCATAACCAGTATCAGAAACCATTGCAGGTGTTAAGTTTTCTAACATTTTAATTCATACTTTGTTCTGACTTTGTGATGATCCGAGCGGTGGGATTTCCTTCTCTTGCACTGTTGCATGGTCTAATAACTCTCATCCATAACTTCAGCGTATTTTTCACTTAATTTTGTCTATTACTTCTGCTAAGAACATTTTCAGACACCTTTGGCTGTTCCAGTCTTTACATGACTTCAAATATCTCACCGTTTTTAAAATATCTGTTTCTGGGCAGCCTAAGCTATTGTTATATATTTAATTCTTCCAATTTCTGCACAGGCTGTACCAGCAATTATTTCATCTTTGCGTTGCAGGTTGGAATTTATTAATAACCAGTCTCGAAAACTGGGAGCCAGTAGTGAGTGGTGGGATGGTGCTTTCAGAAGAGACTCTACATTCTGCATTTTTGTCTGGTCCTCATCTGTCATGCTCAAAATTCCTCTGCCTTTTGCCACCGTATCGCTTGTTGATGTTGTTTTACAGCTTTGTGGGGGTCCAGTTTTCCTCTTCTTAAGAGGCTTTGAATATTTATGTATTTAGGTTGCTTTCTCCCATGAATTTCCAGCTTTCTCCAAGATGAAAAAGCATTCTGTTTCCTTCATCTGTTTCTAAATTCAGTGGACCCCTTCTTCCTTCCCTCTGCCTTGCCCCATCCACCACACTGTCATCTTTGATACTCGTATGTGTCCATAACGCAATAGTCTCCCTAAATACCCTGATACCACCTACGATCCCCTTCAATCATCTCCACATATGATAAATAAGGCCATACGAATACCCTAGGATGAGAGTTGGGTTGTTTTGAAGGGTTAAGAGAGAGCGTGTGACAGTAGATTAACCCACGGAGAAGTGCACGAGGGTAGAGATGGCTCCAAATTAAAAATGTCAGGAGGATGTGGTGTTTCCTCGGCATGTACAGACTAGTCTTGGCATGATACTTGATGTCAGATTGTGCTGCTGGCTGGCTGGGAACCAGGTGAAATTCTGAGCTCTTGTTTAGTGGTCCAGCCTGGTTGTGCCTGCTGCTGCTGTTGTGATGATTAAGGTGACTTTTATTACTAGCTAAGTGGTTATATGACTTTTGTCTGGTTAAATTTTACTTACTTACCGTGTATGACAGATCCACACACCTACCCATACTTATTTTAAATAAACTGCATTAAACCAAAGTTTTTAATTAGGTCCTAGTGATGAGAAAGTGAGCGCTTGACCACGAGGATTCATGTTTTCTCCTCTTTTCCCCCCATTCAGGGAGTGTTTGAAGAGGAGCCCACGGAGCCCGAAAGCGGAAGGCTCCGATTCGGTGACATCTCAGTCCTCACCCAGTGAAGAGGCTGGAATGATGACTGAGGTGAAAGTGAAAACAGAGGTACCAGATGACTATATCGAAGAGGTGATCTGGCAGGACGACACCAAAGATTCCAAGAAGAACATAAAAGATGGGCCGGGAGATGTGCCCGCGGAGATCTGCGTGGTCATAGGTGGGGTCCGCAACCAGCAGACGCTCGGTAAGCTGTGGGACCACGCACCCCATCGGGCAGTTCCCTGGGTTCACGGTGTGGGGAGAGCAACGCAGCTCTGGAGAGCTGTTCCTGGAAACTGGGCTCTGCTGGAGGGACCAGAGCCAAGGTGCAACGTCAAGGCTCAGGGTCCTGGCTCAGGGTTATTGACCTTCTTCAACTTTTGCTATTTGTTTGAATCTGGTCACCCCTAAGGACTCCACCCAAGACCAGGGTAACCATACGAAATAGCTTCTCATCTTCTGTGGACGTGTGAAATGACTGTCCCATCAGTCGTGTGTGAAATCGATGGCAAAGCCGGGGCTGGCGGTAGGAACGTTGGGCGTAGGTGAGGGGGCAGTCAGGGGAAATGCCTGAGAAACAGTTGAAATGTTTTCAGGAAGGTTGCTTTGAGGAAGGTGGGTGCTTTCTATAAATCATCGGATCTGTCTCAAACCCAGATTTTACAGGTGACTGTTTGTTTGTTTTTCTGATTGCTAGAAATACCATGGGAATAATTGTGACTTGTGGCTGGCTGTGGTGTGCCACTTCCAAAACAGGACTTCCTATCCCCACCCCACCTCAAGCTGTGGCAAGAAGCTTTTTCTTTTTTTTTTTCTGTGAACATCAGAGTGTCCTCTCCTCCTGGAGATCCTGGAGAGGCACCAGTCTTGGTGAAGGGACTCCTTTGTTGGCTCTAACATAGAGCAGGTCCCAGCAGTGACTCTGAGAGCCAAAGAAAGTTGCTGGTAAAAGGAAGAAGGAGCAGTTGAGCCATCTTTCCTTTGAGGGAGTCAGGAGAAGGCTAATTTGAGCTGGCCGGTGTTGCTATGGGGGTTGGTTTGTCTTGAAGGGGGAGAATAAAGAGGTATTGATGTTAAGATTTTCTCCTGCTTTATGCTTTATCATTGTCCACGCTGTTGGAAGGAAACACTGGAGGATGTTGTCCTGCCTGTCCTCCCTTCCCCAGCAGGACAGTCACCAAGAGTGGCAGGGTGGGAGATCACTGCTGTTTATGTCAAAGCATCTGGAGAAAGCCTAAGAAGTCTGTAACTGGTTCTAACTTCAAGATGTTACAATTTGGAGAACACACCCTTTGTATATTCAGAGCTTCTGTGTCCTCGGGGCTTTTGAGGTGTTGATCATTGCATGGGCAACCCTGAAATGTGAAGGTGACCCTGGCACCCCAGGAAGGGCAGGTGGAGAGCCTGCTGCTGATGGGAGGAGATAGGAGCTTTTCCTTCGGCTGTGGTCACCAGGTCCTGATGAAAGCACCTCTAGATTGGGTGTCTGCCGTGTAGGACCTTCTTCTCCCCATGGCTTCTCTCTGGGTGGTGGCAGCAGCTGTTCTGCAGATGATGTCTCCTGAGTTGACTGTTATTGTTGTGTCAAGTGGAGAACAGGCTTTTGCTGTCGCTGAGTTGGGTGTGCATCCTCAGGTCAGACCTCTGGAGAGCTCTGGGGACAGGCTGAGGTGGGGGAGGACACTGCTCAACGTGCAGGCACCGTGGGGAGAGGGACAGAGAGTTACTTACTAATTAACAACTGGTGGTTGAAAGCTGTAGAAAGTAAGCTGGAGAACTTCCATCCAGAAGGGCCTTTCAAATGAAATGTGCGTCCTGTTTGTTATTTTATAGCCTCGTGCTGGGTTCCTTTAAAGGCAACTTGGTCCTGAGGCTATTGGCAGTTGGCGGCCGATTCCTTTGTGGAAAGAGCCCTGTAAGTGCCCCTATTCATCCGCCATTCACATAACTCTTGTTTGCTGGGGAGGTGGCTCTGAATAACTTTTCTGTTTGGCCACCGAATGCTGTGCTCTGTGGGGACTGACCGTGGTGCCCAGATATCAGTTCCTTGTGGTTTCTCTAACTGGCTCCCGGTCAGTTCTTGGGGTCCCCTCGCAGGAGTCGCAGACAGGCACTGTTGCCATCTCTGTAACTCGCCCAAGAACCGTCCTGGTTGCCCGTGTCGGCCACTGCTCTGCAACAGCCCAAGATCGTGGACAGCTGAAGATGCCTCCTGCCTCTGGAGCGATGGCTTCGTGCTCTCTGCCGCTGCTCACTGGTACTTCCAGGAGTTCTTCCCCCGGAAGCCTTCCTCGTGATGTGATCTGGTAGCCCCGTGTCCAAGTCGCTTCAGCCGTGCGGAAAGGCAAGGCTTTGGCAGGGGTTTATTCACCTTCAGCAGGCAAGCTGAGATTGGAGGTGTCAAAAATGGTTATTTGTTATAGTAATTCATGATGCAGGCTGAAGTGGTGAATCAAGTAACTGAATCCCTCTCCCTCTCAGGGAAATGCCGACCCCCAGAGCGTCTCCTTCCACGGTGTGCTGGGGATGGTCAGCTGAACAGGGGCTGTCCTGCCTGAGCCGGGGCCATGGTACTGAAGGCTTCAGGGCAGACATGGCTCCAGGTGACAGACAGCTTTCCTGTGGGGCTCAGCTTCGGGGCCGGGCCAGATTCACCTGAGAATATTGCTGTCTCTTTTCGGAGTCACACATCTGCAGGAGAATGCTGTTGTTACATTTACAGTTGTTACTTGGAGCAATTTGTAACAGGGGTTCCCAGCTCAGTTGCTGCTTTTTCCTTGTAGTGTTCTCATCAGCTGAGGCCCTGTGTGTGCTGCCTCCTATTTGGTTACACCTTCACTGTCTCCCCCTGAACTCTGGACCACACCAGACACTGTTTCCATCTGTTTGGAGCAGCCCAAGCCCTGCGATGGCTGAAAGCAGATGCAGAGAAGCGGGGTGGGTGGTGACAGTGGCTGCAGCCCCCCAGCCAAAGAGCTGGTGCTGATGTTGGTAGCTTTGGACCATTTCCCTTTCATCTGCTTTTCCACAGAAGTCTTGCAAGCCCCGTGGGGTCCCGCTTCGGGCATCCCAAGCACAGAAAGCCACCGGAGCGTTGGCTCCATCCCCGTGTCAGGCTGATCCCGCTGCTGCCCATCCTGCTCTCCACCCTGTCTGCTGAGCTGGACCCCTGTGGTGCCCCCGGGTCTCTCTGTCTTGTAGATGGGGTGTTTCTCACCCTGCACAGCTCTCAGATGCAATATTTCCTGTTCTTTTCTTCTTTTTTTTTTCTTGCTAGCTTCACAGGCTGGCCTGGGGCCAGAGTCATTTGAAGAGCTCCATCATATTAATGTTTCTCAGGGCAGGGGTGTCAGGGCAAAAAGGCAGAGAACTCCACCATGAAGCTCTCTAGAAAGGAGAGGAAAAGAAAATGGCACTTGCATTGTAAATCAAGAGAAAGGGGGAGAGACTGTTTGACCGATGTGGATCATTTTCTCCTGTTGGGAATTCCATCAGGTCCATGTTTGCGTTTTGGAGGACTGAGTTATCTGAGAGTTGATCAGGAGAAGTTTTATACAAGACTATTTAAGCTCTCAATCTGGTCTGCACTTTATGAGAAACATTTTTTTCCTGTATTGCATTAAATTGGAGATGGTTCAGAGACAAAGTGAAGAGCGAATCCTTCTGCTTTGCGGCTTTCGATCGCAAACGCACGTGCTTGGTTCGTGCCGTGGTGCTGATGTCTCAGTTGCCGAGCTGCTCAGCATACGTAATTCAAGAGCACTTTGGATTTTCCCTTGTTAGACCAAATAGAATAGAGCTGCAGAAGCCTTTAGAAACTCTGTGTGACCTCTGACATCTTGTTAGCAAGTCACAGGGACAGATGGGGCTTGGAAATTTTTAATAGGCTTCAGCCGTCATTATCCTTTGGAAATGCATCCACTTTAAGGGCTTTTTTCTGATTTCTTTTTGCACAATTTAGATGGAAAAGCAGTGGAACGTGGCTCTCCCGTTGGATATACACGAAATCGATATTCAGGGACCTGGATTTTTGACCATGCATTGAGATACACGTCCGGTATGTGATGGAAGGGTGTGAAAGTCTAACCAGGGATCAGGGAGCGAGGGAAAGCTCTGGACGCAGCGGGTGTGTCGCCCAACTGCGAGGCTCAGGAAAAGCCTGGCAAAACTGAATGCACCGACTAACCAGAAACCTTCCCCATCTCCCCTACTACTGCCAACAGCTCTAACCTGCATGACACAGCCCGGTGTGGACAAAGTCTGAGCTAAACAACGACCACGTTGGCAGTGTCCAAGGCAACGAGGGCATGTTCTTTGTAAGGCCTTAACACGTAGCAATGTCTTTTGTTTTTTCCCAATTCATCTTTCCTCCACTCTAATAACACAGCTGTTGTGGCAAGTCATCCCTCCTTGCTCTGCTGCGAGGATCTGTGCCTTTGCATCCCAAATCATTGTGTGCTGGGTGCACAGTTGTGGCTGTGGAGTTGTCTCTCGGTCTGTGCAGGACTAAGATCTGTAGAGCACCTCCCTTACACCCTCCACAAACTTGCTGTCCTCCCGGGCTGCTGCTCTACTCACACGGGAGGTGGGTACAGGTACCCCCATTGACGAAGAAGACTCCAGGCTTCTCCAGGTTGCGCTTGAGACCTGAGTGCTTCAGGGACATCTGCAGAAAAGCCCCGGCCATGGGACGTGCCGGTGCCTTTCCTCCCTCGCTTTCCAGGCACAGCCCCGTGCGCGAGGCTGCGGCACCCGCCGGGTTTCGCTTCCGAGTGGGAAGGTGCTGCCCAGCTCCTCGTAGGTTATGCTCTTCTTGAAGAATTTCTGCACAGCCAAATACGTTTATGTGCCATAGACTATCTCCAGAGGAAGGGGGGAATAAAAGAAGAATGAGGAAAGAAAAAAATAATCAACCTCAAGTCCTTCAGTGTTTCTGATCTGTCTCCCCAGTGCTCTGTGTACACGCAGTGTCGTTTTGGGGGGTGAGTGGGTGGGTGTCAGTCCCACTTTGCTGTTGGTACAGCTGAGCCTCAGCTGTTGCACAAGGTTACCGGTTGGTAGGGCCCAGGGGATGGTGAGTGTGCTCATCTTCTGGCGGTGCTGCTTTGGAGCTCCAGCTGGAATAGTTTTCAGGAAAGACTTCTGGAGGTTGGCGATGAATATGATCAGTCCTCGAGCATGGAGAATGAGGGCTGGCAGATGCTGCTGACTTGCTGACACCCAGGACTTCACTTAGCAAAGCCTCTGTAGAATGACCACAGGTGATGACTGTCCCATATATGCATATCAAGATATAAAATAAAATTAGCTACCATAATTAAAAGGCTATGGAGCAGATCAGACATAGTCAACTGACTAGAATATCAGTATTTTAAGAGTATTCTTTCAGCTGTGTACTCTTGTGTATCGGACTGTAGCGAATTGCCTCTCTCAGCATCAATGACAGAGTAGCCATCCAAGCTCAGAAGACAGTCCCAAGTGATGCTAACAGTGACGGGCAGGGAATTCAGCACTGTTACAGACTGGAAGGAGGGGTGTTTTCTTCCCCAGCTCTCAGGAGCAGGGCATAGGAAGGGGAAAATGAACACACGTGTAACGTGTTCAGAAAACACAGTTGGTTTTGTTCCTGGAAAGAGCTCACTTCAAGTTGCACTGGGTAAGTATCGATGTAAAATGATGCTTGGGAATATTTATTTAGATGTGTGTGTGAGTGTTTTGTTCTTGTTTGTGGCTCATCCCTGAGGTTTACTGTTTTGCGTGGTCGGGAAGATTGTTTCAAGGCTGTGTGAGGAAGCGTCCATGGAATGAAATGCTACGTTCATGGAAAATTATCTTCAGCCCTGCTTTCTCCCATCTCCTCTTCCAGTAATTTCTGCCCTTGCCTTACTGACGAGCACAGACAGGATCACAGTTACTTAGCTGCTGGTGGACAGCTAAGTAGTGCAGTAGACTTAGCAAGTGAGAGCTTGAAAGGTGAATTTATAGCCTGCTCACCAAGTTGGAGTGAGGAAAAAAGGTTGAATCAACTTAAATAACAAATCTAAGGAAATTTCTGTCTGCCTGTCCAACAAACAGAAGAGGGTAAATTCATTGCATAACTTCATCATTACAAATGATTCTTCCAGCTCTTGTTTCTCTGGTTTCATTTCAAATGACTGCAGATGTGTGTTTTCTGGAATTAGAGGCACAAATTGAGAAGAGAGACTACTGTGGTCATGTGCTTTTCCTTAAAAAGGTCAAAAGTTCTATTTCTATCTATTTGGTTTCCTCTGGGTGGATATTTACCAAATCTCTGTGGGTTTGTTGAGAAATTTGTACATTGTGCATTTCTTGAGAAATTTTGAAAACTCCTTGCCTCAAGATAACTTATTGCCTTCCCTTTTCAGTTGAAAAGGTTTTTTTCCCATATACTAGGAACTTACTGAAAAGTAATTCAAGGTTATTTCTGTCCATAGGAAAGATTAGTCATTATTATAAAATTATAAATCAGGCTATTTTGAGCACGGCCCTTTCATGTTAGCAAAGTTAAAAGATATACTGAAAATGTAAGTTCAGGGTAATATGCCAAGGAATCTTAGAAAAGGCTGAAAAAAGAATTGAGTCTGGGATAGTGATTTCCTGCATTTATCTCCATGAACCTTCCAAAAATTACTTTGCTGCAAACTGCATTCTTTTGTCCCCAGTTTATGGATAAGTATGTGGTGAGGCTGTTTTTCCTGATCCAATATGGTGATGTCTACTCTTCTGTCTTGTTTTTCAGGGTCTTACGAGTGTGGAATATGTGGGAAGAAATACAAGTATTACAACTGTTTCCAGACCCATGTGCGAGCACACAGAGGTATCTCACTCCTGCTCAGATCTTTGGGAATCCTGGGATAACATTAAGCACAGAAACATTTTGGTTGGAAAAGACCTTCAAGGTCATCGAGTCCAACTGTTAACCCGACACTGCCAATCCCGCCACTAAACCTTGTCCCTTGTGTGTATGTCTTTTAAATACCTCCAGGGATGGTGATTCCACCACCTCCCTGGGCAGCCTGTCGCAGGGCTTAACAACCCTTTCAACGAAGAAGTTTTTCCTCATGTTCAACCTAAACCTCCCCTGGTGCAGCTTGAGGCCATTTTTTCATCCTGTGTCTTGTTACCTGGGAGCAGATCCCAACTCCCCCTGTCTCCAACCTCTTGGCAGGGAGCTGTTGAGAGCCAGAAGGTCTCCCCTCAGCCTCCTTTGCTCCAGGCTGAACAAGCCCAGGGCCCTCAGCAGCTCCTCACCAGACTTGTTCTCCAGCCCCTTCCCCAGCTCTGTTGCCCTTCTCTGGCCACGCTCCAGCCCCTCAATGTCCTTCTGAGAGTGAGGGGCCCAAAGCT
>WUAM01000089.1:7150179-7163324 GCA_024336885.1 Actenoides hombroni
CCTGGCTCCAACCTCCTGTCAGGAGCTGTCAGAGCCAGAAGGTCTCCCCTGAGCCTCCTTCTCTCCAGGCTGAACAACCCCAGGTCCCTGACCTACTACTCCTCAGAAGACTTGCTGTCTACATTGAGCCCATACCTGGGCTGTTACAGCCATTGCTCTATCACGCGATGCCCCCTGCCCAGCTCAGAAGGGATATCAGGAGAAGGTGAGGAGACTCCCCCCAGATTGTAACTAAAACAGATTTAATGAAACAGCCAAACTGATACCAATATAAAGCAGACAAAGTTGTACTCGGTCCAGCAAACATACCTTGGTCCCAGCAGCCAGGAAGGCATCCTCAGGAGCAGGAAGAAGGGCAGGGGCAGAAGCAACCAAAGCAAAAAAGCTCCCTGCTTCCTCATCTTCACCTTTTATACTGGGCATGATGTTTATGGGATGGGACACACCTGAAGCCAACTGAGGTCAGCTGCCCTGGCTTACTCCAAATTGCTCATGGCCTGAAGACCAGCTAAACCAAGACACTTGTGCTCCAGCCCCTTCCCCAGCTCTGTTGCCCTTCTCTGGCCACGCTCCAGCCCCTCAATGTCCTCCTGGGAGTGAGGGGCCCAAAGCTGACCCCAGTATTCAAGGTGCAGCCTTCCCAGTTCGGGGGCACAATCCCTTCCCTAGTCCTTCTGGCCACACTTTCTGATCCAAGTCAGGATGCTGGTGGCCTTCTTGTCCCCCTGGGCATGCACTGGCTCATATTCAGGTGCCTGTTGACTAGCCCCCCAGGTCCTTTTCCACTGGGTAGTTCCCAGCTGCCCTGCCCCAGCCTGGAGCGTTACAGGGGGTTGTTGTGACCCAGCAAGGTTAGGTTCAGGGACAGTTTTCAGGAGAGTCTTGAAGATTGCTGTGCGGCTGCTCTGTTGGCCAGCAAAGCTGCTTTCGGGTGGCCATTCATAGGATAAACTTTGGGGCTGTCTCAGCTTTGTGTCTCTCTACTCTTCTCCAGCAGTATTTCCTCTGAGGTCTGGAGCAGCTCTTGCGTTGGGTGCAGTATTTACTGCACACGGCTCTCAGGGGCATCACTGAGTGTTGGGAGAGCTGCAGATACTGTGCCAGGGGCAGGCATCTCCCCAAGCTGCCTGTGCTCCTGCCTTCTGCCTGTTTCAGTCCATCCCTGTTAAACCAGGATGAGAGGATATTAAGTCAGATGTTGGCCTTGCCAGACTGCTGTATTGTTATGGTAAAATCAAGATGCCACTTGAAGTCACCCCTGTCCCCCTGCTGTCAGCTGAGGTCACTTCCCAAATGTCCTGTTTGTATGAAACATCTTGTGCTTAGTCAGGAGTGACTTTGTCTGAATTTTCGGTAAGACTGCCCAATTCCATGGTGCTTAATTGCAGAAATGTGGAAGTTTTGGTTGGTGTTTTGGACAATTGGTGTAGCTTATATCAACTGGAGAAATACGTATCTGAAATAACAGAACAACAGGGACTTGAAGTGAGCACTTGAGCCTTTCAGAGGTTTGATTTTCTTTCACCTGAGTTGCCCACTGAAGTCTGTGTGTCAGACTTGTAGGAGCGTCTGCTTTAGCTCCTCAGCTGTAACCAGCAGGATCAGAGCACGTGGTCTTCAGCAGAACCATTGACAGGAATGTCTAAAGCGTAACAGGAACACCCAGTGAAAAGTCTGAAAATCCAGGAATAATGAAGACTAATGCAATCTGAAATTTTAAATGTGTAAACCCTCAGAAGTCAGCAAATGCACAGCTGGAACCTGAACGTGCACCCTTAGCTTGCAGAGTTTTTCAGTCTCGCAATAGCTCCTTTAATTGCACAGTTGCTTATTTCTCATGTGCCGTTTAACTTCATAGAGCTTCTTCTGTATCCTTAGATACAGGCAGAATTGTTCCTCGAAGCTGGTATTCCTTTCTGAATACCAACAGAATTCCTAAAACTCCTTTAAATGTAACTACAAAGTAGCTTTGCTCTGCAGTTTAAGACAAAAATAATAGTGAGCAGCTGTTATTTGCTGCCACGCAGAATGCTGTACTAGTGCAGTGCAGCATTGCAGTGGTTTGGCAACAATAATTACAGGATTTAGATTTGGGACAAGGATTGCTTTTATTTTACTTCTCTTCGCCAAGCACTATGGGATCCTTAAAACAGCTGGAGTTGTGGGAGCTGTATCAGGATGAGGTCACCTCCTACTGTGTCATCCAATTGATTTGGATTTATATATTTATTTATGTTTTGCTCGTGAAATGAAGCTATATATTAAGTTGTCTGGGTGCATCAACTTACACATGTACAATTGATATTCATAGTTTTGCCATGTGCTCACTGGAGACCTGACTTTACCTTTGGCTTCCAAAGCCTTTTTAATGTGTAGCTGTAGAAGATGGAACTTCTCGAAATTTTGATCGTGGAATTTTATTAATTTTCACATCACTGGTGGAGAAGCACAGTTTATATGTGTCAAACTTAGAAAATGTTGGTTTACGTTGTAAACTGATGCACATAATAGTAATATTTAAAGAGCATTTGAATTGCCTTAAGACAATAAAAATCAAAATGAGATATTTATTCCTGTACACACATCAACAAGAAAGCAAACTGAGGACTCTGATTCTCCCAGGAACAGAACCCGAGCCAGCAGTTGGGACACATCTCTCTCTGCAGAGCACGGACAATGTGTTACCTACATAGTGTGTACATGCAACCTATAGGTAGGAAAGAGAAAGGATTATATAGAGGAAAGCCCTGTGTGGTATTATGCAGTGAGAACCGTACACAGAACGGTACCAGTAACGGTGCTGGAAATAGCAGAAGATTGTAGGAAAGAAATTTATATGAAAGATGCTTTTTCTGCTGTGGGTATCTAAGGTTTTGTGTAGAAGTGGCTGGTACTGCACCATCGTTACAAACCTGGGCTGCCTTGGTGGTTACAGGTAGCCGAGGATGTGATTCTGCACTCTGCGTGTTCTCCCTGCGTATCTTCGGTCCCAGCCTCGGAGAAAACCCCGAGGCCCTGGCAAGCCAGCTCTCCTTGCTCTGCTTGTCCTCGAAGCACTGAAAGTTGAGCTCCCTTGGCCTATTACAGGCAATTACCAGATGCCAGAAACTCGGATCCTGAATCTTTTAGTCATTTCTTTTTTGGCTGGACAAGGCAGGAGCCATATTGCAGTGGCTGGACCTGGCACTGGTGCGTTTTGTGAGCATCAGCTGCGGTTTCCCCGAGGTCTGGGCCACCCATCCTCAGTCACGTAACATCTGCCCTTGCCTGAAGGTTTGACTGATCCTAGGTACACTCACCAGCTCAGCACCAGAGTAGCTACAGCAAATGCAGGCCCCTTTTCTTCTCTTAAGGTGGTTTCTTCCAGGGTTTTTTGGGCATTCAAGCAGAAATACCTGCTTTTTGTGATCTGCTGAAGGACACACCCCTTTCCCTTTGAATTGTCCTCTGCTTTTTGCTTTCTTGTGTGATTCTTCTGTCACTGATGGTTCTTGGCCAAGCTGTGGGTTAGTCCTGCAGATGGACAGAGCTGATGATGCAAAAGGTTCAGCCCATGGGAGAGCAGACAGTAATCATGTTGATCTGGTTTGGACTTTTGGGGCAGAACAATGGAAAAGATCATCGGTCTAGGCAGCCCCAGCTCGTGACACAACTTCTGTCCCTGGGGTGGCAGGTTCAGAGATCTCAAGTTGTCCTTGCTTTGAACTGGTTTATTTCTAAGCTGGTTTTTGTACATCCCTATGTCCAGTTTGGAGCTGTGGCAGGGGAGCCTGGTGGCCAGTGGGAGTGGGAGTGGGAATGGGAGTGGGAGTGGGAGCGGGAGTGGGAGTGGGAGGGCTGTCACCCTCTCTGCGCTTGCAGTTGGTCCGTGTTTGTCAGCCCCTTGCACAGCCTGTGCAAAACTTAAATTTCTTCTCATCCTTTGAGCTGTTCAGTTCCCCGTTAAGATTCCCACAATGGCAACATCACCTTTCTCTTTGTAATGATGTTTTTTGGGGAGAAATTTCCTGGATTTTTATTTTATTTTTTTTTATAACTGCACCTGCTTCCTCTCTAGGTGTCCGTGGTAGAGAAGCTGTGTTGGAGGTGACCTGTGTTTCTCAGGCAGGCTTTTTTCTTGTCTGCCTTTGGGAACAGGTGGTTTTGGATTGGAAAATGGGGCGTTTTCTTAGTTTCTTGAGCCTTCCCTGTGGTGCTCAGCATTGGTTGGAGAATGTCAGGGAGCGACTGATCTCCTGGCAGTTTGCAAGTGCAGAGGGTTGAGGCAGCTCTTGTTCCAAGATGTGCTCCCTTTCTCCTTTGCTCTGAAAGCTGAGATGCAGGCACGGAAAACCCCACGTAAACATTCTGCGGAGACTCAGAACCATAGGTAAGAAATCTGCTCACTAGGTTTTATCAAGGAAGAAATGCGAAGGTTGCGTTCCTTCCCCTTTGCCTCCCCGAAACGCACAAAATAAAAAAGAAACCCAACAAAACAGTTATGTGGTCGAGCTGAAAGGCTCCTTTGTGAGCTGTTCCGCAGCCCGGCAGGATCACGGCTCCTTCCTCCTGCAGAGCTGCTGGAGTTCAGCTGGAGCAGAAAGGCTGCGCATTCCTGGTGGCGATGGAAGGCTCCGTCCCAGCGATCGGCGCTGACAAACGTTACCGCTTCGCCTACACGCAAGCCAGGCCTTAAAGATGTTTTGCTTACAGTGCTTTTTGTTTAGCTGCGTGGGGTTTTTCAAGTCATTAAAAGGCTTGGATTGCCTTCAGGAGTTAGTCAGCTAGAAAGTTTTGGTTTGTACGGTCGGGTCGGATTTAAGCGACATGAGCAGCGAAACATCTGCATGTTTTGAGTCAGGAAAATTATTTCACTTTTAGATAAGTCCAAAAAAAAAAAAAGTCTGAAATTATTTTATTAGACTTTCAAACAGTAAATTTAAAACCCTCTGGGCTGAGGCCAAGCAAGGGAGATTTCTACCCGAAGGAGAATTCTTCAGAAAGAAAATGAAAGAAAATAACAAGGCTCAAGTTTAACCCTCGCAGGATATATTGCCGACGCCCTAATAATTGGTGGAAGTTCTCTGTTTCCAGATAAGCTTTTCAGGGCTGAATGATGGTTTTTCTCAAGTTGTTTATCATTTATTTCCATTATTTAGTTGCTGCATTGCCTCCCTCTGAAGCAATCAGTTCTTGGTTACCCTCCACGGGGGTGTGCCAGCCCAGGGGCTGGTCTGCTGTCATCAGAGTAAGTGTCCTCCTAGAGCAGGACTGTTTCCTTCAGAAGTTTTGGGTTTAACCAGTTGTTAAAAAAAACTTCTCAAAGCTTTTAAAACTTTCGGATTGATATTTTCCAAGAATGAGTTCTGCCCGATTCCAAAAATATGAAAAGGAAGATGACTCGTTCGAATTGTGAATGTGGAAAAATGCGTTTTTCCACAGCGACCATTTCTGGAGCCTTGAGTCGGAGCAGTTCTGTGACTGAACCAATTCTGAGCTGAGAAGTTGAAAACTGATAGCAAAATAACCACTCCCAAAGAGAAGTGGTGTTTCTGAGCTGAGGAAAGTTGTGTTTCATTTGTTTGATTACGTGCTACTGAAAAATCATAGAATTTGGGGGGCCCTCTGTGTTGCATCCCGAGTTTCCACTTTAAACTTTGTACATTTTCCGGTCTGCCGCAGATTTTTACAGGAGATGCAGAAAGGGACTTGAAGCACAGGAGTTAACTCCTGTTTTCCAGCTTTCCTCCTGACCTCCCTACTCTTTTACTCGTGCAGCTTTCTCAGAAATTGCTCTTTCGTTTTAAAGCTGCAATTACTTGGTCTCGGCCCAAAGGTGATTTCAAGTGGGCTGTTAGGGGATTTTTAGTTGGTTTATTTTTTTAATCCACGGAGCCTTCGGTCTGTCTTACGACTGCGAGTAACAACTTTTCTTGACACAGCTCGAAAACTGGCTGCTCCTTAAACCTCTGCGCGTTGCTTGATTCTTGTTAAGTTTGACTGAAGTACTTTTTAAAGCTGTTTAAATGACAGGAGTTGCCCGGTGCATGCGTAGTGCGTTATCTTCTATGGTTTATTTACGCTGTTGTCTGCGCGCGCCAGGACGGTGTTTTGCAGAACGCCGTTGTGCCATAGCTGGCTTTTGCCTTGAGCGGTAAGTGGTGATTCGAAGAAGTAGCTGCTGTGGAAAAATCTAAGGCTTTGACTGTCGAGTTTTTGCGTGTGATACCGAGCGGTTCTGATCTGGCCCCTCAGTTTATGAAGTTGTGCCAAATTAATATCGCTGCCTAGGAAAGTGATCTAATCGGGCTGGTTAATCAAGTAGAAATGTACAAATTCACAAACCCACCGTCATTTGTTTTTATTACTTTTGAGAAAGAAGGAAATTGAATGGCAAACAGCGTTCATTACTTAGGGTTGCAAATTTTAAACTCAAAAATTCTGTGACAGACAATCTGCAGCTGTGGGTTTCAGAGCAATGCAAGAGTGATTCCCAGAGACATACAGGGTATTTTGGAGCTTAGGTATGTTATTAGATGTGATGTACCATATATGCAATTTAGGATGAATCTGAAACACTTGAAAATGCCTTGGAAATCCTAATTGTTTATCCTTATCCCTAATCATTTATCCTTATCCCTAATCATTTATCCTTACCCCTAATCATTATCCTTATCATTTATGACTTGTGACTCTGGGTTTTCCTCCCCAGCTTGCACTTCTGTTTCATTTAGCGCTTGAACGTGATCTTTGCCATGTACTTCATGTGTTCCCGTGTGTTAGGAGTGGGAGGAGCTTTTCCCCATCTTTTCACCTGTGCCCCCAGTATGCCCAGGATAGAACAGCCCTGGGAGGATTTTCGTGGCCCATCTCTTGCAGGGGCTTTGCCATCGCTGTCTGCACGAAGAGGCACGGCAGTGGATGGAGCAGGCTTTGCCGGCTCCCGTGGAAGGCCGAGCTGGGTGCACTGTCCTCTGCTTGCTTTCCCGGGTGGACAGCACTTGCCAGGGCATTGAGCACATGGGCGATTTCAACAAACCTCCAGTAGAAATTACGAAACTCATCGTCATAAGTTTCTGCAGTAATGGCGGTGGGACTGTTGGGATGCATCAGCCCATCCTCTGCTCAGCTCAGCCAGGGCCCCTCTGACTGGAGTCCCCATACCAGTGGGGCTGAGGACGGAGGAGGGGTGTGGGGTGATTTCCCTGGGCAGAGCTGCAGGGGGAGGGTGGGGAGGCGGCTGCTCTGGGCCATGCTGGCGGGACCCCCTCGCACCCTGCGCCTCCCCAGAGCCCCCAGGGTCCCTGAGGCTCCTCGGAGCAGATTCCCTGTGGGCAGGGCTGGGGTAGGGGCGTCGCTTCTAACTGTACCACTTAGAATCCAAGAGCCGCTAGTTTGGAGGCTCCCAAAGGACCAGGGGCAGCCGCGTTTTACCCAACAGCCCTTAGGGTGGCCCTGGGTGGCCCAGGTCGGCCCCGCAGCGCGACCCCGGTAGGGGCCGCCGGCCTCTCACAGCCCGCTCGGTCGGCAGCTGCCGTCCTGCCGAGTGAGCCCGCGAGTTGGGCAGCGGCAGCCGCTCCCGGGAGCCGCTCCCCACCGGGTGCCGCGGGCAGCCATGGCGGGGGCCGGGGTGATGGCGGAGCCGCGGCCAGAGGGGAGCGAAGCGCCGGGGACGTTGGACGCGGGGCAGAGTCGGCCGGTGGGATCTAAGTGCAGTTCTTTCTCTTTGCAGACACTGAAGCTGCCTCAGGTGAAGGAGCCTCCCAAGGCAGTGAGTATCCTGGCGCCGTGGGGGCGTGAGGGGCTCGGGGCCTGGCGTGTGCGAGCGCCGCGGCCGCGTCGCGGGGCACGGGACCCTTTGGCGGGCGCGCTCCCCGCGGGGGTACGGCCAGGGCTTGCTGGCCGCGGCTCCCCGGCCTCCGCCGGCCCGCTCGGCGGTTGCGGCGGGGGGAGCGGGGACGGCGGGCGGGGAGGGTTCAGGAGGCGGAGTGACCGGCGGGGCCCTTCCCCGCGGGCCGGGGCTGCTGCCGGCAGGGGGCGGCCCGCGCCGCGCAGATGGCGGCGGCGCAGAGCTGGGCGAGCGGCCGCCTCACGGCGCGGCCTCCGCGGGGACAGGGCCCGGGCAGAGCCCGCCCGCCGCCAGCGCAGTGCGGAACCCCCGGCTGGGCGGGCTCGGCCTCGGCCTCGGGTAGCCGAGTGTGAGAAGAAGAAGGGTGACCATGAGCAGAGCTCCCGCCCTTCAGCCCGGACCGGGGAGCTGCTGGGAGCTGCCAACTGCTGGTGCGATCAATTCTTGTAGGGTTTGTAAACATTAAACCTGCCGGTTTGGGGGGGTGTCCGTGTCTCTGCCCCGAGGCAGGACGATGATAAACCCCAGCAGGTCCAGCGCAGGCCCAACTGCCTCAGCTCCTCTGAGAGATGGCTTCAGGGGGAGCTGGTGACAGACCTGTGAGGGGCTGAGAGGGATGGAGCCAGACACGGGAGAAGGAGAGATAACAGGCATAAACTGGAAAGAAGAGAGGTGAGGCTGTGTTTAAGGAAAAGCTTTTCCCCGAGTAACCAGATCTGAGCTGAGAGCAAACCTGCATTGAGCAGGAGGTCAGACCAGAAACCTGCTGAGGCCTCTGCTGACCTGGATTTTGCTATGATTGTTTTAGGTGAGAACCATGGTTCCCCTTGGAAAGGTACGTACCGGCCTTGGTGGTCACAGAGAGCAGCTTGGAAGCACCAAACTTACCCTGTGTGGGTATAAATACGTTAGATAAATAGTACAACTATGCCACCTTTTCTGAACTGCTGTTTCTTGAGGCCCGTTCTGTGGTAGGTGAAGGGTTGGGGTTAGTGTAGGGGAGTCTTCTCTGTCTGCAGGAGGAGGCAGGACCGACTTCACTGCAGGTCAGGGATGAAGATCCTCAGCCCCGAGCTGAAACATCTCAGTAGCAACCAGCCATCGCACAGTGTATACCCACTCCTGGTGCCCACTGGAGGGGAGATGGGCTCTGCAGCTGGATCCTTTCTCTTTCCATTGGCCCAGTGACATCATGCCCTGTTCCATGCAGGGGATGGAGACTGCTTCCCAGGCTCCTGTCACTTCCTTTTTTGCCTCATTTTCAATAGGTGCTCTAATGCCTGTCAGTGTTTTACTTATCCGGATTCTTCCCAGGCTTATCTCTTGGCACTCTTGCTCTGAATTTTGGCACTGAGTGCTACGGTGTTTGGGCTAGGCTGTGTGCATCCTGGGCTTGTTACTTAGGGATTGGACATAGTATCCTTTTTGCCAGAGCTTGGGAACCATGTTGTGCAAAGAGATGTTTTTCCTCTTAAGTCAGCTTTTCCCCTTCTTACCTGTCACGGGTATTTTTGGGCTGAGAAACGGTAGAGTGAAGCACGGAGAGTAAGAGGGAAAAAGCCCTGAGAGTTCCTGCCTCTGCTGTGTGGGCAAACCCCACATCATTCGAGCCATAGGAGGATTTCCATGGACATAACTGCCTCTTCTGTCATGGCTGGATCTTGGGGAGTGGGGGAGAATGGGAAGTCACAGGCAGAAGAAATCTCTAGGAGAGAGCAGTGACAAGAAGCTGCTCCCTGCACCAGGCTTCAGAGGAGCCGCCGTGGTAGCAGTGGAGTTGGAGCAGGGAGCAGGATGAGAGGCAGGGGCTGCTTCCACCTTCATGCAGGGCTCTATGAATCTGCCCCTCTCCCCAGGGCAGGAATCCCTGAACCCTCTTTTTACCTGCCACACCTGTGATCCCAAAATAGTCTCATCTCGCTGAAAGAGCTGGAGGCAAGACCATGCCACCAGAGTAGGGGATGGGGAAGGAAGATCTACAGCAACCATCCACCCTGGTGGAAGAGCAGGCTGTGTGTGTCACCTGTCCTACAGAGCGAACGTGAAACTGCCTTGCTGTTCCAAAGTGCAGATGGTTGTAATTTCCTGATGGAGTCATCTTCCTCTTCCCCCCCTTGCTGCTGCAGTGAAATAGCTCAGCTGTCCTCTTTCCTCCCTGCGCCTTCCCTTCTGGGGTGGGATTAAAATCCCTGGCCTATGCTGGTTGCCTCTGCACGACTTTTCTCCTTTTTCCACTCAATGGCCCTCTTGTTTCCTTGTCAGTCTGTTTGCTCCTCATATATTTTAGGAATTTTTTATTTATCTTTCCTTTCCTGCTATTTTTGTTTTGCCTGCTGCTCCCCGGCTATTCCTCTGCGACCCGGCTTGGCTGTTTACACCCTTGCTATTACAGACGTCTATATTGTTCCAGTCTTCCTCTGCTATTTCTGTCTCATTGAGAACCTCTGTATTGATGGTTTCTGCAGGCGTGGGTTGCTGACACCTTCCAAAATCGCTCTGTATTTAAAGGATAGAGCAAGATCTTGTTTTCTCTCACGTGCTTCTCTCTGGGACATCAGTTACATCCATCCCAAACTGGTGTGGATGAGGAGCTCTTCAGACCAGCAGCGGGTCCTTGGCATCAGCTCAAATAACAACTGTGGGTCTTGAAAAGCTGTTCAGGTTTTCTCTGAACCTGCCCCTGCCTTTGGGTCTGGAGGGCTGTGGTAAGAAGGAGCTGCTGTGGGAAGGGCTGGCTGGGCCTTTTTTCCCTGGGAAGAAGGGAACCGTGGGGCAAGCTGGGACCAGTTACTGATTTGTTGCCTGCTGGAAGAGGAGACAGTGGTGCTTAGACTTTCCAGCTGGGAAGGCACTTTGAAGACTCCCTTGAGGAAAAACTGTTGCATTTGGTTAGTTATTTTCAGCCTCTGGGGTTTTTAGTCTATAGATTGTGTCTCTGGGACTCCCTTTTTGGTTTTGGACCCATTCTGGAAGGGACACAGATCTGTGGTACTGAGGAGAGAATGTGCTCATGGGGATGTAGTTGTATGGCTTTGGGAGCTACTTTTCTATCCTTGGCTCAGGGTCCAAGACCAGAATTCCCACGTGTAGAGAGGAGAAAACAATGCAGCCCACAGTGCTAATGTGTTAATAGAAAGGCTTGTCTGGCTGCTACCAACTTTGACTGGCAGGGGTTAGGAAGGAAGGAGAGGGGGTTTAAAAAAACCTTTTTATTTGATACTTCTCCTTAGGCAGGCATGACCAGTGTGACCTCTGGGTCACTGACTGCTCCTGTAGAAGCCTGGCAGTCTTTTCTGAGATGCTCATATGTGGTTTGCTCCAGACTTCTGGAAGTCTTCGGGAGGAAGGTGTTTGGGCTGGATCTGCCTTGTCATTCTGCGTGGGAATTCCTGTCATGTTTAGGGGAGTTAGAAACTTTGTAAAAACATTCTCCCTCCTGCTGCTCACATACCACAGGAAATTCTTGGCAACCTGACAGGTAGCTAAAGAATACCACTGGTGAGCAGGGGTCCCCAAGGCCCTGCACCAGCAGGGACTCTGTGCCAGAGACACAGCTCCGGGGAGCATCGCCTCTGAGGTGAGCAGCCCTTCACACTGTGCTGGGCCATGTTCAGTGTACACCTGACAGTTTGGGAGCAGTAATTTTGAGAGCTAGGCTGGCACCAGAGTTGGATCAGCATCCTCCCCATGGCAGCACCTATACCTGGGAGCTGTGGTTGGGTCAGGAAGAAAACCCAGAGTGGTCTCCATGCTGACAGCTTGTTGCTGGGCTCACCCCTAGGAGGTAGAGGGGAATAGGAGCTTCCACCAGCACAGCCCTGGTCTCCAGAGCATGGTGGCCTTTGCTGTGTCCAGATCTATCACTCTGCTACAGATTATGGATTGCAGTATTCAGGCTATTGGATACTGGAATTATTCTTACTCTTTTCTGGAGGAAAGAGGAACTTATGTACAAGAACATCTCCAAAATAACCATAACTGGCTTGCAGAGCTCAAAGTTAGACTGTGTGTTTTTATGGTCACCCATGGAACCTTAATTCATCACACCTAAGCTTTTGTCTACATGCTTGCTGATGGTCTTTCTAATAGTGTCTCTGCCTCTTTGGACCAGCCTAGGACAGGATTAAGGTTGCTTAATTTCTAATTCCCTAACTTACCAATGGCCTTTAGTACCTGTTTTCAAAATACTGTTAACAAATACAGCTGATAGTGCTGCTAGTCCGTAGTACTTCTAAGCCTCTGCCTGGGTGAGCCTCAGCTCAGTGCCCAGAGGACTTTGGCATTCTGCAGGCAGCCTGGGAAGCAGCGGGATGGAGAGAAAGCGACTTGTCAGAGGCAACCAGCGAGTGGCAAAGGAAGAGAGCGCGAGTCTCCGGGCGTGCAGCCCAGTCCCTGTGTGGGCTCAGCCTTACGCTGTTGGATTGTATTTCTGTGTCCTGTGAAAACAGAAAACAAATGCACAGAGGAATGGAAGAGGAATAATTGATGAAAGCTGAAAGTTTCTGAAAGTATAGCAGGTGTATTCACATATGTCTGGCCAGCCCTTGGAGACTGAGTGGGTGTTCCTCTTCTCAGGGAAGAAGTCCGAAGCCTGCTGGAGCAATGCTGGTTAATATTGTTGGGAAGAGTCTTAACCATTCCTGGAATCTTTCAATAAAATGCTGTTAAAAGTGGGAAGAATCAGGAAGAGGTGATTTTGGGAGCCTTGAATCCATCTGCAATGTGTCAGTCAGGCTGGCTGAATTCAGGGCAGTGTGGTTGCTGAGAGTGTGGTTTGCTCTGTTCCCTTGCCCTGGCAATAACTTTTTTGAGGACCACGACAAGCAACTGTAGCTCAAAGGCACGTAGTGCTCACAGGCAGCACTAGCTGTGCAGGTGGAGTTTGCTGTCAGGGTCCCACCAGCCAGTTACTGGGTGGTGTGCAGGAAAACATGAAGAGCAGTTCCACCAAACCAGCCCAGTTCAAACACTCCACTTGCTTTCATTCCTAGTGGTGTTGCTGTTTGTTACTGTGGCGATTGGGTGGCATTTGCTGGAGGCTGGAAGACCTCTAATGGTTGTTTCCTGATGGATCCTCTTCTTTCTGTCTCCACCTCCTGCTTTTGCATATAGGCAGTTCCCTCCAGAGCTGGGTTTTGTGCTCTTGCCCTGCGCTGCTGCTGCAAACAGGTTACTCCTACACAGCTCTTCAGTGGATCCACCACTGGGGAGAGATCTGAGAGCACAGCACACTAATCCTGCCCTTAAGCCCAGACCATCATTGGCCTGGCAGTGCCTGACAGCCTCCTTCACTCGTGCTTTAAATGCTAGTGGAAAT
>WUAM01000089.1:7165411-7187020 GCA_024336885.1 Actenoides hombroni
AGTGGGAGGTGTCCCTGCCCATGGCAGGGGGGTTGGAACTGGATGATCTTTAAGGTCCCTTCCAACCCTGACAGTTCCATGATTCTCTGTAGCAAAGCTTTTAGGCCTCCATGCAGCCCAGGGTTTTGAAAGCTACAGACTCCTGGTAGCTGAGTTTAATTGTTCTCAGACTAATGGTTATTCTGTGCTCTGGGGTACCTGGGTGCTGGGCTCAGACAGGACAGTTGGTGGCAGGGGACACTAACTTTCCTCTGAGATGTTGTAGGCTGCAAACAGAATTATGTTTTCCTTTGCCATTCCTTAGCCAACTGATTGAAAGCCATCCCGTGTGTACAGGACATGAGGAGTGTGTGTCTCTGCTGTGGGACAGTAGTTAGTTACCAGGAGAAAAAAAGAAAATAACACTTTTTCTTTCCTCCCCCCCCAAAAAAATGGAATATATAGTAAATATTTCACAACCCCATAAATAAGAAATGATTGGCCTGATCTTTTAAAACGGTATTTCCCTTTGGGCTCTGACTAAGCATGAGAAAGTTCAGCCTAAGAGGGAATTGAGTTGAAAAAGCAGTGAAAGGTTAGAAGCAAGGCTGTGGCCTGGAATAGGCCTTGCAGACGTGAACTGTGGAGGCTAATGCCTTGCATGTGCAAAAACATTTTGAGGCTTGTGAATTTAAACCATGAAATTAATATATTCAGAACTAAGGTTTTCTTGCCCAGACCTCATGCATACAGGATATGGTGATTTTAATGTTCTGACTGGTGATGGAAAGATATGCAAGTGGTTTTCTGGTGTTAAGGTTAAGGGAGAACCTTCAGCATCTCTCTTTCCTCATCACTTTTAACTATTCGAATTTGCAACCTTAATGTTTCCTTAAAGGGAATTTTAGCTTTTGATTCCCTTTTAGTTTTTGGCAGAGTAACAGAGCAAAAAATGAGAAGTTCCACTGTTGTGCTTGATAAAACTTCCTAACAGTGCCTTACACAATTAAAAGCCTCACGTAACGATGCGTGTGTCTGTGCACACCCGCGGCCACGCGCCACAGTGAACCCTTGCTCATTTACAGCTTTGCCATTAATTTTTCAGTGTTCTTATTTAATAATTCTCCTGCTCCTTGGGGAGAGCCATAAAAATGGATTTTATTTTTCTAATGTGGTTGCATTTTAAGCAGCTACGGTCTCCTTAGATTCCCATTTGCCTAACAAGTAGATGAATATGTTCATCTTCAAATTGAAATGACCAATGGGCTGAGACCAAGAATGATGAATTCCAGTGCAGGAGGAGGACATTAAGAAAATAAGAAGTTAGTTCTGGGATCTACAGTGTGAAGAAATTCGGACCTTCAGGCCTGAGATACGTTCCTTCAGTGCTGTAGGTGTTGCCTTTCACAAGAGCCAATTTCTTTGCAGCTCTGGGGCTGGGGTGGTTCCTTTTCCCCCAGAACAAGATGTTTTTGGCAAGGTGCAGTGCTGTCCGTTGCACCTTAGCACAGGTTACTCCTGTCTTGCTCTTACCATCTCCCTCTCTGAGTACACAGCAGGACTGGGATGGGGGAGAGTTTGTCACTGTGATTTCTCAGGTTTTCTGTAACATGGCATATCTGTTTCCCTTTACCTTTCCCTGCTGCTGTCAGATAGTTCTGACCCAGTGCCTTCACATTACAGCACCAACATCTTTTTTAAGGCTGGGTGAAGTAAGGAACAGTTCCCGGACCTGTTTTTTTAATAGAGTAAATTTGAAGTTGCTCTTCTGACGTAACTGTTACACTGAGGGTTCTTTTTGGACGTCCTCTCTTTGGGTATCTACCTCTTGGGTGTCCTGCCTTAGAACCACACAAGGTGTGCTCAGGCACATGACACATGGTTGTGCTGGAAGTTTTGATGTTTATGGAAGTCCTGCAGCTCCATAGCTCTGGAGAAGACCAATTTCTCTGTATGTAGTTCTAATCTAAGGTTTTAAAGAAGGATTTTCAAGTTGTCTATATAAACCTGTGATCTTCACATGATCTTATGCAGAAAATCACTACTACAACCATAGAAGCTAAATTTCTGCCTCTTTCCCAGATAGTGACCAAATAGACCATGTTTACAGAAATCTGGATGCTAATACTTGGCAACAAATCTCTTACAGAGTCCCTAGGCAGCAAAATTGATGGAGAAATATATTTACTCTAATAAAAAAGGATGAGAATTTTCGTAATTCCAGGCTGTTCTGATCATCCATCAGTTTGTCCTGAAAATGTCAGGAGAGCTTTACTGAAGATGGTTAAGAAGGGATACACTTTCCATCTTCCAGCTTGGGTGGAAATGGAGCAAACAGCAATGCCATTAATTATTCCAGATTCTTCTTTCAGCCAGAACCTTTGTCTGTTGAGCTGCTTGTTGGCATTTCAGCAACACTGAACCTGAGTAGCACATAAAAAAAACCCTCCCAAAACACTTCTAAAATGTTTTAAGTTCTCAGTATTTTCACTTCCAGGGATATTCATAATGAGGAAAAGCAGAGCAGTACAAGGATTACCTTCATGAGGCCTCTTCCTTTCAACCTAAGCAAAAAGGTCTGAGTTCTTGATTGTCTTGGGTGATTGTAGAGAGGAGGCTTCTGCACCCTTCTGAGCTTATTTGAATTTGATTTTGTTCTTTACAGAGTTTTATGGAGCCAGGATTATCTTCTTCAGTGCAGCTCAGTCATTTAACTATCACTTTTCCTTTCCACGTTGGAAACTAGGCAGAGATACTCCGTGTGAATTCCCATCTGGAAATTATAGTAAGAACAAAATTTATAGTCACGGACAAATGATTAGGAAAATGTCAAGATGAGGTTTGCTTTTCCTTTATGAAACTCTCAGTGCTACATCATTTAATCTAAACAGTTGTGAAGTAGATAAGTAGTGTGTTCCCAGCCAAACGGGTTTGATTCCAAAAGAGGGTTAAAATCAAATGGCCTTTATTGTGTATTGTGAGTGAGTCTACAATGTGGGCTGGATTGAGTTTTTCACTTAAGATGGAGGTTTCAGCATCCCTGTTGATAGAAAAGAGAAATCTTCCTGCATCAACAGGTTAGGTATGTGCAAGTACACCTATTTATTTTAATTATGCAAGGTTGAGGCTGTTCATTGTTCAGTTGCTGGTAGTTGCACCTGCAGACACTCTTTCAGCGTTCTTTATCTTACACTTAGTTACAATTTGAATAAAAAAAAAAGAATCCAGCACTGCCCTGAAGTGCCACCAGAATGAAGAAGTATGAAACTAGATCTGCTGGAGTTAATTGTATTGTCTGGTGTGTCTGAATTCTGTCGTGGAGTCTGAATACCCAGGTTCACAGTGCTGATTTGGGGGATAACTGTAAAACACCATACTATTTTCACATTAAATTGATGGTATTTGCAGCCTGTTTGGATTCAACTTTAACATACTTTTAACTGTGGGAGAAGGAAATTCATTGATGTGTAACTTCCTGAGAATGCCTGGGAAGTCCTTTCTCTCTCAACATCCAGTGACTAGTCCCCAAAATACTTTGTCCCCAAAATACTTTTTCCCCAAAATATTTTAAAAGAAATGACAGTATGTGACCATCAGACTATTATCACTGTCTTTCAGAAATGAATTCAGGATATTTCCCTCTGGATGGAATTTCTTGCTGTTCTGGCACCAGGTTTCCAAACTGGAGGGATTACATAGAGCCCTGGGTGCTCTGCATTTAAATCTCCGTCGTGCTGATGAATTCAGCTGACACGTGGTTTGGATAAAGTGTCACAGAATTCCTAGCATTCACTGGCCACCTACTTGAAAGCAGCTTAAAAAATGCTGTAAGGTGAAGTCAATCCTGTAGCTACTGAATGCGTCTGCTGCAGCTCTTCTGAGGAGCTGGGACTAAGCTCTGCTATGCTTCAGCAAGAAACCAAGCATGAGCCAGTGGCTCGGTGCCCTCTCAGCTGTCATTTAGCTCCTTGCCAGCTTGAAGGTGAGCTAACACCTCGCACCATTTTGGGGTAATTTCAAGGGATTTGGTCCCTCTGTGGGAAGGTGTGGGATTTCCTTTTTCTTGGCTGGGTAGTTTGCAGCTTGAGCACCCCCCTTTGTGAGCACGGGAAGCACCATGCTGGGTTAAGCCAGCGTGTTCCTAGAGGTCTCCTGTATTCCTGACAAAGGCCAAATGTTTGTGGGAAGTAAGTAAATGATCGTGAAATGAGTGATCTTGGAACAGTTTGCCCACGGGGAATGTTTTTTCCTAACCCCCACTTAGGATCTGGCTTGTGCCTTTGCGTGCGAGGGTTTCTGTCCTTTCCAAATTTCTGGATTTTATTATTATTTAATCCTTACTAATGTAACTCTGGCTACTTTAATCCTCTTCAGGGGTTGCTGCTGACTTTGGGCTCAGTCCTGCTCCATTCTCGAGGAATTTTACCATTAGACACCTTTAAGTTCAGCTCAGATGGAGGTTGCAACTGATTTTACTGGCAAGCCCACTGGGCTGTCAATGCGGTTGTAACGCTGTGTGCGAGAGCGCAGCCTGAGCGGGCAGGAGATGGAGGCCTCCAGGCAGCAGCCTCTGCAGGCCTGTGTTCTGCCTCTCCCCACTGCCAGCCCAGCATCTAGAAGGAAGCCCCTAAAGATGCCACAGGGTTTGGTCAAAGGGATCGTCCGTGGAGCTGCTCAGGGACCATCCTGCTACTTTAGGAAGCCGTAAATATTTTCATTTCCATCTCGGTGCCCCTCTGGCTGCGGAAAGGGAGAAGCAGCTTCTCTGCAGAGCTGGCTTTGTGCTGCCCTGGCTGGAATCCTCAGAAAGAAGTGAGGGTCCCAGGTGTTATTGCTCCCTGTTGTAAGGAAGCAGTAGCTGCACTCTGGGACTTCTCCGGGGGAGGCTGCTCAGGTACCCTGTGCTCTGGGTGTTTCTTTTCAGCGTGCAGCGCGTCTCAGAACATCCCGGCCTTTCCTGGTTCTTTGCATCAGGTGGTTTAGTCGTGGTGGCTTTGGCTGTCCCTGCAGAGCGTTGGAGTTGCTTATGGCTCCTTTCAGTGAGGCAAACATCCCAGGGAAGATGATGCTTTTCTCAGGTACCTCTACAGAACTGTTCAACCAGCTCCAGCCCTCTGTGCTTGTCACCAGCAGGACTCGTGAGGAGGCCAGCAGCTGCCAGCAGGTTTTCAGGAGACAGTTCAGGAATGTGAAACTGAGCATCAGGGCATCTCGTGGACTGTCCTGCAGTCCACTGGCCGTGGCTGCAGGGATGCTGCTGGTACTTGGTTGTCACATAAGCCTCACTCAGGAAGCCTGGTTAGGGGGAGAAACATCACAACCTCGGAAAGAGAGGTGACAGATAAACGTATGGCACTGAGCTTAACTGGGAGAAATCCAGTCCCCCTCCTCTTTCACAGATGCTGCTGGACTTCGTGAACAGTTTGGGAAACCTTGTTTCCCAGGGTGAGCCAGGAATGGGGGGTTCCTGGAGCTTGGTGCTTCCTTTGCCATTCTCAAACCTTCTGGTGTGAAGATGCCACTCTGTTAATGGAGCAGGACAAGTAGTGCTGTCCAGACTGCCCTCTTCTTTTTGCTGCTTTTTTTGTTCACTGGAACCTGGAACACTGCTGGATTTTAAGAACAGCTCAGCAGGCTGCTGGAATCTATTTACTTTCAACAGCTTTGCCCTTCCCCATTTGGAGGGTGTCCCTACTAGTCAGCTGTTTCAGCAGTGCTCTAGAAGAGCAGCATCACTTAGGATTCAAGTGTATCTGCAGAGTGCCTGACTGCCATGAGAGCTCCTCTGGCAAGTAGCTTTTGTGGCTTCTTCCATTGGAAAGGTCAGTATGAGTTCTGGGCCAGGTCAAAAGTGTTCTTCACCTCAGAGAGGTCCTTAAGAAGCTTCTGCAGCCTGCTGTGTGGAGACCCCGTCATTCTAGGCCCTCGATGGGATGTCCTCACCGCAGCGATGTCATCTGGATGATGTATGTAACTGTTCCTGTGATGCTGCACCGAGGTCCTTGAGCCCCCTGGAAACTCCTTTGTACAGTTTTTGTGGTCTCGGATTCCTGTACTTAAAAGGGTGGGTTAAGTGATCTGTATTTTTAGCTTGTGACACAAAAGTCCTCACCTTCCAGCAAATTTCTGACGTTTGTTTTTCCTTTCCTGAATTTCTGGAGCAAAATTCACTGGGGCCCTGGGCCAAGTGCCCTAAGGCAGAACCTTCTGCCTGCCGCTGTTGGGCAGTGCTCTCTGCCCTCCCTCTTTCCTGCCGAAAGGAAATAAGTGTTTTCTCCTCTGCTGAATATTGAAAGCAAAACTTGAGATACTTAATGCAACATCTGGGAAGAAAGATGGCCTGGCTGATCCTCCCTCGGGCCGGGTGCTTCAGCAGCTACGCACGGGAGGAGCCAGCCAGCAGCAGCCCCTGGAGCCAGGCAGGAAAGGGCAGCACCTTCCCTGGCTTTGTCTGGAGGTGCACTTGCAAGCAGGGGGCCAAAAATGCTTTTGGGTCCCATGGAGTTATTTCCTGGAGTACTTCAAAAAACCTGGCTGTTGTGGCATCTCAGTCAGTCAGTCCTTTATCTCTAAGGCACTGCCCTGTGACAAGACCCGTTGCTTGCCTCTGTTTTTTTCTAGTAAGAGGTGATGCTGTGTTTTGGTGCCTGTGTTTCACAAGATTAAACAAGGGCTGACTTAAGTATTTAAGGCCATTACTCGTTAGACCTCTTTCTGGAAGCACTGCTCCCCTTGGGTAGACTCAGGAGCACGAAGGAGGAGTGGTATTTGCTGGAGTTTGTTTTTAACTGGATGTCTTTAACTCTAGGTTTGCAGCAGCCATGTATGGGGGTTGCTCAGCAGGGATGTGTTCTGCAGGAGTGTTGCCTGAGTACCAGTAAGGGACAGCACCCCACCTCTGTGCTGCTGGGCTAATTAGTATCTTTCCCTGTATTTTCTCTTGAGTCCTAATAGTGCCTGTTGGTCTGGTTTTGCTGTTGGTGGAGCTGCACTGCATTAAGGTCTACCTGGTGATAGCAGAGAGCTTGAATCGGAGCAGACTGCCTTGAGCAGCACTAGTTTGGTGGTCCCTGGTGCTGTCTCTGCTGAGGTTTAGGGCTGGGGCTTTCAGCCTGGGCTTGCAGACATACCAGAGCACTGGCAGCCCCTTCTGACTCTTCCCATTGTGCTGTTACATCTCTTGTGTACAGTGCCCCAGCTGGAGTCCACCTTGGTGTAGTAGTTACAACCCAGAGCAGGAAGAGTGGTAGTGCACAGGCTGAGTCTGCTCAGTGAGTTTCTGGCTGAGCAAGCTGTCGGTGCTGGAGCAGCACTGGAAGTGCTCGGTGGCTGTCAGCCAAGACAGCTTTATTGGGTAAGAAGGAATAAGACTGACACTTGGCTACAGCTCTGGAAGAGTGACTGTTTCAGAGAGGGTAAAGCTTAGCTACACATGGACAGTCTCCTCAGAGCGTCTGAATTCTCCACTAACCTGGTCTCTGACACTTGGCACTATGTGCTGGGTGTTATCTCCTTTCATGAGTTGAAGAGATAAGCACCAATACCAGCTGGAACAAATTCTTCCTCCTCAGAATTTCCCTATAATCACTGGGGGTCATTCTTCCTTCGGGGAAACAGTCCCTAACAAAACAAGCAAATGCCTGTTCTCTTGGGGGCTTTACCATGGTTTCCTTTTCCCCAGCCTGCCTGGGGAAGGAGCTGGGCATACCCAGCGTGTGCTGCACAAGTCTGTGCTGCTGACAGTGAGATCCCCACGATCTTCCCTAAGTCCCAGAGACTACAACTAGCCACGCCTGTTGGAGTCCAGGAAATGCTGTGCCTCTGGCGTTTCGTCTATTCTGTCCTAACAAGTCTCCTTATTTATTGAGCACTTTTCTTCCAAGCTAAGGCCATAATAGTTTTCTTCCTCCAAATGGAGGTGTTGAAAGTGGTCGGTACTTGGTACTCCTTTGGAGAACTGTCAGTGCATCTACCGAGTGGCTCACTGCACTTCACAGCAGAGGTTGGTTTCTTGTCTTGTGGGACTGGTTACTGATGACACGTTATGAATTTTCTCTGCTGATCATGGCCTGCTTTCTGGAGCAGATGTACAGATACTCAGTAGCAATCGTTGGATTTTCTCTGTTGTTGAAGGGTCCAGGGTAGATTGAGACCCTCGGCGCAGTTGTACCGACCACGGCCGGAGGCTGCAGAAGAGGATACAGTGAAACACAGTTAAACTTGACCCACTTTTTATCACTTGAATGTTCTCTCAGTCCTGTTTTGCTTCTCCTCTTCCTTGAGCAGGGCACTGTCTGAAGCAGCGAATCCTTTTCACCTGGCTATATACAGCTGGGCTCTGTCTTGTTCAGCCCAGACTGTTAAAATACCTTCGATCCTGTAGTGTTGCTCTGCTCTGATTAATATACAAGTATTTTTTTGGTCATAAAGTTCCAGTGCCCACCTGTTTAAAACCTTCTATAGTTGGCATTTTTCACTTACAGAGCATCACAGCTTCTACTTTTATTCTGCCAGGCAAAATAAAGGGCAGAAAGTGATTCTTCATGTAGTGTTGGAACCCCTTGTGCTGGTGGAGACTGCGGCAGCGAACCCAAGTGAGACTCCACCAGTGCATAGTAGCTTGAACTATTTCTTTTAAAAATAAAATTACTGAGAAGAGAAATAAAAACTTACTTACTGTATGTCCTCTGGTGTGTTGGAACACAGTGTGGAAGAGGTAAGCCCAAGGCTGTAACCTTGCTGATCTATGGACAGCCGAGCTGCTGCAGGGAGCTCACGGAGTGGCCGCTGCTCTGCGGAGCTGTGGCACTGGGTGCTCACACTCCTGGCTTGCTCCTCTTGTGAAGTAAAACACATTTGTTTCGAGATTGTTTGTGGCTACGCAAGGAGATGTGGTTTCTTTCATTGGCAGTGGGCTGGTAGCGTGCAGCCTGTCAGCTGCTCAGCTGATGGGTACGATGCTGCAGGCTGCAGGGGGGTGACTGTTCCCAGTTGTCAGGCTGTACCCCGAGGTGTATGTCAGGTGTCAGAGGATGGAAGAACCCCACCAAGCTGACAAGTTTTCCTCCTATGCTGATGTGGTAGCTGAGCCAAAGATATTTGTTGTCCCCTGTCCAGACCAAAATGAGTTCATAAGCATCTTGAGCTTTTTGCGTCTGTCTGTCCTTGCCCTGCAGCGGTGGTGCAGGGAGTCTGTTGTTGCTGGGAGTCTCGGGGGGGTCTCGGGTACAAACAGATATGAAAAGAGACTCCATCAGTCCTCCTGTCCACTGAGCACCTTGCTGTCGTTCGTGGGCTGGACTGCTGGTTCTCTTTGGGTTTGGTTTACAGCGTGGGTGGTGGATGCTGTTTCTAGGCAGCAAGCAGCAGTGGCGAGAACCAAGAGCAGTGTGAGTGTGTAGGCACATCCAGCCCGTGCTGTAGTTGGCACAGTAAGACTTCTGACAGCTCATACATTGACTCTGTGTTTAGTTCTGCCAGTTTGTCCCCATCCTGACCAGTTCAGTATCCCTGAACTTCCAAAGGAGATTTCAGTAGGGTCTGTTGCTCTGCGTCCTCATTGCTGCGAGGTCTCCTGGAGGGGAGGTCTCCTGGGGGATAGGTCTCCTGGAGGGGAGGTCTCCTGGAGACTGTGCTGGAGAACAGAGCTGCCTCAAGAGGAAACAAGGAATCTCGATATGCCCCAAGCCATGTAGCCTGGGGCACGCAGGGGACGTTGCAAAGCAGTGGTGGCCTTAGAGGATGGACAGAGCGTGTGGGATGGGTGCAACTGCACGGGAGTGTCTGAGCAGCATTGTCCAGGGTGCCTGCCTTCTGCCTCAGCATTTCTAAAGTTGCCTGTTTTCTTCTTCCTACAGACAATTTTAGGTACACGTGTGACATTTGTGGGAAAAAATATAAATATTATAGCTGCTTCCAAGAGCACAGAGACCTACATGCCGTGGATGGTGAGTACTGTTTTGACACTCAGACACCCAAACTAGAATGAGAAGTTGCTAGGGAAGGCAAAATGTGGTTCTGCAGGACCGTGCAGCCCATGATGTACAGGACATGGCACACTCACCTTTCTCAGTGGAGTCACAGTCCACACACAGGCACTGCAGGAAGGAGTTTGCTGTGCTTGGTTCTCTTTGCGTGCATCAAAATAACCCCCTCTGCTGGGACTTGTGGTCCTTGCAGCCCTGTCTGTATTAAGGTTCATGGTCAGGATGGATGTGCTAGAACGAGTGCCTCAAGGTAAATTGTCAGTCTGGCTACTTTTGGGCAAGAGTTGGTGGCCTTTTGGTTTCTGACTTCACAGGTTTGTTCCAAACATGCTCCTCTGTGAGAAACCACATTTCAGAGTTTAAAAATGTTGTTTTGTTCTTGTTAATCACTGTGGTAGGGAACTGATGCAGTTGTCAGTGGATCTTACAGGCCAGTATTTCCTCTGTGAATGTAGATGTGGCCTAAGCTGGTGACACTTGGACAGAAGCAGACACCCTCCTCCAGAAGCAGTGGTGTTTTTTCTACACTGGAGGAAATAGAAGCAACAACATACTGTCTTTGGCTTGCCCCCTCCTTACTGGGCATCTAAAGCTCCTTGACTCAGAGCCCACAGATACTCCAAACCCTGAGTGTGTATACTGCAAGCCTGTGGACACTGCTTGGCCATGGAGGGAGCTCTGGCAGAGTTTATCAAAGAAGCTGCTTGGAACACAGAAGGGTTTGATTTTCTCAGAAAAGCAAGTGCTTTTTCACAGTACACAGCGCCCAGAAAAATTGCTGGTTTTAACTGGAACACGCGGACGTCTGCATGTTCTCCCAGAAGTGCCAGCATTCTCCTGCAGTGCAGCACAGCAAGCTCCCTTCTCCCATCGGGAGCTAAAATGAAGTTGCTGGCTCTGAAAGTCACTGTTGGGTGGACGTGTCTGCTTCTGTCAGAAACGTGTCTTCGGAGCTCTGGTTCAGGGAGCGCTGCCGAGGGTGACGAGAGGGCTTTGGAAACGGCTTCCGCTTGTGTCTCGCAAGGACACTCTGTCTCGGCTCCTCCAAGGTTGTGTTGTAGCAAACACGAGCGTGAGGCAGCCTGTGCATCCCAACTTCGCGTGGGGCTGTTGCAGTAGCAGAACAAAGGCCTTGAGAATCTGTGTGTATTAGGGCTGGGCATGCTCAAATAGCTCCTGTGTGGATGTTGCTGGGAAGAGGAGGGACTGGGGCACGAAGCCTGGTTTATTCTGTGGGGCTGAAATATGCTGAAGCAGTGTGTGAAATACAGCAGGAAAACAAGGCCATTTAAGAGGATTTAATTTCTGTTTTGTTTCTTCCCCTCCTTCTTCTATTCTGTGTTAGTTTTTAGTGTGGAAGGGGCCCCAGAAAACCGGGCAGGTAAGCTGAGATCCTTTGTGTGCTTTATTTCACCAACCTTTTCAAGCATTCAGTAGTTCAGGCACAGCAGGTCCAACTATGCTTTTAAGAGTCGAGGGAGTTCTGTCACTGATGACAGCAGGAGAGGGAGCACCCTCTCTCCCTCCCCCAGTGTCTACAGCCACGAGGTTGATGCCCAGCCCTAGTAGATACCAGGCTTTTGTTGTACATACGATTGATCAGGCTTCTGAAAATCAAATAAGCAGGTGTTTCCTGTCCTCGGTGATTTAGTGAATTGTTCAAGGCATACATTAAATTAGTTTATAAAACGGGTTGGGTTCTGATTTGTTGCTAGCTGTGCTGTCAGATGGTAGAAAGTCACTGGTCAATATTTGTTAGCTGACTTGCTCGCAGACTGCATCACCCTGCACACTTTCAGACAGTGTAATGTCATTAGATAGGAGATGCACTGGAAGAAAACCAGAAAATATGGATCAGGCTTTGCAGTGTGTTTGTTGAGTCTTTCTCTGTATTTTTTAAACATTCCATACCTACAAGGCACCATTACTGGAATGGAGGTGGGGGTAATCCTGGGGAGGAGGAGGAAGAGGAGGGGGAGGGACCAGTCAGACAGAAGGGTCATTGGGTCTATATTTATAAATATTTACATATATAAATTTTATATCTCCTGAAATCTTGTTACAGATCAAAATGTCATTACAGATGCAGGAGCATTCAGTGCCCATGCAGCTGTAGAAGGAAAACCTGAGGGTGTTGTCAGCTCTCTTGTTGGTTCTGTTCTCTTGCAGACCCCTATGACCAGGCCGTCATAGCAGCAGATGAAGTGAAGGAGGAGGAGCCGGAACCGTTCCAGAAGATTGGCCCAAGTATGAGTTATTTTACAGCTTCAGATGGGAAAGGGAAAGCACAAGGGATTCAAATCAGGCATTATCCTCTAGGAAAACCAGAAAGCACTGCCATACCCAGAGGTGTTGGGACCTGAGGGCTGCTGGAAGATATGTTTAGGTTCAAATGAACACCAAACACCAACAGCCCTGGCCCTAGGGAATGCAGCCTTGTGATGTTTTGTGCTCAAGAGCTCTGCAAAGAGAAGAGGAAAGAGGTTCAGGGGAAAAGCAAGCTGGCAGCAGTGGAGAGGGTCTTAAGGTGTTCTGACAGAGCTGGCAGGGGATTGCCTTTGTGGTGTGTTTATCAAACAGATCAGAGCGAAACAGAGAGGGGACCAGACTTTGCTGAAGCATTTCTCTGAATTCTCCATTTTGGAAATGATTGATGAATGCTGGGTCTTCCTTAGGCCTGCAGCTTGCCCTCAGTTCTGTACTGCCCAGCACTGGCAGGAGCAGGAATGTCCCTGTGTGGTTACACTGCTTCCTTATTTCAAGTATCCCCAAAGCAGGAGTTAGCACAGTTAATGCCCCAAACCCCCATCCTCCTGCAAGAGAAATCTACAATCCCAGTGTAGGTGTGTAGCTAAGACTTAAACTTGACAACTTATTCCCTAATTTGACTGGTCCTGTGGTCCACACATCACAGACTATCTGAAACCAGAAGACAAAACTGTCTCCATAATCCAGACTTTAGAAGTGGATTCTCTCCTTTGTTTTTCACAGTTACTTGCTGCAGTTTTGAGATAATCTCCTGTAGCTTGTTCAGTTCTGCTGGACTTTTATGCATGGTCCATCACTCTGGCCACTGGCTGTACCTGTTTTCTCCTCTGGGGAAAAGGACGTGGGAATTAGAGGGCAGATCAGTTCCAAGTGTATGAGAACTACGCTCTGGTTTTTGTCCCCTGGCCAGTTCCTGTGTGAAAAGTGAGGAAGTTGGTGACTGCGGGCGGGCGCTGCGCTCCTGTCTGATCTTCCTGTTTGTTTCATCTCCACAGAAACTGGCAATTACACCTGTGAATTCTGTGGCAAGCAGTACAAATACTACACTCCCTACCAAGAGCACGTGGCGCTGCATGCACCTATTAGTGAGTATCCTGCTGGAGATCTCTGTCCCTGCAGACTGTGATTTACAGTGGTTGGTGGTAAACACAAGGGTTGCAGGAGAGAGTGTCGTTTTGGTGGATCCTTCCCCCTGGACCGGTGGGATTGCAGCTGGCAGGATGTAGATCATGTGCTCACCAGGGCACTGTAAAGCCTGAGCTGGAATCTCCTCTCAGAGGGACACTGTTACTCTTAGGTCTGTGATGGCACTGAACTTTTACCAAAGTCTGTGCAATTCTTCATATGTTCCTTGGGGGTTTGATATTTTATTTAGTCGTTTAACTGAGCGAGGCACAAAAGGGGGAGGCTTCCCTAAATAAGAAGTGAACACACAGACTATGAAAGAAGCATCTTTCTTATGACCTTCTGAGATATCATTTCAGACAGTGAGTTAAAACTAGTGTTCAAAATCATGTAGATTACCTTGGCAGCTTGCTACTGAATCACAGGCAATAAAATATCTATGTTGGGGAGCTGGGGAAGAGGCAGTTCTCAGCATGCTACGTGACCCTACGATCCACACTCTGGAGGGACACTATGATCTGCACTCCCCAGACAAAGGGGAGGTTTTAATGAGCAATTAAGTGCAATCCAGTGCAAAATTTTAGTGAAATAACCGAAAGAAATTCTTGCTACATGCTGGTTTTGGATGCTTTAAAAGCATGCGGAGAAGTTCTTTACAGCTGAACTTCATGCTTCTTTCGTAGCGTTGCCCTGGCCTTTGCTGTGGTGTTGGTGCTGGGAGCCAGCGTGGGCCCTCATGCCCACCTCTGTCCTGCTGCCAGCCTTTGGGCTGATGATGAGGATGATGTTGTGAGCTCAGTAGCTTGGCTGCTTCCTTCAGCTGCTGATCCGCTGCCAGCAGAGGGAGCGCACACTCCTTCCCTCCAAATTCACCTTCCCTTAGGGTTTTAACTTATTATAGCAAGGCAGCTTTGAGTTTAGACACAGCTAGAACTAAATTGGGAACGTAGTCCACCAAAATACCACTTCTGAGGTGAGTCAAGGCTTGGTGGCTCTTGATGGTTCCCATACACAGGTTCTCCGGAGCATGGGCATGGACTGAGATTGTGGTAGAAGGTGTAGGGCGTAAAATACCTCTAGAGCCATCGTCACAAAGTTAGGCTTATCTGCCTGAAGGAACTAATCCAGTGCTTATTATTACACACATAAGTTATTCCTAAACATCCCTGCACCCCCCCAGCTCCACCTCTTAATTCAGGTGTTTTCAGGTCCGTTGGTGGTGATCAGCAGTAGGTCAATCTCCTAGGACAGATGGGCCCTCAGATGCCAAGTCTTTGGTGTCTCCAGCCCAGCCCTGTACGGAGAGCTAAGGTGCACTGTGCTGTAAGGACTGTGCCTTGAATCTCTGCTCAGCAATAGCAGATTCTCATCTTCCCAGTACTTGCCATTTCAAGGGGATTTATCACTATGGGTATCTCTCCACCCTCCCAACCAGCTGTAGTAATAGGCTGCAGCTCCTGGTTCTAGTCCAGGCTCTCCAGCACAGAAGAAAAGCAGAACAGTGTGTCTCTGAGAGGTGTTTGCCTGAGGTGGGCCCTGCAGAACTGCCTGTGGATAGGAGTGGCCCACACAGACACTGCTGGTCTCCTGTGCAGAGGGCAGCTGCAGGCTCCTGGTGGCCACTTCTCCACTGCCACAAGCCACTTTTGGAGGAGGAGGTGCATTCATGTGAATGCTGGGGGGGTTGAAGCCATTTCTGCAGTAATCTTTGTGATAGCAAAAGAAGCTGCCCCTGGTGCAGGCTAGACCAGCAGTCACTGAGATCTGCAGATGGGTTTCCAGTCCTTTCAGCAAATACCTTTAACTACAAGGACACTTCAGAGCAGGTCAGGATAATATTTCCATAAGGTTTAACCCCCTCCCCATAAACTTTTCTTTTTCCTTTTTTTTTTTAACCTTTTTTTTTCCTCTCCTAGTTCCCATGACCAGTCAGATTTACAGTTTACAGTGACAAACCACTAACCCCGATGAGCATACAGGAGAGGGCAAGATCAGCTCCCAGGGCAGGCTGGCCAGTACATCCTCCCACCTCCCTGCTGCTCAGACTCTGCACTTCCTATAAGCCAAGGTCCTGTGAGGCAACTGTAAACGCATGACTTTGGAAAAGCACAACTGGCTTTTCTCAGGGCCTAGCAGTCAGAAGAAGTAAAGCTGAGACTGTGTCTTTACCCTGGTCGTGTTCTTCTGGTTATAAGACAAATGCTGAAAAATCAGCTGTAGTGGGAGCGAGTAGGGAAAACACTTCAGCATTAGCAATACAACAATTTGGGTCTCTCTGCTTGAGTGCAAGCTTCCCTTCCGGAGCCTGTCTTTCTGCTTTTCTGTGATGATGGATAAAAGTTCATTCAAAACGGGCTAAAACCAAGGACTTGTATCCCGCAGGATCAATAGGACCTGGCAGGATAATTTTTGGTCAGTGCTGCTGGACACGTGCTGTCTGGAAAAGAGCTCTGCTGTGGGGTTTTCTGGAATTGTTAATGCCAAATGTCTCCTTCAAAAGTTAACTTTGGTTAGCAAGGAGTTGAGGCTTTTTTCATATGCTTAGAACTGGGCCAGTACTCTTTTAAAATACACGTTCTTACGCTGTTCCGTCAGCTTAGTCACTCCTTCTAGGAGGGGTGTCAGAGGCTGCTTCCAAAAAAAAGCATTCATTGTCCCAGTTTAGAAATGTCTCTGAACAGAAGTGCACGGGGGCAGGGTTCAGAGATTCCTTTCTGTCCTCCTCCAGGCTCTGTCTGCTCTGTAAGATGGAACCGATTTAACCACATTTGCAGGTAGCTGGGCCATTGCAACTGCTCTTGGATGATGTGTTTACAGTGCAGAGAAAATCTAGTGCATCTGGGATGTGGACTGGCTGGAAAAGCCACCAAGAGCAGATTTTAGCCTGGGAGGTCCAGGCTCCCTGAGTGTGCACTCACCACATCCTCTTCTGGTAACTGCAGATAAGGCAACAGACTCCCTGGTCATGGAAGTATGTGGTGAGAGTGCTAACATCTGCACAGCTCTCCATGTGTTTTGCTTCCAGGATGAAAATCTAAAGTGATGTCAGGGCCCTGAGTGCACTAATAGGTCTCAGTGGCTCTGACCAGACTCCCATGGGGCCTCCTCCCACATTCAGACTCCCTGTTTCAGCTCTGCTCTGGACCATCAGTCGCTGCCTGAGCTACGCTGTAGGATGTTGGTCACCAGCTCAGTTGTAGACATGCCTGTGCCTGGCTGTGGATCCCACTGGTCAGTACCCCAGCCCATGGACTGACTTCCCAGCTTGACATCAACCCCATCTAATCACTCTGGATCTTCCTGAGAATCGCTGGTGGGTCTGGCCCTGTTGATCCTCACCAGAGCTGATCCTGCTGCTGATCTGTGGATTGACTTTCCAGCTTCACCACTGACCTGTCTCATTGCTGTGAACACCCTGATGATCTGGACTCTTGGTTGAACCTGGCTGTCATTTCTGCTCCTCCATTCCTCACCAATGTCAAGGGCTGTGGGATGGGCCCTGGCTGTCAAAGACCCTGCCCTGCCAGCCCTGTGATTGTACGTGGCTCTGTAGAGGACAGACAGACCTACACCCACCCTGACACCTGAGACAACTCAAGGAAGTTCATCAAGCCTCTCTGCTCAATTCTTTCCTTATCATGAAGGACACGAGATACAAATTGTTCATCAGAGTGCTTAAACACAGCGTTTCTTACAGGCAGCTTTTCTCACGGCATTTTCTCTTAGGGAGTGGGATCCTCTTTGGTAGCACATCTAGTTTCCACACAGGTCCTGCCTAACCAAGAAAAAAACCAGATCCAGATTCCAGTTAGATGGTGTGTCTTTGCTTCCTCCATCTCAGTGACTGAAATCTGTTGAGTTCAGATTTTTTTCTCATTGCAATCCCACAGTGCCTCAGCAGCAGGCTCCACTGGCAGCATTTGTTTGTATGTATAAAAAAGCACGTGAAGAATTTGCTGAGTTTGAGCACAGGGCTTTTCCTGAGCAGAGATTTCTGCTCAGCGTATTGAATTTCAGGCCACTGTTAAGGAATCACTTTCCATTAAACTCACTAAGGAGCTTTTCCTCCAGAGGTGGTGGTGTCATTCTGTCTGAACCATCTGAATGGTTCCTTACCCATCCTGACAAGATCTTGGTGAAAAAATGGGGAGGCACAGATTATTAGCCAGAATTTTTCACCTGGAAAAAGCAGAGTTACTGAGATAATCTGATCTCAGTTCTGTTGTGGTGGTGCGTTGTGGGACTGTGGATTTATGTGGCTTTTTCAAATGTCTGCCATGTTTTCTACTTACTGCTGCAGCTTGCTGTTCACAGAGCTTGGAGGTCTTCCCAAAGAAGGGAAAGCTGCAAGGGACCACTGTGATCACTGGACTGACCAGAGTCACGCGTGCTATAGGACTGCCCTGATTTAAATGCTCACATATAAGTTTTAGAGAGACATCTAATCTTGCTGTTAAGAGTGACAGAAAATGCAGCCACCTTTTAAGGTAATTAGTTTGATGAAGTATTACCCTCACTAAATTAAGACTAAAAATATCCAGCTGTAGCTTTCAGACACTGAATCCTATTTATAACTTTGCCTCCTAAGCAAAGGATTACTGAGTTACCAAATTTCTCTCCTTTCCAGACCTTTGTGTAGCCTGCTGTCAAGTCACTTCGTAGTGACTGGTCAGTCCCAGTTCAACCAAAGGAGTGACTCGATGGTTCCATTGTAAGGTGTTGCTGGTCTTGTTCTTAATTGATCCTCTTGCCTTTTCATTTGAATATTCTCAAGTCTGGTGAGCGCCTTCGTGACGGGCACTGCAGCAGCACAGGACCCCGTGAAGGGACCGACACCGTCTTCCCGATCCCCTTTGGAAGTGCCCCGACGGCGTACCCAAGGAGTGCCTCGGTCTTTTTAGCTCCATCGTTGCCCTGAGAGCTTCTCTACAGCCATCGTGACAGAGCACAGCAAGGCACAAGCTCTTTTTCTCGCTGCCAAGGTGGAGTCCCCCGTCTTTCAAATACCACCTGCGTCATCTGTGTTCTTTAGCACACCGCGTGCCACCTCTGTGGCTGTAGCACAATGCACTCCCTACCCAGTGGCTGGAGATCCCTTGCTGAGATTTACCCTCTGCACTGCTTCTCTCCTGCCCTCCCTTCTCCAGGGTGTCACCTTCAACTGGGGCATACCTCAGATGCTTTCTGAGCAAGTTTAAAAAGCTTTTTCAGTTTCCCAGTTATGGGATCATCCATCCACAATGCTGTCTCCAGTCGTGCTGTCTAGCTGCAGGTTTGGAGGCAGGAGGTTTTTGTAACCCTCCAGCAACTCGGTGTTTTCATTTTTGGAAGTTATCTTCAACTTGGCCTTTTCATCAGCCTGAGGCAGTGAGCTCCACAGTGAAGGTGACTTCTCAAGAGCAGAACAGAGGAGCTACGTGATCATCTCTACCTGTGTTGCTTGGTCTTCAGAGGGAATTTGTCATCTGATAAACTAAAGACTAAAATTATTTTTTTTTTTTCAGTGAGTTATTAGCATCCTCCAGACTGCTAGAACTAACATCCTTTTGTCTGTCTTGCCCTGCTGGCTCAACCTCTGTCTCTGCCTAGTGTCAGATGGAGCAGCCTTCTCTGTGGGGTCTGAAGCTGAAGACACACTATTGTCTGTGTTGGGAGGAAAAAGAAGTAACTTTTGAGATCTTCGTAACATTGAGACCTTTTTCTTCAGGTCTCAGGGAGCAGTGTCTGGACTGCTCCCTGAGATCCTCAATGATGCTCTTTGTTCCTGACACTGAATAGTTGACTGATTGCTACTTCTCTTGGTATGGACAGGGAATAAAGCAGCAATTGGTGGGAAGGGGCCTCATGGGAAACCAGATGACACAAAAGCAAGAAATTGTCCAATCTGACTACATTTTTGCTGTCAGTTTGGCAGCAACTGGAGGAGGGTTATCCATGGAGATTGAAAGGAATTCTAGGACTCAAAAGCAAGCCACCTGCCTATTCACAGCTGGCCAGAGACCAAGCAGAGAAGTATCTTGACCTACATGAGAGAAAACCTAGTGCAGAACCTCCTGCAGAGGTACCCTAATATTTACAGGGAATGTCATCTAGTATCAGATCAAGTGAAAACAAACAACTCTTTCTTTTGAGTATCTTTTTGCAAGCCGCTTTGATTGTACACATCCTCACTTCCCAGCCCTGCTGACTGGGGAGATGAGAGCAGCTCACATTTGAGGTCTGTAATGTCTCATGGGTTTTGGAGATGAGCATCCAGTCCCAGTCTGGGTGACATTTCCCCTCACCTATTGCAGAGTCAGGCTGTTGTGCTGCCTTGGCAGTCCACGATGGAAAGCTGCTCAGAAGGGATGAGTGATTCAGAATTATGCTGTATCAGCTGAAGAGGTGTTGGTGTTGTCCATCCAACTTCGGGCACCCTAAAATAGCACTCTGTACTGGTAGTGAGCTTGGGCTGGGGCTTATGTGATCCTTGTTTCTTAGTGATTCTTTGTGGCAAATGATTGACATGGGACTTGGGCTTCAGGAGCCATATCCAGATTTCCATGGAAGCAGCCCCTGAGTGCTGAGTGGGGTTGTGAGGTAATTTCTTAATTTCTGTGAGGTTTTTTTTTAATTCCATGTGGCCTGGACATGTCATCCCAAAGCTTCTCATGACTTTTGGCATTGAAAATTCCCGGTGATCCTCACTGTTCATTGCAGAGACCAAAATGTAGGTGCATTCAAAGAGCATATCCCAGTAATACTCAGAATTTCTCCACATGTCACCAGTACTTGTCTGGAGATGGGGACCAAAAGGCCTTTCCTGAATTGCAGGGTGAGAACTCTGCCTCCTAATTCCCTACAGCCCCCTTTCCTTTGTATTTGGTTAACCTAACAAGGAATGTAGGTGGAGATCTCTAGGATTTATGCAAGGCTCAAGGAACAAAGATGTGAACTTCTGATTCAGAGCTCTGAGTATCACATGAGAAACCTGCTCTCAAACTCATATGTACATAGAAATGGAGGACAGAGATGCAGGTACACCCAGCCAGGCCATGGCCATCAAATAGTGCTCCTGGATGGATGGGGTGGCTCCTGCTGGAGGAGGAATGGGTTGGTGACATGGCAGTTAAAGGTGTGGAAGGGAACTACCAAGCTTGAAGAATCTGTCCCCTTGGGTGAGCGGGGAAAACAGTTCTGTTACCTGGGCTCAGCGGATCCACAGTTGCTGCAGGTCCCCGTGAAGGGACCCGTTGAGCTGTTAGAAAGAACCCTCCCAGAAGGCACACGGTCTGGGAGCTGACTGACTGTCCAGGCACTAGTTCTGAGTGTTCATATCCAGAGTTCTCTCGATCTCCACTCTTCGTGGCAGTGAAGACACAGACGAGCCAGTCCAGCAAAAAGCCACCGGCGTCAATAAACCGCTGCTCCACCCTCCTGCACCGCCCCCCCTCCGGTGCCCCGCCGGCATCCCAGTCCCAGATGTTCCGCGCTCCAAATTCCGGATCCCCAGGAAGCAAGGCCATCACAGGTACCAATTGCCTTTCTACCGTCAACTTTCTTAACTGCTTAGTGTCCAGTCCTGCCCTGGGTTGGTTTTTGACCCTTCCTGGACTCGGTCTGCCCCATCCGTGACTGTCCCAGAAAAGCTACTCCCAGAAGCAGCGGAGGGGATTAGATCCTTTGGCAAGTTGCAAATTAAAATGTACTTCAGCAGTAGGTCTTTATAACCTCTTCCCAGTGATAAGTTGGGGTGTTTTCAAGCATTGTGCTAACCATGAGGTACGAAAGACCCTGTTTCAAATCCTGGTGTCACAAACTGAGGAGAACTTCCTGACAAGGGTTGGCATAGTGGCTTGTCAGGTATGGGCATTTTCCTTTGCTTTTCAGCTTTGTTTGGCATTTAGTGTTTGTTTCCCTCGAGACAATATTTTATGGAATGGAATGGAATGGAATGGAATGGAATGGAATGGAAAGGAATGGAGGTGTTGTCACAGTGCTCCACTCCCAACAGGAACCACCAGCACAGGAACTGGGCTCCAGCAGCAAAATCAGTGGTGCAGAACCGTTAGGGAGCTGTTAGAATACTCAAGTTAAGATTGATCCTCCCATAGTCCCCATTTCCTCTTTACAAACAAGAGCAAACCTTAAAGAAGATGCATCCACATGAGAGCGGGGAAATTACATTGTCTTATATTGTCTTTGTTTTAATCTGTCTTAATTCAAATTTGTTATCTGAATTTTTGCTGTTTTAAAGCATCGACATACTGTC